>JAGPOW010003364.1:29880911-29953837 GCA_030014935.1 Caiman crocodilus | reverse complement strand
TGTGTGTGTGTGTGTGTGTGTGTGTGTGTGGGTACTTAGAATTTATTATATTGATTGAGGTACTAGTAGGCTTCTAAACCGCCTTAAAATTGTAAATTTTATATATCAATTTTATATCAACAAAACATTGTGTTCAACTGATACCTCTCTCTCTCATATATATATTTTTAAGGAGGTATCAGTTGAACGCAATATTTTGTTGATATATTTACAATTTTAAGGCAGTTTAGAAGCCTATCAGTGCCTCAATCATTATAATAAATTCTAAGTACCTATACATTTTGACATTTAATTTTGGGGTTTTTTTATCATGGAAAATCAGTTTCCCCTGCCTCCTTCACTCACCAGGAGGCGGGTCTAGCTGCAGCTGTCGTCTCATCCCCCTACTGCTTTGTGGCATTGAGCATCCCTGATATGCCAGTGTCCTGCCCCTGCCCATGTCATTGCCACTCACTCCCAACCCGCTGCCTCCTGCCCCCAGCCCCCCATTGTGTGGGGAATGGGATGGGCACAGGCAACATGTCAGGGGGGTGGGCAGGAATGTGCCCCCTGAGCTTTCTGTGCCGATAGCAGGGCTACAGCTGGACCAGATCAGCCTTAGAGAAGCCTCTTATGCATTACAGCAGGCCGCACCTGGTGCGGGAGGGAGTGTCCCGCCACCGTGACTGCCAAGATGAAGTGTGGCTGCAGCATGGATTTGTGGCCTCTGCTGCTGCCAGGCAGGCAGGGGACTCCTCACCTTTGTGGCCATGGCAGTGTGGCGCTCTGTCCCCCACTGGGACTTGCCCTCTGGGCTGCAGTTGGCTTCTCTGGAGTTGGTCCAGCCCAGCTGCAGCTTCACACCCCACTGTGGGCACAGAAATCTTGGGGGGGCATATACATTGCCTGTGCCCCTCTGCCTCCCCAATGTGTCACCTATTCCCCTCACCCCCCTGCCCCCTCATGTTGCCTGTGCCCCCCTGTCTCCCTGACCCCCACAGGCTTACCTGGAGAGAGCTGAGCTGCTCAACACCACTACCTGGCTGCCAGCCTGCAAGGGGAAACCCACTCTTTCCCATGTTTTTCTTCTTTAAAGGGGATATTCTGCATTTTTCTCTGTTAAGAAGATCCATGTTTTTCTGCAGCAAACAGAAAACCCAGATCCCAGTTCATAACCCTTCATCACAAAATCATCTGGATCACAACAAATGATAATAAGGTACTAAAATAAATCTCCCAAATTAACATAACAGTATGATTAATAAGAAATTCACTGTAAATAATAATGCCACACCTGTGTCATCAACTGACTAAGGGGAGATTAGAGGAAGAAAAGTATTTTTTAGTTTAACCATTTAAACAGGAGTATCTGGTTGAAAATAGCTATGGCTTTGCAAACTGTTGAAGCCTGCAAATTATGGCCTTGTCCTCTGGTTTGCCAGTGGAGGAGACTGATCAGTTGCTCTGCAAGGTCTGTAGGTTTGTAATGAGGAAGCCAAATTGATGATCAGCTGTTGGTAGAAGATGGTTCATATGACAGAGTTGCTATTAACAGTATAACCTTCTCCCCCTGAATTCCCTTTAGGAATGTTTATCCTAGGGAATAATACATCCCTGTGTCCTGTATGGGAAGGAAGAAGGTTTAATTTGTCAGAACTAATTTTCTTGAAGTTAAACCCCCCCAATCTGATTTTTTTTGGGGGGGGGGAGGAGAGGGCTGGTGCTGGGGAGAGGGAGATGTTTAGAGAAAATTTCATTTTAATAGACCCTAGTTCTGTTGTTTGCTTGGTAGGTCAGCTAATGAGATTCTCCATGGGCTCTAAGGTCTCATTAAAGTGTTTTCCCTAGTTTTACTAGCAGATAAGAACCTGAGTCCATGCATCGGGACATCAGTGAAGTACTACCTACTATTTTGATACTTAATCTGTTTGTTAAAAGTTGGGACAGAGAGAGAGTCTTCCTCATGGCAGCAACTTGCATATTTGTTGTCCATAATCATTTGAGCAGTAGGATTTGGGGAAAAATCCTATATTCTTGTGCCTTTCATTGTACAGCATAGTGCTGTACAATTCTCAGATATAGCCATCTGAGCAGAATGTCTAAACCCCACATTTAGATTCATAAATTCACACTTGGCTATCTGAATGAACATTCTGATGCTGATGTGAGTGTCTGGATGACAGATTGAGATATTTTATTGAGGCACATATGTCTGAAAAATGAGTCCCTAGTCTTTCTTTGGCAGAACTTATCCTTGGCTGAAGTCAGATATGCTCTAACAAATCTTCACCTCTATAATTCAGTTATAAATTAGTTATGCCCATAGTGTATCACAAATTTCCAGTTTTGCTATTGGTCTTGCCATACCAGATTAATAAATAACTGGCTTGATGGATAATGCTTTATTATAGTTTTCTTCCGTAAAAAGTTTTCTAACTATTCTAACTTTAGCTTTGTCATTTGTGTCCAGTAATGACACAAACTAAAAAGTTGTAGTATAGTGTTAAGAAAACAGATCTCCAGTAATGGCAGCTTTAGTGCAGGCCTTTAATGGCAGCTTTAGTGATGGCCTTTTAGGTTCCTTCATTGACTCTTCCTGCAAAACTTAGATTTTAATATTTTTAGCATCTGTCTGAAGTTGTCGCAAACTCACAGTGGAGCTGCCAGCACAAAGCAACTTACCTCCTTCCATGGAGTCATCAGCTCTAGCTCCATTTTTTCACACTCAGTGAGAGCCTTGGCAGGAATTATTTTTATGGCAAAATTAACATGTTAATCATGCCATACATTGCAACATGCCATGTGTTCAGCTATTCTATGGCACCATAAAATGTCAAGCCAGCTGCAAAGCTGTTCCATATCCATGTGGCTTGAAACATGTTTGATACTGGCTTGTACAGGGCCTTAAATGGAACATATGGTATGTGTCTCCAACCCAGGACTGTTTCAGCAGATGCCAACAGTCACTTGATTGTCGACATTGGACTGGGACGGCTCCATGGTCTGGGAAACAGCTGCACACTGGCTGAACCCTGGGATGGAGCTGGGGCAGCCCACCCCTGCAGCGGTGTGATTGGTATCTGACAAATTTTGTGTCTCATTCCAGATGCCATGTGTCTTGCCATGGATGTCTGGCATGCCAGGATGTCTGATTTTTGGGATGGCGCATCAAATTTTTCAGATCTCAATCACCCCACTGTATGAATGTCTGCCAAGGACCATGGTTCTCACTTCATCTGCTGCTGAAGAACAAAGTAGATGCTTCTCTCCTAACTTGGGAATAAGGAGAGAAAAGAAGTATCTGCCTTTGCTTCTTACCTGAACTTCTTCCTCTGTTTCATTACCTCTGCCCCCCATACTTCTCTCCAGAAATAAAATTTTAGAGAAGTGACCAGACATAAGACTTATTCAACTTTTATAAATAAAACATTATGGGTAAAAGAATCCTTTGTTACCAATATACTGTGCCACTAAAATGTCTGAGTGGAGCTCATGATCATTTAAAGGAATGGTTGAAAAGACTAAAGGAAGTAGTGGAGGAGTGATTAAGGATCTGGCTATATATCCAGACAAGTGAGTCTGAGTCTCTCTGGCCTTCTACCAAAGGCTATGCCTAACCTGGTCAACCTAGCTGTAAATGAGTACCTGGTCATTAAGGCTGGGGAGCTGAAAGCAGTTAAAGATGATGCTAGCTACATCACTCCCTTGTGTGCTCTTGGTTAGAGAAAATGGTGTACCTTAAGCACATTGGCCACCTTAGCTTTTATATTTGTTATAGAATATATAGGTTTAATAAACAGGGCCTAATAGTAGAATATGCATAGAAAAAACATAATAGTAAAAAAATGCATCCATTATGAGTGTAGGCAATATATTCATTGAAAGTTGGTGTAATTTTCAGTGATCCATTATGGATTCTATGCAGTGGGGCCCTGATTTGTTATAGCTACAGAGCACAGGTAATACATGATAGCAACATACATAGTAAATGTGTGACTGCTAAACATAACTGGAGTGAGATAAATCTACAGTCCCTTCTGAAAGCAGTAATTTCAGTAAATTACCACTGTAAACAAACCATATTTTTTGAGTCTCATCCAATTAATAACATAGTAATATTAATGATAGGACAATATGGAATTGCACCTGAAATTGAGCACAAAGGGGTTTATAACCCACCCCAGGGCTGACTGACCAGTGTCCATACATATCTTTGCTTTTGAGATGGATGCATGCTCAAATAAACTATCTTGTTTTCTACATCCAGGATACACTAATTAAACCAATACAATATTATTGTAATGAAGTTGTAGAATTTCTTTCATTGGCAGTTTTTAAGACTCAGCTAGACAAAGACTTGGCTGGGATGATATAGTTGAGGATGGTCCTGCTTAGAGGTGCACTGATGCATCAGTCCAATATTGGATTGGCACCAATATAAAGAAAATTGACTATATTGGAAATTGGCCTGATGTGGCTGATAATTTGGTCAATGAATGCAGCCACAGCACAGTACACAGACAGTGAGGAGCAGAGCCTGGCAGCTTAAAGAGCTGAGTGCAGCTGGTGAATCGGATGTGGCGTGAGAGGGGAGTGAGAAGGGTGATGGGGGGCAGATCAGCACCGCCTCAGTGAGGGAGGGAGTTGGGCTGGGATAGGTGCTGCCCAGCTGGGGAAGAGCAGGTGTGGGACGGAGCCACATCTCATTGGGGCACGGGGGAGGGAGGGCGGCTCCTACTGCTGCTCCCGCCACTTGTCTGGGAGGGCATTGGGCAGGGCCATGTGCCCCCAGATCTGTTCAGGGTGGGCCAGATGGCCTGCAGCTGCAGTCTGGGGCTGAGGGCTGCACTGAGCCTGGGTCAGGTGGCACTGGTGCTGGGAGGGGGAAACTACGGGGGGCTGCAACCACCCCAGATTTTGCCTTTTCCCCCTCCCAGCACTGCCATTGCCTGCCCTGAGCAGAGCCCTCAGCCCCAGCCCACAGCTGAAGTTCGCCTGGCCTGCCCCGTGCAAATCCAGGGGCACATATCTCCCCCGTGCCCTCATGAACAAGTGGTAGGAGCAGCAGTGGGAGCTGCCAGATGAGCAGGCAAGTGCTAGATGAGTGGCTCCCAGACAAGCGGCTAGCAGCAGCAGGAGCCCCCCACTCACCTTTGCTCCCCCCACCCCCTAGACAAGCTATGACTCCATTGCATGTTTGCCTCACCCCGGCAACAGACTTACCAGCTGCATATAGCTGTATTGGAAATTGGACCGGTATTGGCCGATATGCCACCTTAAAAATTGGCTATCAGTATCAACCCCCAAAATCTCTATCGGTGCACCCTTAGTCCTGCTTTGAGCAGGAGGTTGGACTAGACTTCCTGAGGTGCCTTCCAACCCTCATTTTCTGTGATTGTTTGATTTTGTGAATCTGTGATTCTATTCTAAGCCCATTCATTCTTTATATGCTGGTTTGTTTTCAGTTTAGCCAAGTGTACAATAATTGGAATTGACGCATTTTACAAAATGCTTTTTGATCTGCTTTTAAATTTACAAGAAATGGTATATTTACTATCATTCTTTTTCTTCCTAATTAATCTATTTTCATTGCAACCAATCATCATTGATGCTTAAAACATTATCAAATCCCAGTATTTTTAAAATATAGTATGTGGATATTAGATTTGTGTTGTTATGACTCCATGGATGTTTGTTTACCCATATAAATGTGTTGCACTGCACATCAGCACATATTGTACCATATTAGTTGAACCACACAACATAATTAAACTTGTCTTATCTCAAACATCACAGTATTAATAGAAATTAATGGAGGCAGTAAGTATCTTGGGTACCATAGCTATTTGTAATAGGCTGTGAGCAGTATTGCCTGTAATTCTCAGTAGTGTAGACAGGTCAGTATTTTTTTTGTATTTTGAAACTATCCTAGTTTCTGGAAAGGAATGTTGTACTGTGCCCCACTGAGTTACCATATAAGAGAATCAAACTAATGAGAGTAAGATTGGAGGAAATTTTGTATTTTGCTTCAATTTTATAGAGCAGGGGCACCTAGCTTGCAGGCCAGATCCAGCCACTGGAGCCTTGGCATCTAGCCTGCAGGGCACCCCCTGGCCTATGGCTTTGTGTGCTACATTCAGCACACAGGGTGGCACAGTGTCTAATCAGATCAGGACAATATAGTGCAGAACCCTGATCCCAGCACCTGGACCCTGGCCTCAGAGTCCAGTCCTGGCACATGTAGCTGAGCGGAGGTGATACAAGGTCCTAGGGCACTGATCCCAGCATGCAGGACTGGTTGGGGTCATCACAGTCCAGATCCAGGCATGTGGGCCAATCCTGTATCACGGGGTCCAGTACAGTCCACAATCTGGCCCTGTGTCACTCATTAAGCCCACACCGCTCATTTGGTCCACAGGGCTGAAAGGTTGAGCACAACTGCTGTAGTCAAGGTTTGCTCTCTTGACATAGTATTGATTCAAGACGTAATTTGTCCCTGATTGGAAGATACATGCTTCCTCTGGTTTACAGTTCCATTTTGATACTTATATTGTGAGAAAGGAGTCAAGCAGCATAGAGACTACCTTTCACCCACATGGAAATTACAGCAATCTGACAGTGCTTGTAAGACCACTTACAAATTTTAATTAGCAAAAACTTTACAACAACACTGATATATGCAGACTCATTAAATTGAGTTGGCCAAAATCACAGAGAAGGCCTGTGGCACAGCCAGAAATACAATTGGTTTTCTAGAAAACCTGACAGCTGTTCCTAAAAAACATCTTTCCCTTGACAAGTGGGGGCTTGGACAGATGATAGGTATACACTGGTGCAATCAACATTCATTGGTGTAGCAGCCAGATGATGCAGTCTCCTCAACCAGGTTATTGTTGCCCAAAACTCAGTTGGTATAAGTTACAGTAGAGCAGGCACCATCTGTCAGTGGATTTATCTGCGGAGGCAATTTGCTTGAAGCAAGCTGGTTATTACCTGCTCTCTGCTACCTAGTAGCAAAAATAGTAACAGTAGCTACAGCCCAAACTACGCCCAGGAAAAGCTGAACATCAATCCCTTGTATATCTTGGTGTAATTTACATTTTTGTACAAACCCAATGTAAATTAAAATGGGGTATGTGATTATTCAAACCAAGAAAAACAGAAGAGGCCTATACACAGTGTGTTGTGAGTTTCCATGGCATGTATTAAAAGCTGAGAAAGTGGTCTGTTCCTGAGATAAATGGGATTGCACAAAGAATAAGTGTTTCCTGATGGGAAGACTTCTGCAGTTCCCTGATATGGAGCCTGAACTTTCTCTTTGAATTTCCATGGGCAACTAAAGTCATATGGTCACTGATCCAGCATTCTCTTTAGGGCTTGCTTGACTGGGAAGATGGTGTATATTATAGCTCTGCTAGCTGTAAGAGCAGAAAATATGTTCAGAATTGCAGCTCCTTCTCACAGATATGAAATGTCAGTTTCTGTGAAGCCTTATTGCAATGATATTGCTTGTGAGTAGCATTTAGCCTCTTCTGTTAGAACTCATCACAACTTGCAGTTTCTTTTCGGTGAGAAATGTCAGTGTTGCAAAATTTAGTTTCATTCTGACTCAGAATGAAAACAGTTATTTTTAAAATGTTCTTGAAAATGAATTTCTGAAAAATATTTTAAACAAATTTTCATTTCAGAATTTTGTTACTGAGCTTTGTTTCAAACTTTATATTTCATCTTAGTATTTATGGTGAGTAGTAGTAGTTTCATGATTATATAATACTTGAAATATTATTCTATTTTTTAATTAATTTATTTTTAGTCTTATAGCAAGGTGCATCCCGTGTGGACACTTATAAGTAAACAGCTTGACATGTTAAAAAGAATTTTAAAATATTGAAACTTTCAGTTACCATTCTGACATTTCATAAGTAATGTCTGATAGTTATATATAATGCTCCTAATAATATGTCATAGTGTAAAATGGATTTTTGTTTCATGTATAATTTCAATCCATAATGAACATTGAAATGGTGAAATTAATATTTCTAAAAAGAAAAATGCTGTATTTCATTTTTTCATATTTTTTCCATATAAATGTATATCATTTTGCTAAAAAAGGCAGTTATTTTCCAATGAAAAAGTGTTAACATAAGAAGTTAAGTAGTGCTGGACTAATGGTCTCTCTAGCCTAGCATCCTGTCTTTGGCAGTGGCAAGTAACAGATGCTTTACTAGAAGAGTATATGTGCAGGGCATGTCTAATCTTGTGTAAACCATTCCCTGTCATGCTGTTCCTGGCATCAGCTATCGTTGGTTTAGAGTTGTCAGAGGACATGTTGCTGACTGTTTTATTTAATAGCTCTCAATGGAGCTGTCTTCCATAACTTTGTCTAATCCCTTTTATCTGCCTCTACAACCTCCTGTGGCAGAGTTCTACAAGTTACTAGGCCTGTGCGAAGCTTCAGTCCCCGATTCGATTTGGCAGAGATTCGGCCCAACTTGGTGGCCAAATCTTCAAATCCAAATCAAATCAGAGGATCCTTTAATCTCTCTGAATTGAATTGGAACCCTCCAAATCGACTCAGAAAGATTCGGAGATTTGGACACAGACACAACTTTAAATGTTTTTTCTACATACCTCTAGGTAGCGGGTGGCTTGTGAATGCTGCGATGCTGGGGTGCATGGAGTGTCCCACAGAAGTGTGGGGGGCTCCCCAGCTCACTCAGCAGCAGACCCAGAAGTGGACCAGAAACACTTCCAGTCCACTTCTGAGTCCACTGGAGAGTGTGGGGGGGCCCTTCCCCCCCAACATGGCACGTGGTGCCTCCTGGGTAGGGGGGGCACCCATGGTCCCCCTGTGGCCAATCCTGAGCCGGGGAGGTGCGGGGCCACCCCCCAGCATGATCCTTGGCAGACACGGAAGTGGACCAGAGGTACTTCCAGTCCACTTTTACCACTGAGCACGTGGAGGGCCCTTCCCTGCACTTATTTGGGACACTCCATCTGCCCCAGCATCACAGCATTCACAAGCTGCACTGGTACCTCGAGGTATGTAGAAAAAGCATTTAAAGCTGTGTCTGTCTGAATTGCTAATTCTCAGATTCAGCTGAATTGAATTAGGGACAGTGATCTGATTTAACAAATTGAATCACTGTCCCTGATTTGGGCTGAATCCAAATCTGAAGCAAATAGGGCCTGCTTTGCATACAAATTACTATACATCATATAAGAAAAAATAATTCCTTTTCTTTGTTTTAAACTGGTCTTCTGCTAATTTTAGTGGGTGCCTCCTATTTCTACTATTTTGGGACTTGGTGAATAAAAGTTCTTTATTCACTTTATCTACACTAGTGTTTCCCCAATTTTTGATACTTGGGACACTTTTTTTTTTCTGGATTAAAATTGGCAGCACTTCACTCGCTGATCTGTGGGTCAGAGCCTACACATGACATCATGTAGCCGAGCCCCCGTCCTGCTACACAGGGCCAGCATGACTGGGGTCTGATCCAGCCTGTTTTTTGTGGCACACTTCCACTGCTCTTTCTGCACACTAGTTTGCCACAGCACGTCCTTTGGGAATCACTGACATACACACTTCATGAGTAAAATTTCTTCCTCCCTTCCACCCCCCCTCTCCCATGGCAGTAGAGAGGTAAGACCCTCTAGCCAGAAACCTCTATGTTTAAGTCTACAATTTCTAATCTCAGTTTCTGCTGAGCTGAAAAGTTGTTGAGGCCACTCAGCTTGTAGGTGACATTTTACACACTTAAGACTCAAGCCCTTGACCCTTCAGAATCAGATTCAGGTGACATGAAATGAAGAAATGTGTTACTTTCTTACTGCAGTAGCAGTGCAAATTAAACTGCATTTGTAATTTTGTGCTGAGATCTTTGGTTTTCCTTCATACGTAATGCACATGTAGATATGGAAAGTAATGCACTTTTTCTAATGCACATTAAATTTAGTACCTCTAGTGTGAGGTTCTAAATAAATGCATATTAGGCTGCACGTTTTTTTAACTGATGTTTACTGTGCATTAGTCTATTTTACTTTGGATTAGCATAATTGCACACTTTTTACGTGATTCCTTAATGGATGGTAAAATAGGCTACTGCACTTTGAAGCGCATATGTAGATGTACCCACTGTGTGACAGTCTGTGTGTGTGTATGACCAGTTTGAGATCTGTGTATTACCTTGGTTCCATTCAAGGAGTGTTTTGCTGGCTTACTTGAAGTAACATAGAAAGAACTTATCTGAAGTGCTTTTATTTTCAAATTCATGATGGGAATGTGGTGCATTGCCTATTTTCATTTATTTAGTGCAAGTAATATCATTTGTAGGCATTTCTTGCTATCTCAACGTTTCATTTCATCCTCATGAGAGTTCCTTGATATATCTAGCGTGCTCCATATTCCATTTGTAAATAAAAATCCTTTTCCCTCTTCCTCCTCTTAAAAAGTGTTTATTTGATTTCTTACAGGTGTGCAATGGGTTAGAACAGCCAAGGAAGCAACAACGTTCTGACCTCAACGGACCAATTGATAACAACAATATATCAGAAGTAAGTGTCTTAGGATCTTTCTCTCCTGCATATTTCTGCCCACTGTGGGCAAAAAGCTATTCTTTAAAGGGAAGGATGGTGGCCAAATGTTTTTTCATTCCTCCCTGGACTGATAATAACTTTCATGACTTCATTCACTTCCACAAAGCTTCCACAAATCAGTTACTGCTACAATCCCTTGTTATAATTGTCCATTAAATCTATATGGCCCTAAAATGTTTGTGGGACAAAAGAAACAGAGAAGAGCCTATAGAAACAAACTTTTTTGGACCTTTAGGGTGTAAGAGCAGCTTCAATATGTCTCTGGTTTCCTCTGCTTCTTTCTTACTGGAAATTTCATTTGGAGCCAGATGTCTGCAAGATTTCTTCTGGAAGTAGTCTTTTTGAATAGCCCCTACCAGTTGGTCCACAAATTCAATGCCAAGGGCCCAAATAACTCAGAGCCTTACAAGTAGCTGCTGTGGTGAGATGTGTCCCTGATCAATCAGCTGTGAAAAACGTGCTGTGTTGGACACCAGAGACTTGTTAGGGGTAATGAATAATGAAGCAAAACAGAAATCTTAAAAATGCAGAATGAGAATATGCTTGGGGTCAGATATAACAAAAATAAAATCCAGACTTAAAATCCAGCTAAATCTGTTCTTGCAAAGGTGTGCAAGACATTTCTATTAGCCTACATTATAAGCGAAGGCTTACATACTATATTTACTCAAATACAAGATGAGGCTTTCTCTCTCAGTCAGCTTGGGGAAATACTTCAAATACACTGCATTTCATTAAACTGCTGCAGAAAAGCAGTGTGTGTTGTGCAGTAATAGAAACCAACTATAAAGTTGAATAAATGCAACCAACACTGAGCATAACTATAAAATGCTTGACCCATATGAGGTTAATGCAGCTCATCTGAATAAAATGCGTGCAGTCCTCAGTCCTGACTTTTTCAAGTCATGATGAGCCACTGCATTGAATATATTTCAACTTCCTCTTCACTCCCACATCTAAGCTGCAACTTTCTTTCTCATTTCCAATGATTCCTGTTGTCTAACAAATGTCACCAAATGAGGTCCCAAACAGGTCACCCAGAATTCCTCTGTTGGCCCATCTCTCATCTTTTCAGCTATAATTAGTGTGCTCTGTCCTGTCCCCCCTGCCCATTAGGTAGAGCTGGACCATACAAATTTCTGGAGATCCTCAGTCTCATGACAAGTTCCGGTCATGAATGCAGGCTAATGAGCACATGGTTCTTTTCTGGGAGATATGTGGAGTACACACACATACTGAGCAGTGCTGAGCTGTGGGGTCACCATAGCTTTAAACGCAGTTGACTCTGCTGGGGCTCAGCACAATGAAGTATATAATAAATCATGAGCTTTTTGGCTTTGGATTAAAATCATGTATAGCTTGTACCATTTATAAAAAATGCAAAGGTGCTGCTTAAGTGTGTTTATGGAGTACCTATGCTAAACCTTGCAGTAGTTTCAAAAAAGGCAAAAGACCTCAATTCTAGATGTGCTAAGTCTGTGGGTACTTGTAGTAATTTTTCCATGTGAAAATGTTGCCCCTCTGTTCCATGTGTTCAGGGAGAGCAGGGGCTGACAATAAGGAGTGGGGGGCAGAGGGCAAGAGGGCTACCTGACCCTTTAGATTTATTTTCCCTGGTGTAGCAGTGGAAGGGTGTCATATCCAAGGCAGATCTCCAATAATCCGATTCTATACCTGGAAAATTATAACAAATATATAAAATTTCCATATATTGAATCTAATTATTGGGGGGTCATTTTATATTAAGGGTCATCTTCTGTTGTAGTAAATGTGGTACACAAATCCCTTTTTCATCAGCAGGGATCCGGGTTTTCTGTTTCTCATGCAGAAATGGAGAAAAATCATGGATTTCTCCCTTTACCAGAGGAAAACAGAGATGCCTCATTCTACTGGAGAAACTTGTGGATTTTGCAGTTTTGCGATGAGTTCTCTGCAGGCTGGTAGAGTACCAGCTAGCAAAGGGTGGGGGGGAGTGGGAGGAGGGCAGTCAGGTAGGGGTTGCTATGTGCATGTATATGCACATGGCCACCAGGCAGCCTGGAGAGCAGCTCCTGTACATAGATTGGGGGGGGAGATTAAGGCCCCCATGGGGAAGGAGGAAAGGAGGGAGTTAGTTGGGCAGGGATGGGACTGCTGCCCAGCCAGGCAGTGCATGGAGCTTGGGGCCTAGGGCCACAATGCATGGCTGCAGGGCCCAGTGAGGAGCAGGATGGAGCTATGGGTGGCTCATCTGGGGGGCTGGGGGTGGGGCTAGCTCCTCACCACTCTGTGCACTCCCAGGGCAGGCAGGGGGTTCCTGTGCTGCCCAGATCTGTGCACAGGGTGGGTGCAGGCTGCTTGTTGTGGACTTAGGCTCCCCACCCTGCTGCCCTCCCTAGGGGCCTCTGCAACCCAGTGGGTGTGACTCAACGTGGCAGGGAACATCAGTGCCACATAAGGAAGCTGCTTGCTCCTGTGAGCTCTGTGCTGCCCTGGCAATGCATTCCCTGCCTGTATGGCAACAGTGAGGGGCACAACCCCATTCTGCTGCCCCCGCTGCTGCCATGTGTCCAGGGGACACATCACCAGGACAATGTGGAGCTTGCAGTGGCAAGCAGCTTCCCTGCACAGCCCCACTATTTCCTGCCACACCAGGTCACACCTGCTGGGCTGCAGAGGCCCTGGGGGAGGACAGCAGAGTGGGGAGCTGGAGCCCACAGTAGGCAGCCTGTGCCTGCCCTGTGCACAGATCTGGGGGGCACGGGTCCCTCATTTCTCCCTGGGAGTGTGCGCATGCCCTGGGAGCTGCCCACCCCTCCCTTGTGCCTGAGCCTGCAGCAGGCAGCCAGCAGTGTGTGGGAAATGGGCTCCATTCCACTGCAGCAGCCACTGCCTCCTGCTGAGGCTGGGGGGCTATGGACCTGGGTTCCTGGCCCCATATCCCCAGCAGGCCTTGGGGAGGCAGGGGACTGTGCATGCGGGGAAAGGGCCACCAGTAAGGTTGTGGGGTAAGGAGTGAGAGACACTGGCAGGGCCAGGGGCTTTTGCGGGAGGAGGAAGTGAGGGGTACCAGCAGGGCCAGGGGCTTGGGGGTGGGAAGTGAAGGGTACCAGCAGGGCCAGGGGGCTATGGGGAGGGGGAGTGCGTGGCATGAGCAGGGCTGAGGGGGAGGGAGTGAGGGGTACCAGCAGGGCCAGGGGGTGTGAGGGGCATCAGCAGGGCTGGTAGGGCTGTGAAGGGGAATGAGGGGTATCAGCAGGTCCAGGGGGTTATGGGGAGGGGGGGTGAGGGGCACCAGCAAGACCAAGGGGGCTGTAGTGAGGAGTGAGGGGTCTTTCATTTAATCACAAATTTTGTGGTTTTTGTCCAAGAATTTGCAGTTTTTTATCAAGGAAAACCAGGATCCCTGATGATTACCATGTGGGCAGATCGGCTACAGACCAGTACCCACCTCCATTCCAAGCACTGTTTTCCTTACTTCTAGAAGTGAACTCAAGGAAGACACTCACAGGGTTTGGACTGTGAGCCCCTTACCCTGGTAGAGCTACTCATGTGAGAAAGCACTCACTAATGAAAGGGACCCTAAATCTGGCCCATAGATTGTAAAAAGGGCCATTATGTTCATGTAATCTGACGTGAATGACATAGCCTAGTAATTTACCCAGTAATGCCTGCATTGGAGAGAATTATTCTTTCTGACTAAATAAATTAAATTAAATTAGGGTCAGTGAAGTTCGTGGGCTCATCTATGAAAGGTGTTTTGTAAGTTCCCTTTGAGGACTGCAGTTGGTAGATTGGAGAGGTTGTGATTGTCTCGTGAGAAGTGTGCACCAACAAGTAATATAATATTTTTGTCTTTGGATTTTCAGTACGCGTTTGTTCTGGCACTCAGTTGTTGTTTGGTTTCTCCTACATGTTTTCCATCACGGCATTTGCTGCACTGGATGAAATGTATTACATTTCTGGAGGTGCAAGTGTAAGATCCAGGAATGGTGATGGTTCTGTTGTGAGGCGTTGTTATTGTGGGATTGGTGGAGATATGTTGGCAGGCTTTACATTTCTTGTCATGGCACGGCCTGGATCCATTTAGTGTGCTTTGGGGTCATAGGAAGAAGTTTGCTTCTGGTGATGAGGCTGGCAAGTTTTGGTGCTTATTTAATAGTTAGGATGGGTGGTCTCTTTGTGCCCATTTCTCACAAGACAATCATTCCCTCTCTGATCTCTCAGTTTTAATCCTCAAAGGGAATTTACAAAACACTTTTCATAGATGAGCCTAGGAACATCACTTCATAAATCTGCTGGATACAAAAATTCATGGACTTAACGTAGACATTGGATGTATGTTTTATTACAGCCCACCTGTATTGAACACACCAGGTAACTTGTTCGCTGACTACTTGTTTTCCTTCTCACCGCCCACCCCCATCTCTACCTTTTGTCTTCCAAACTTCCACTTATCTGCGTCTTCACAGACTTCTTGTTTACTTTAGCTTCTTTTCTACCTTGGAGAACTCATAACACCTGAAAAGTCTCCCATTGCCTGAAGATGGGTGTTTATGTCTGAAAGCTTGCAAAGAACTTTTTTTCCAACTATTCAGTTGGTCTTATAAAAGATATCACATGTACACAAAGAACCTTGTCTGCCTATGTCCTTAGACCAACATAGATACAACCAACAACCTTTTTTGAACTCTGTTTCCATAGCTAGAAAATTAGTGTGTTTATGTCCTGAGACAGGAGAACTAATATCCCTTATAAACTGCTGGAGTGCCCAGGGATAGGTTTTAACTTTCTGTCAATATACACAACTTTAAATGTTCTCTAGCCAAATTTCTGACAGGAACTACACGCAGAAGTGAGAGAGAACCTGAGAAAACCTATCTGTATTAGATTTTCAGCTCATTTTTGGAGATTCAAGAGATTTGTAATCTCTTCATAAATATCTGAATTGTCAGGGCAGTTTGGATTGTTACCAGAACCCAAAATTCAAGCTTTGCTCGTTATTGAAACTTCTTAAATTGAATCTAAACAGTTCCAGAAATTCTAAAATGAAAAATCAGACTGATCAGTCTCAGAAATGTATCTTCAGGCTGTTCTTCTATTTAAACCAGATTCTTTTTTACTATATTGACCTGCTATGTACATCATTTTGTAGGAAATAAATCAAGATTTTCAAATTGATTGAATAGAGTCAGGCACCTAACATTTATATCAACTTCACTTCTCAGTTTGAAACCAATGGTAGAGTAGGAAACCAGGAGGCAAGGCCATTCCTTGTGGGGGAAGGCGGGGAGAATCAGGGCACCCGTCTTGGATCCTGCACTTTGGAGGCCACGCAGACTGTGCTGTACAGGCTCTGCCGCGGCCACTGGCTCCACACGCTGGCCTCTCACCACCCCCTGGCCCTGCACAGCCTGATATGCCCTGGCCTTGCACACCTCTAAGGATGGCTCTGTCAGGAGTTATAGGATGGGCATGAGCATCTGACCTCTGAGAATGTGTCTAGTTTAGGGTTCAAGTATGTGAAGCATGACAGCAATCCCAATCCCAACATGACTAACATACAGAGTATTCCACCACAATACAAGAACCAGAAAATCTATGCCCATAGGCCTTAGTTGAAGTTTCCAGATGGAATAATGGTGACTAACATTTTGGACAATAAGTAGGTAGGAAGTATTCTATTATCTTAATTAATCCCGTGTAATTTTACACTGGGTTAACCACAAGCTGCCAAGCACCTGTGCAAACTCAGTGACTTGTCACATGGGCTGCAAACCCCACAGGGCTGTATTTGCTGCATTCCATGATACTATGGGTCATGCTGTCAGCTATGACAGAGTTTAGAGAACAACCCCTGCTAATCACTTAATCAGTGTGTTTTAGAGTTTAGCCTCAGCTTCAAGATTGCAAACCGGATTGGAGCAGTTGGGCTTAGCTAATATGGGTAAAAGCCATGAGATCCATGGGTAAAACCATTTTACTACGCACAAACACTCCTGTCCTTGGTGATAAATTGACTTATAAAGCCTATTAAAGTCACTGGTTACTTTTCCTAGCTAACTGTTCCTCTAGTTTCCATGCGTCCATCTTAGGCACACAGGATTAGAAGGGGGATTGTGGCCTAGTGACAAGTGACATCTCTTGTGGTTGCAAGCAATTATTTATTAAGGGATACTCCAAAATCATCGCTGGAAGTCCTCACACACGACTAGAAGGCAAAGCACCAGATATACTGGGAACGGCCTAAAACGTGCCAGAGGAAAAAGCAGGGGAGGACTCTGGGGCTGGAGCCCTGGATGTGATCCATCCTGTCCCACTCCACTCCCCCACCCCAAACATCAGTCTTGTGCTCTCTGATGTCTTTCCCCACCTCTCCATGGCCTCTCGCGTCACAGAATTCATCTGATATTCTCTGGTTCTCCACATCGATTCCTGTTTCACTGTGTGGAAAGGAAGCTTCCATAACCAGCTTCCAAGAGACAATTCAAACATCAGCTTTTCCTGCAGACAAGGTGAGAACCAACAGATGGTTGCGTGGACCCCTTTGCTTTCCAGGTGGCTACTCTTTTCTGTTCCACAAGAAGAGCCTGATATTGCACTGGACTCCCCAGTTAAGCCTGAATAACTTTTGGCACCAGAGACTTTGCTACTCCTTCAGAACTATTTGGATGTGTTGGACTGCATGGTGTGGCTAGGGAGGGATCATTGGAGGCCACTATGGGGCCTGAAGGCAAAATAGGGGATGGTAAGGGGGAAGGGGAAAAGGAGTCAGGATACAGGTCCTCAGAGCAATCCATTCTCCTGTGCTTCCCTCACAGCAGCCACCTAGACTTGATGCCTTAGGAGACAGAAAGAAAATTCCAGTTCCTCAGTGATCCCAAGTCTGGACTGGACAATGGCTGGTCAGGCAGGGAAGAGACAAGGGCAGGACCATTGTGACATCACAACGCTCTCTGTCCCATGCTTCCCCTTCACATTTGCATACCGCAGTCATAGTGATTGCAGTGAGATGGTCCATGATGTCATCTCAGTCCTTTCCTTTCCTAGCAGGATCTGCCACATGCCCTGAGTGCTGGATCCTGAATTGGATCTGCTGGAGGGTGGTGCTCACTTTTAGATTTGCCTCTTCAGCCTTGAGGTGACTATTGGCCACTGTAGTTCCTTAACAACTCAGTCCCCCCACCACCTTGCTCAGGCTTCCTTAGTCAACATGCAAAAGGCAGAGCCACCTAGAACTATCCAAATTAATGGTGTCCTAGGATCTCTTGAATCATCAAATCCAGGTCCCTACTTTTGCTGGCACCACGTCAAATACTAGTTGAAAAACAGCTGGAAGGGATCTCAGGAAATCTTCTCATCCATCCTTCTGCCTAAGACAGAGAATCTCTGTCCGAACCATCCCAGACGAACATTTGTCTCACTTGTGCTTAAAGACATCTGATGGTGGAAACTTCTTTTTGGGTCATCTCACCTTGGCTTAACCACCCTCAGAGCATGCAAATTCTCAGCATCTCACCAACATCTCCTTTGTTGCACCTGAAGCACACTCTTCTTTGTCCTGTTCCCTTTGGCAACTGTGAAGACTTGATTCTTCTGCTTCCAAATCCTCTTGCCATTATCTCAGACATCTAGACTAAAGAATTGCACATTTCTTCCATCATTCCTTTTCTGTGGACATTATCCACATCTTTCATGAACTGTAGTGGTAAAACTAGAGTTTTCCCCAGTGCTGACATGGACTTTCTCTCACACACCTCCAAGTAGCTGTCTTTAAACAGCAAACTCAGCAAAAACTTAAAAAAAACCCATATCTGAATGTGAAACAGTGGAAGAAAATGTGATCTACAGGCTGGATTTTGTTACATATGGTTTCAACAGAGACTCTGAATGTATATTGCATTTCCTAGACTGCCTTTTCTAACCTCTCTGTTCCACAGTGGGTTACCTGCTTCGTTCACGTTTGATCTCTTTGATCCATGTTTGCCTCTCTCAGCAATGCCCCCTCTCACTATCCTTTCCTCCCCCTTTCCCTATTCTGTGCTACCTGTGAATCATGGACATCTGACAGACATTATGTTGTCTTTAGTATCTCTACATGCTATAATTTTTCCATCCTAAGGCAAAATATCCCATCATCACCCAGGTAAGATATTATCATTTTTAAAAAATCAGAAGGGACCTAACAAAAAGCAGATTCTGCTAGGAGTTCACATTATATAAATAAACTTTTTATGTAATGTAGGTTATAATTATGAACTGGGTTTTTCAGAGGAACTGACAGGAGTGACATGTCTGGCTCCTATTAAATGTCAAAGGGGTTTTATCACCTTATCTCAAATGTGACACATGCCTGTATGCACCAAGAGACACTTGCATGTCTGAGTGATATTCACCCACAGATGAAGACCAGTACAAGGCCAGCATATGACTTAACCTTTCAAAATAAGGCTTAGGTAGAATTTAACCAGGGCATGTGCCTTGTGATGAGTGATATGCACAAGAAGCGTATTCCACCCTGAGCGAGTAGAGGTTCATTATGGGGAAGCATTACTACATGTCTGGAGTTCATCAGTCTTTTCTGCCCAATGCTCCACTCCTAGGGAGGGTTTAGGATCAGGATGTCTCTGGCACCCTTCTCAGTGGCCTTTTCCATTACAGCCACATCCCTGGTCCTCTGGTCCAGTGTCAGTACAAAGGAGAAATATGAGCATCCACTCTGAAACAAAAGGTTCCTCCAACCCTTGGTCGACACCACGCTGCGGCAATGAGCTACAACAGAAGGCAAACATAATTATTTCCACTGCTGGGTGGTGCAGGGGCTTCCTTGCAGGCCCTAGTCGGGAATCCTTCCTCCTTAGCCAGCCCAGCTCCTCTCCTCTCTGGAGCTCTGCTCCTTGTAGCATGCAGGGTGAGACCCCCTGCCTTGCCTCAGGCCCTGGTCTTCTCTGCCTCTATTTCCCCCTCTGCATCACCTGATCCACTACTTCTGCCCTCGCATGTCCGCCACTGGCCAAACTGCTGGCCACACCTGGGCAGGCAGCCATTTTATTAACAGACCCTCTTCCCCTATCAGCTCCTCCAGGGGACTGGAACCAGCCAGCTGCTCTCTGACTCCCTCTTTCTGTCAGTAATGAGCAGGGACCCGGGTTTTCTGTTTCCCACAGAAAAAAAACATGGATTTTCCCTTTTACCTGAGATAAACATGGATTTTTCATGGAGAAACATCTGGATTTTGCTCTTTTGCCAAGGGCTCTCTGCAAGCTGGCTGACTTCCAGTCTGCAGGGGGCTGGAAGGGAGCGGGTGGAGCGAGGTCAGGCAGGGGGCATCATGTACTTGCACATGGCCCCAGGCAGCCTGGAGAGCAGCTCCTGCAAGTAAGTCTGACAGGAGGGGGGAATTGAGGCCCCCATAGGGAAGGAGGGAGGGAATAGAGCAGAGCAGGGCAGGGCTGGGGCTGCTGCCCAGCCCAGGTGGTGTGTGGGGGTTGTGGCCTGGGGCTGCAATGCACGAAGACCCTGGCGGGGAGGGCAGCAGGACAGGGAGCCTGAGCCTGTATCCTGCAGGCTGCACCAGCCCCCACCCTGTGCACAGATCTGGGGGACATGTGTCTCCCCTGGTCCCCCAGGAGTGCATGCAGTAGCGGGGAGCCAGCTGCCACCCAAGCCTGCAGCGAGCAGCCTGAACTCCACCCCCACCTCACCTGTGGCGGAGTGGGCTCTGCACTTTGCTCCCCACTCGGGCCACAGCAGCTGCCACCTCCTACAGGTGGCAGCTGGGGCTCTGGTGATACAGCAGGGGACAGGGGGCTATGGACCCGGTTCCCTGGCTCCATAGCACTGGCAGCTGGGGGGGTCCCTTCTGGCAGAGCTGGGGGTCAGGGGGCTGTCGGTGGGGGGCGAGGGACATCAGCAGGGCTGGGGGTGCAGGGTGAAGGGTACTAGCAGGCCTGGAGGGCTGTGGCTGGGGAGTGAGGGGCAGCAGCAGAGTTGGGGACCTGTGGTTTGGAAGTGAGGGCCTTGGACCTGCATCCTCATGAGCTAAGGGGGAAGAGGGAGCTCTGATTTTTTCCCATGATAAAAAAACAAAAAAATACCAAATTTTATAGTTATTTAGGATTTATTTTATTATAGTGATTGAGCCACTGGTAGGCTTCCAAATTGCTTTAAGTTTGTAAATATATCAATAAAACATTGTGTTCAGTTGATACCTATATATATACTGGTTTTTCATTTTAATTACAGATTTTGGATTTTTTATCAGAGAATTTGTGAAGGTTTTGTCAGAGAATATGTGGTTTATTTATTTATTTTCTTGTCAGAGAAAGCCAAGATCCCAGCTCATCAGTAATGAAATCAACTCCTGTATGGGGGATATTGCTGGTCAAATAACCAGCAGGTAGTAGTGTTAAAGTAGTGCCTCGAGGCCCAAGCTAAGATCAGGGTTGTAATAAGTGCTGTGCCAACACAGAAATAGTTTATTGTTCCACTAGAGTTCGATAACGCTTTGGAGAGGATGTTAAGGTTTAAAAAAATATGATTGCAGACAAGCAAAATTAATAGCTTGGATGGTAGGTAATGCTGTCTAGTGCAGTGATTCTCAAACTGTGGTTCATGTGCTTCACAAAGGTCTGTAGCCAATTCATGGATCACACTAGACTGTGTGTGTCTTTAAAGTCTTTTTGATTAAAATTTTGGTGATAAAGGACCATCATGATCCATGAATATTTTAAGTATTGGCATTGTTGTGTCTGCCTAAAAAACTTTGGGAACTGCCTGGGGCTAGCAAACATGTCACTGTGGGCTGCTGTTTGCAGCTCAGTCCCTGCCAAGGGTCACATCTCTGCACGTGCTGGCAAGCAGCAGATGCTGCAAAGGGAATGCTTTATTCAACTTGGGCAAAAAAGTCCTTTATCTTAAAGTGAGGGCAGGCAGGCAGCTGCTTCCACTCTTAACTCCTGCCCCAACCTGGGATCAGGGTCAGAGTTGGACCTGCAGTCACTGTCCCCACCATCATTACCTGTCCCCTCAGCCTCCGCTTCCCCTGTCTGCCCTCTCCCCTGTTCCTCCCAACCCTCCCCACCTCCTTGCTGCTTGCCTTTTGTTGGGGCTCTGACTCCAACTCCCATCCCACTCTGCTCTGGGCATGGAGCCCATAATGGTTCCAGTCCTCCGTGGCCATACAGCAGTGGTGGTGGCAGCTCCAGCTCCAACTGGGACATAGGTAGGAGACAGGCTAAATGGCAGGGAGGCAAGGTTCAGGGTGGGGCAGACCTTCTCTGCCATTTACCCTGTCGCCAGCCTTCATGGACAGTGAGGCTGAATTGCATCATAAAATGTTTTGAGATCTATTTATGAAAAAACTCTTTGAAAGACCTTGGTTATCTTATTACAGTATTATAGGATTTGAAATATATTTTCCAATTTGCAAGCATACAAAACTTTAAAATTTTAAAGTTTTTAAAATTATACTTTCTATTAATGGAGTTTTAATATTTTTAATGTTATACAAGTTATCCTTTATGTCGTGAAATTGATTTTGCTGTGTTCATACAGTTTTACGGTGCATTATTTTTGTCTCCTAACAGACAAAGAAGGTGTCTTCATTTCCCAGTTTTGTTGATGGTAAGTACATTTTTATTACATTCTAATGTTACAGAAGCTTTAACCCAAAAAGAAACTTTCTGAAATGTTAAAAAAAATCCAGACAAAGAAGACAATCTAACCCAACTTCATGTAACTGAAAAAATTGATAAATAAGAAGTAAGTGTAGAATATATCTTCATGCCTATACAATACCTGAAGGCATATAAGGTTCTCATCCTGAGTTAAGTAAAGCCTACATATAACAAATAATGTTCCCTCTTTATATTTAGTATTTTGGGGCGTGGGTAGATGAAACGGGGGCCCTAAATTGAAGCAATGGGTTTTTAAAAACACCACTTCAATTTAGGGCCAAGTAAACCCCTGTGTCTTGCACGCACCTATGCACTTACCTGCCTTTCCAGCAGTGAGGAAGGGAGGGTGAGCTGGAGAAAGCTGCTTCCCTTTGTTCAACAGAGTCACAGTTTCATGCATATCCTTACCTATAGATCAGTGATGCTCAACCTTTTGGCCCCACAGGCCGGATGAGTGATGTGGGGCTGGTCCCATGGGCTAGATCGAACCCCAGGCCACAGGATCAGACCTGCATGAATGGATCAGGACCTGCATGACTTTGGCTGCCCCTGCCCCATGCACTGCAATTTGGTTTCCACAGCCTCCAGCTGCCTCCATCTGGCCCTTCATGCCAGGATCAAACCCTGGGGCCCTGGGACCACATACTGCCCCCACCTGGTCCCATGTGCAGAGATCAGGCCCTGGGCCTCTGCACTGCCCCCACCTGGTCCCACTTGCTGGGATCAGGGTTCCATGCCTGTGCTCAGCCTCGCCCTGGCCCTGCACACTGGCACTGGACCCCATGTCATCCTGCACTCCCATCTAGTGCACAGAGCCATGACCCAGTGGGTTCTTCACAGGTCCCTGGGAAACCCCATGAGCCAGATGACATGGCTCTGGGGCCTGGGTCTATAGTGCCCCTGCTGTAGATCAAAGAACAAGTTGGTGTTGCTTACTAATGCCTTTCATTATAACAGTTCTCCCTTTCTTTTCTGCCCATCCTTCCAATGATTTAGCACGGTGTTTCTCTTTTTCTGAAATATTTGGCACCCAGTTGAGAATGACTAAGCTAACTCTAAATTTAGAAAAGATATGATGGGGAGCCTTGAGGCTAAGAAGGTTGAGAACCACTGATCTAGATGGTGCCAGGTAAGAGCCATGGGGCCAAGATGTAACCCTGCAGTGCCCTGCTCTTTACACTGTCTGCCTCCCTACCTTCCTCCCCACCACCATCCCTCTGTACCTGAGGCGCAAGGGCAGCCCCTGCTGCAGAGATTGATCCTGTAGGGTCTCACATGCCAGCCACCTCCCCTACAGCCCCTTGCACTGGCCCCAAGAGTTTGGCAGGAGTTGGAGAGGTCAAGCCAGTCTGCAAAGCATGGGTCTGTCCATGCATCTAGCCACCTACAGCAGAGCCCACTGCTGGGAGCATTGGAGCAGTGTCTGGGGCAAGTGCAGGTCACTCACTGAATAGGGGAGGAAAGCATTTACCTCCTCACATAGGGGCCGGGTGGTACGGCAGCTCTCAGCACCCCAGTTGCAAATTATTGCTTTAACATGTAGGCAGCCTAATAACTTAGTTTCATAGTTGGTAGGGTCAGAAGAGACCTAGCAGATCATCAAGTCCAACCCCCTGCCATGGCAGGAAAAAGTACTGGGATCAAACAACCCCAGTGAGGTGTTCATCTAGCCTCCTCTTAAAGACCCCCAGGGTAGGAGCCAGCACCACTTCTTTTCTAGCCGCCCTGACAGTGAAATAGTGCATCCTGATGTCTAGTCTGAATCTACCGTCTGCCAGCTTGTCCTTGAGCTCAGTGGTTCTCAACCTTTTTTGTACTATGACCCATTTGTAAACACCAGTTGTTAGTCCCAACCCAGACCCCCTCTCTCCTGACCCACTGCCTCCCACCCCCAGGCCTCAGCCCTCTTGTTTGTGTGGTGGAGGGATGTGGGGCATGGGGGTCTCTAAGCAGCCCCTCACAGTCTGGATGTCTGCCAGCCTGCAAGGGAAAAGCCACGCTTTCCTGAGTTTTTCTCCTTTAAAGAAAAATCCATTTTTAAAGTTTGTTCATGACCCTTTTGACATATTTTTGCAACCCACTATTGAGTCACGACACGACTTGAGAAATGCTGGTTTTGATCATGGTCTCCATGGAAACTGCCCCAGCCATGTGGGCAGGGGCTGCTGGGAAATGGAGCCTGGCTGCTGGCTAGATCCGGCCCGTGGGCTGGACTTTGCGCACCCCTGAATTAGGAGGGACCCTGAGGTGAGAGTGCACACACACAACCTGGCATCAGGGGAAGGAAGCAGTTGGGGGCATGCACTGGGTCTCTGCCATGCGGGGAGGTGAAGGGTGTGTTGCACCAAATCCCTGCAATGGAAGGCAGCAGGGAGGAGCGCCCATTGAACACTGGAGGGGATCCGGGTTGCCTACCGTGAGCCAAGCCAACAGAAGCAACAAAGACTGCACCCCCCAAGTTCCTTAAATCTGACACATGCTGGTTTTTTCCCCCATTGAAATGATAAGTAGTAAAACTGAAATAATTCGAGTTCTAAGACTATTCCCTCCTCTTCTTCTAACTGAGAAACGTATGCTTGTTGAACAGATTATTTTTTCTGGTCTGTGATGATATTGGCTTGAGTAGTTGCTTTTTTTCAGTAGTCCCCTTTGAGAGGCAGAGCAGATTGCGAGTTCAAAGGCTGCTCCTTCTGCACAGATTGACAGCTGAAGGAAATAGCACTTAACACTTGGCATTTACTGGCTAACAAGCCCTAAATGGAGGTAAATTTCCTCTGAAATACAGAGCAAGAGCTTTGTGGCAGACAACAGTCAAAGAGGAAGGTCAGGGACACTTGTACTTTCTGCAGTAAAATGGTTTAATTTGGTCAGGAAGGGGAAAGGTTTGGAAGCCTTTTTTCAGAGTCTTGCTGCTCTAGTGTTGGAAACAGGCAGTTCAGGTTTCAGGATAGTGTGAAAGCGGGAGTTAAGGTGGGGTAGGAGTTAAGTTTTGTAAAATCATTGTATGTTCTCTGATTCTTTTCTTTAACCATAGAGCAAGACAGGATGAACTGTCTCTGGGATTTTCAGGAGTACAGACAGTATTGTATAGTTAGAAACACACATGATTCAGAAGGAACTCATGTTAATTAGCTAATCCAGTTGCTCTCTGAATCTAGAGGTGGGGAAAAAAACCCTCAGGAATAGCCCTGAGCTGCTTAGTCGTAAGAGCTGGGAGGCACAACCCTGCACCTACACTACCCAGTAGTGTATCTGGTGGGCAGGGAGGTGAGCAAAATGGCACTCCCACAGGGAATGGCACAGACCTGCACCCAGTGTTGCATTGAGTGGGGAGGAGGAATGAAGGAAACCCCTGGGCTCCTTGATGGCTGCAGCTGGTGTGCAGTGAGTCTGGCCCCAAGAAGCAGCAGCTGGCACATCAGCAACTGCAACAGTAGCAGGTCCTACTTGAGGCAAAGAGCATGGATAAGTTTGACTGTGCCCCAGTCCACCACAGCAATCCAGTGGTCTGCATAATCCCTTCCCCTCCCCACGCGCTGAGCATTGAAGGAGATCACTACTACTCTGCTCTGTTCTACTTTGCCCTGCTTTACGCTGAGTTTGGATGAATGCTGATTCTCATCATGGGGTGACATGAATTGTTAGCAAAGTTAGGCACCTAAACCTGATTCACAAAACAAACCCAGATTTTTCAAATAGGAATTCATCATGTTAAAAACAGCCTGACCTCCTCCTTCTGAAATCCTTGAAACAGAAAAATTGCTTTTTTTTTTTTTTTTGGTAGTAAAAAAATGAGTGAAAACTAGGAGCTGGCATTTTTTGAGTATGCATTGAGTCTAATGGGGGGTCCCTTGAGTATGAAAAGGTTGAGAACTGCTGGAATAGATCTACCACAATGGTGTTCTGTTCAGCAGCTTAGGGGGACATGTTTTCAGCAGGACTCCTTAACGGTGGTAGCAGTACAGTACAACCTCATTACAACAAGCCTGATTATAACAAGCCTTTGCTTTTAACAATCCCAACATCAGGAACCAATTTATTTATTATTATGATATAGCAAATTAACTGCCCTTAATATGGTGAACACCCTCTTTTAATGACCTTTTCTCCCAGTTCCATGAGGGTTCGTAATAATGAGGTTGTAGTATATTGGCAGTCAGTTCTCTTGCATATGCAGAGATCTTTGCACATGCAGTTACCTGGTTATTAGAGTTGCCTTGGTAGCAAATTTCTTCTCCTGAATTCAGCTGATATTTTTGGAATGGATCTTGCCTCCAGCTGTAGTCAGTGTTCTGAGACTCATTTTTCCTCTCCATATGTTTGTCTTACTACTAGAAGAGTCCTGTTCCCTTTTGCATTTATATCAGAAAATAAAATGGAAAAATGGAGATGAAATTAGGTGATTGAAGAGAGATTTTCGGTGAGGTGATACATGCTATCTGGTGCATATAACAGATGCACGTATCTGATGGGTTGATAGCACTTAATATTGCAGTGTCAAGCACCTTTTCCTTTTAGTAGTTTCAGTGAAAGGTCAGTGCTCAGCACCTTGCAGAAATGTTCCATTTACATTGGGATCAAGCCCTTAATGCCTGTCTGCCTCTGCTTTGCTTTAATTACAAATGAAAATTGTTTTTCAATGGATGACTAAAGAAGTTCCTGACAGGCTTTCGGATCAAGGAGTACTTGCATATGGAATCATTCAGTATATACTTTCTTTTGCACATTTTATTTATGCAAAAGTTAAAAAGTACACTGGAAAGTTTCAGACATTTTTTGCTTTTGTTTAGTCTATAAATAAGACTTGCTGTATTTGCTCAGTCTCTTAGTTCCACCTGTAACGCACACTGTGGTGGACTCCAGGGCAGCAAAACTTTTAGATTGCTTCATTAGGATTCTAGGACAGAGGTGGACAAGTGGTTAACCCATGGCACATGTGCCGCAACTGGCATGGGCAGCCTCTGTATGTAGCAGATCAAGGAGAGAGCAGGGAGAAAGGCTGCAGAAATGAGAGCAGCAGATGGAACAGAAGAAGGGGATCGGAGTGGCACTCAGGGAGAGTCTGGGGCTTAACTTATGGCACACCTGCTAGAAAGGTTGGTCCCCACTAACCTAGGGCATCAAGTACCTTTTGAAAGGGTACTGTTCAAAGTTAAAATCTGACTTTTTAAAAGCAGTTGCTTATTACTAATAGCACTATGCAACATAAAATGTTGCATAGTGCTTAGTCAAATTGTCAAATTAAATGTCTTCATTTTAAAATGTTTTTTCTTCTTTGCTTTTTTCCTTTCATGAGTAGGCCTTACATACTCTTAAATTCAAAGGTATGCTTAAGTACTTTGCTGAACTGAAAGCTTATCTTGGCTTGAATGTACATTCTGACATTTTCTAGATTTAGAAAAGACGGTTTGGGTAATTGTTGCACTGCTGAATTTCTAGTATTGCTCCCTGTATTACTCTGACAGGTGCCTTATCTCACCTGGAAGTCATCTCCATTTCCCCTTTGATGGAAAACAAATTTTGGAGGATTTATCTACACAACATGTTTGCTCTTCTCGCCTTCATTGCTTTGCATGAGCTGCAGACATAAGATATTAAAAATGTTCCTTAGATTGTGATAACTATGCAGTTAGCTGCATTCTGTTGATAGTGTAGTGATTCTCCAAATATCATCAAGCTCAAGTTTCTCTTTGAAGTGCTGGAGGGGATGTATTAAGGGGAACTGAAATCCTTAAATGAACAAAAGCCTTCTAATGAATTGAACTATTTTATGACGTACCCTACTGCCCCTAGTGAAGCAATAATGAAACTATTTAAGAACCTAGGTAATTTACTTTTGCAAGAAATGTGTTTTAAGACAAATTGAAAAGCATTTTTACAGTCATTGTGCCAGCAGGCACAACATGAATTCTTCTTTTTCTCCCCCTTGGCAACAGTCAGTAATTCCAAAGTAGGTCACAAATTGTAACTCCATGCTCTGCTTGAGATTATTAACAATGTCTTCAAACATAGCAGGGAAAACGCAGAACACTAGACTCATGTCTTTGAAGATAAAATGCCTTTTAGATACCTTTGAACAGAAACTGAGATGCAAATCTCCTCCTTGAAAGACCTACAAAGCATAGGATGTTGCCAGAGATGGGCTAATCTCACATTTTATGAACGATAAAGAGATAAACTCCTCTGAAAACAGCAGAAGCTATGGGGAAGGTAGGATAGGAGCTCTGCATTTGCAGAAAAATTGGTACCTCCTCTTTTGAAATGTTTTTGTTACAAATCTCGCATCAGTATCCATTAGATTTCCAGTTTCATGTATAATAATTGCTAGGAGAGGATTTGTAAGTGTTATCCCAGTTTTTCTCAGGGCGTGTCTACATGTGCACATTTGGGGAAATTAATTGAATTAACTTTTACAGTGGAGTAGTTAAACTGCATCAGATGTCTGTGTGGATGCTTGGATGCAGAATTACAGTAGCCTCATCTTTTGGTGGACCCTCCCCACCAATTAAGAGGATGTATTTGAAATTAGCTCAGCAGATGGACTCAACAAATCAAGAAGCTAACATTCTGTGGAATTTTTACCTTGTTTGGTTTCATTCATGTAATGGTTTAGTACTGCAGCTATTGCGGTTGATTCTTGACAGACTAGATAGGTGACTTAAACAACTATATAAGTGCTCTTCTTTGATTAATAGATTCCCAGGGAATGGGCTACACTTCTTGGTTTTTAGAAGGTACTGTCAAAGTATTTTATTTTAAAAACCTTGATCTGGCTAAACTGGGCTAAATTCTGTCTTGACCTCTGGAGTAGCACTGGATTTATAATAGCAAAATCCCACTGTAATATATAATTACCCTTTGGAAATTTTCTTATGAAACAAACTGCCCCATGCTGTGCAGATGTTGGTTAATAAATCTTACTTTTCTGAAGAACATGGGGCTGTTAGTATTGATTTTTAACAATGTGCTGGTTTGTTCCTTCTGTGGGCTGCCTTTAAGAGTAATTGTGTTTGGCTTGTGTGGCAATGTGCAAGGGAGAACAGGTCAGTGGTTTTAATCAAACTTACTTTGTGTGTGAGGAATTTTTAAGTCAGATTTAGGAAAATTGAAAACTAATTAAGGCAGGTGTGAACATCTCCCTCTGTGCATTCTGTCTCAGTGGCAGGCTGCTCAGTTATTTTCAATCCCTTGTGTGCATCAGGCAGGTTCAGATGGTTGTTCAGGTGGAAGCAAGCACCTTCCCTTTACCAGAGGACTCCTTTCTTAATTCATTACCCCACTCTTCCCTCAAACACTGCATTCTTTTACTTGGAAAAGAAGACTAGTAGCTTGAAAAGTTGATATGTCTCAAGGCAAAATTCCCTTGTAGGATTATAGGGGAATAGAAAGCATACATAGTCAAGGGATTTTACTGTTGTAATAGCACATCTACATGAGATGCTTACTGCGGAGTAGAGTAATTAGCTCTGCAGTAAATGTCTCATTTCTACATGTGCAGCTCTATTAGGCTGCAGGAAACTAACTGCATCAAGGTAATACCTGTAAATACAAGTACTAACTTGCTGTGAAGTAAAAAACTCTGTAGCAGCACATCTGTTGATACTGCCCTGGCTGGCTAGGGCATGAGGGTGGGCAGCCTGTCAGTTAGCCCCACACTGGAACATCTTCATGCCCCAGCCACCTGCTCTGTAGCACCTTGACCTGGGTTGGAGCAGCCCTGGGCTGACAGGCTGAGTCCCTGGCCTCCTGCCAGCTGGGGCTGCTGTGGCCCAGCTCAACATGCTGCAGCCCTACATGCAAATGTAAATGCAGTGCCTGGGAGCAACAAACTCTGGTGCAATAAGCGCTGGAGTGTATTGCTTCACCTTAATATCATATGTAAATGAACCCTATGACTATTTGATGTTACTGCCTCTTTAGTATTAATGTAATCAAGCTGAAAGTAAGATGTAATCATTGACAAAAGGAGATGAGCACAATGCAAGGCCAACATAAAAACATGTTTTTTTTCTCTATCTCTACATCTCTTCTTTCTTTTTGTCCTTGGAAAATTATCCTGGCAGTTGATAATATATTGGTATTTAATTTGAAAATATCATTGAAACCAATGGGACTAAACTATCCACACATGTAAAGCTAAGCAAGTGTACACTAGGGCTGTGCAAAGCTTCGGGTACTGATTCAATTCAGAGGAGATTCAGCCTGATTTAGTGGCCGAATCTCCAAATCTGAATTGAATCGGGGACCAATAAAAAGGTCTGAATCTATTCGAAGCTCTCTGAATCTTCGGAAAAGATTCAGAGAGCTTCGATGAGTTGGGCAGTCCCCGCCTGCTGCAGCAGGAAGCTAGGGATTTGGACTCGGAGCTGGAGATTTGGACTCAGAGCTGGTAAGTAGGGGTCAGGGGAAGGGGAGCAGAAGGAGGGGAGAGGGGACCATGGGGACCCCTGCCAGGCCCCAACCCCTTCCTGCTCCCCCAGCACCCCCTGACCCTGGACCACTGCCCTGCCCACCTCAGCTCCTGGTGGTTAAAAAAAAGCTCCAACTCAGTGGGTGCTGCCTGGTGGGGGAGGGCATCCCTACTGCCCCCTGCTCTCTCAGCCCCCTTGACCCTGACCTGTGGCCCCAGGGGGCGTGAGACCCCCAACCCTCCTGCTCTCCCAGCCTCCCCATGGCTGCCCCACCCACCCCAGCTCTGGCCTCTTAAGAACCACCCCCAAAACACCCCCAGGCTCACTGGCTTCTGCAGAGGCCTCGGGGCTTAGGGGGGCTCATAAAAGAGCCCCCCACATGGCTGGGGGCAGCGGGGATTGCTTCCTGGTGAGCAGGAACTGGTGTGTGCGTTGTTTTGGGGGAGGGGTGTCCCTTAAAGGACTGGAGCTGGGGCAGGTGGGGCAGCCATGGTGGGGGGAAACTGGGGGTGCAGGGGGGGTGTTGGAGAGCTCATGGAGAGTTCTCCCATGTAGTGGGGGCAGTGGGGGACAGCAGGAATCGCTCCCCACCCTGCAGCACCTGGTAAGTTAGTGCTTTTTTATTTCTCCAAGTGGTGGGAGCTGGGGCGGGCAGGGCAGCCATTGCCGGAGCTGGGAGAGTGGGCGGGGGTGGGCCTGTGTGACTCAAAGATTCGGCAGCAGCTGAATCTCTGAATCAGGTTCAGCTGAATTGATTCGGGACAGTAATTCGAATCACCAAATCAAATCACTGTCCCCCGAATTGGCTGAATCTGAATCCAAAGCAAATGCTAGCTGCTTTGCACAGGCCTAGTGTACACAGTCTTAAAGTGCTGAGTCTTCAATTTGGAAAATATTCACCAAAGAAAATTTGCCATTCCTCATATAATTTCTCTTCCTCTTTGACTCTAGTTTTCCTTTGCTCTGGCCGCTTAGTCCTCCTCTTTAGCTGCTACCTGATACCATTGTGCATACATGTGACCTGCTGTACAGCTGCCTTTAACGCTGATCCTTGGCAAGCTATTGGGGCTGTCGTCATGTTGAGCAGATGAATTTATCCCTCCAGTTATTTGGTTGGTATAAACTGTATGAGCCTGAAAGCTGTCTGTCTAAATCAGTTCCTGATTTCAGGTCCAGACAAAGAGCAGAGTTACAATTTTGTTTCCTGTTGTGGATGTTGTTAATCCTGAAATTCAGTGGTAGTCATGGCTTAAAGCAAAGATTACGAGTGTCCTCCAGTATTCTTGTCGCTAGTGCAGGGGCGATGTATTGGGGGTGTACGCAGGTGCACGTGCACTCCCTGAGTGTGGTGGTGCACCCCTTGCAAAAAGACAGTGTTGGCAGAGCCTGCGGGAGCTCCCCTCTCACTGCTGCCAAGCTCCCACTGCCATGTTCCTGCTGCTGCAGCCATGCCCCACAGCCGCCAGGAGCACATGCTGTTCATGCACTTGTGAATATTTTTGCCATAACTCCCAGCTATATCATGATTCGGTACAGCATGATCTGCCCTTACTTTATTAAGCCCAGTGAAGATTAGCTGTATGGGGAATAATCCACTCTGTGAAAGATGACCTTTTCTACTGAATGTATCCTTATAAAATCTGTTATGTTCGTCCTACCTCTGCCAAATTAACATTTAGCAGGCCTTCCTTGATGCTTGTACTTGTAGCCATTCCTTATAGTTTACATTTGTTCTCTCTTTCCTGGTTTTGGGCTTGTTTTTCTGGCAGTTTAATAAATTATATGCATTTAATACATGAGCTCTTGGTGTGGGGTTAACACCTGCATTTCTAATTATCACTTGCATTAAGTGCTCTTGTCTATCTTCAACTTCCTAATTTCTTTAAGTATTTGCATACAAATTTTATTCTGTAACTCCAGAGCTGTGGTTCTCTACCTTTCTAGAGTAAATGTAGCTCTCCTGAATTTGGCAAAACTGAAGTTGAGAACTGATCTTACTAAGTAACTACTTATTCAATAACATTATCCTTTTCCCACAGCAGCATAAGACAGCAGTTCAATTGTTTCTGCTCACGCTCATGTTAAAAAAAATAATAACAGATCAACAGTTTGATTTTCCTGTTGCTTACACAAGAAATGGTTAATTCCAGGGGAATTACTCATGATTTACACCATGTTAACTGAGATGGGAGTGAAATCTAGACAGGAAAATAAAATAAAGAACATTCTCTTCTTTCCTTGTGAAAGATTTGTGTAGATATGACTGGGATTTTGCAAGTGGAATAAAGGTAAAATGCTGAATTAAATTAATTCAAATGGATCTGATTTGTCCTCAGTTATATAACACATATTTCATCTCTTGGATTTACAGAGAGTAAGAGTTTGTGAACCCTTTAAAAATGGCAACCTGTGCCTGAGTGGGAGCAAGGCTTCCTAGAATAAGCTGATTGTTTTTTTTTCTTTTTTACATAAGCATAAGATTACCATGTTGAGCTCTGTTAGCCTGTCAGTGAATTCTCCTTTCCTTAGGGCAGTGGTCCTCAACTGGGGTGCAGCCGCAACATTGCCATGGCCAGGTGGAATTAAGCTGGGTTCGACCTGCATAACCAAATCAAGGAGTGGCTGCGGCAGGAGTTCCCACTCTCGGCACAGTCCTTCCCAGTCCAACTGCACGTGCTCCTCCAGGAAACAGAGGCACTTGGGACAGTTCCACCCACTCCACGTGCCTCTGTTTTTGGGAGACACTGTGGAATTGGACCATGAAGGGCTGCAGCTAGAGAAGCTGCTCTTTTATAGCTGCTTCACGATCTGGCTCTGTGCTAGGCAGGTGGAGCAGTTCCCCCTGCGGCATGGTGGCAGCAGCAGTACCACTGTGTCACCCCAAAAGGGTTTTTGAGAACATCATTTGAGAACCACTACTCTAGAGAATTATGGAATGCATCATAACTGTATCATTTTAAAATAGAAATATCAGAGATAGCCATGGGATATCCTTCCTAACTTTTCTTTCTTTTCAAAGAACTGGATATATTGTCTTGTCAGATGCGTACCTTTTTTGTCATTACTGTCTACCATACTAATGAAATGCCACTCTTGCATATTCGGTAGGATGCATAGACATTTGCCCCCTCCATTATTTATTTTGGTATCCTGGCTGATTTTCACTTGTTTACCATAAAGGGAATTAGGCATTAGGACAATCTAAGTTGTATTGTGGTTGCCAATGGGTTTGGAGAGTGTAGGGTTTTTTTACATTTCTTTATAAACCTGGATTCCAGGAATTCCTATCAAAAGACATTTAGTTCCACAGATAAGATTTCTCATAAATAGGATATATTATAAACATAATATTAATGGGACCCAAGTATGTATAAGCACCCTGATAGGAAATCTAATGCATTTAACCACCATGGGACTGAGAGAAAATTTTCCGCAACTTCCAGATCAAAATATTATACAGGTTTTTAATACCACACATTGTTTCCTATAATTTTGAAAAACAAGTGTATTGTTTAATATGATCTGTATGATGCAGTGTTGGTTCTAATTAGGCAGTGGCAGAAAAGGAAGTACTTTAAGAAAAGGGTGTACAGGTGTTTGATACTTTCCCTTAAGTTTTTTATCACCCTCTACCCTATTGGAAGGAAATAATTGTATATCTGTTACATCAGTTCCAGGACCCTGTGAACCTGAAGATCTCATTGATGGAATCATCTTTGCAGCTAATTACTTGGGTTCTACACAACTGCTTTCAGAACGTAACCCTTCCAAAAACATAAGAATGATGCAAGCTCAAGAGGCAGTGAGCCGTGTCAAGGTAGGAGGTTTTTATGGTCTGTAGAACGGTCTCTGATCCCTTGATAATTGAACTCTAAATAGTCTAAAATATGCAGCTTTAAATTGACTTTGAGATGCAGTCAAGTGAGTACAGTGATGATGCTGTAAAAGCTCTCACTGTTTCCAGTGCTTAGTATATAGTACATACAAAGTCTCAGAGGAATAGCTTCTCTACAGAAGTTATTCCAAATTGCTTCTAAAGCCATATGCTCAAAGTAAGTTTTGAAGGCAAAATCCAGACTGTAATAAGAAAACATTCCAACTGCAAAGCACAGGGGACCTGTTTATGATTGATTCCTTCCTGTCACCATGTTAAAGTAAAATTTTAAGAGGTGATGAAAGCATTTGAGATGCATCAAATTATTAATTTCTTAAGGCAGGAAGGCAGATTTGTCTTTTTGTCTTTTTAAAACTTTGAATTTTCATGTAAATATTTTACTTTTTTTTTTTTTACAGGCATGCAAAAATATATTTTATTTCTTCATGCTGTGTAGAACCGTTTTAAATAGATCTGTCCTGTTATATCTCATTTGCATGAATATGTTGTTTGAAATATGTAGATCTCAATGCTAATTAGAAAACCTACATATTTAATTTAAAATCAGTTCATTGGCAGAAGTGGCATGTTTGGAGGTAATCCAGCTTGGGTCACATCTCAGCAATGGACATATCTTGACTGAAGCTCGATTTGGCTTTTAGAAAAGATAGAAAGGCCTTAAATCTGCAGGTCTATGAACTTTCCAGGCCTTGGACACCTGCTCAAGAGAGGCTTGAGAAGTCACTGGCAACGCATGAGCTTAATTTGTGATCCAACACCAAAGAACCGTTTTAAAAATTAACACTGTTGTTAAACTCTCAGGTTTCACTTAGTCTATGGTAGTGGTTCTAAAACTTTCTAGATTTGAGGCACCCTTCTTTATAGTCGAGGCACTGGTTATAAAATGCCAACTCTTAGTTTTCAGTCTTTTTTTGATCACAGACAAAGACCGCAACAGAGCAGAATGGTTTTAACGCTATGAATTCCTGTTTGAAATCTCCAGGTTTATCTTGTGAGTCATATTTGCATGCCTACCAGTGCCATGGCACTGTGATTGAGAATCACTGGCCTATGGTGTTAGAAGACTTCAGCTATATATTATGTAGAGTAGTTTGAGCTATATATATAATAAATGTGGCTACAGTAGTCATGGGAAGGAAAGAGAAGTGACTTGTACAAGTTAACAGAATAATGCTGCTACCCAGAGCTACATTTGAGTTTCTCTTCTTAGACCTTTTGTAAACATGCATTCTCAAGAGTTTGAGGTGCACTTGGAATGGAGTGCAAATCAGTGTAGCTAAAGTGAGAAATTAGGAAATCAGTGTCCTGATGTACTTGAAATCAGAGGCATGCTCACTTGTGCAGAGTGCAAAAATGGGGTAACAGAGTGTATACATGGGGTATGCAGGCTTCTGGTTTGGATGAAATTTGAAGATGTTTCAATCTATGCATACCTGAGGCATCTGAAATTGGAAATGCAGCTAAGTGCAAAACGGTATTGAGATTAGGAAATCATGGGATCCAGGAACAATATTTGGTGGGCTTTCAATGCTGCTAATAAAGGATTGCACAATTGAATGGGCATCCTTAATTTTCCTTGTTTTATCACACAAAATACCACCTTTAGCAAAACATACTGAGCTTTATGAACATCAATTTTATGTGAGTGTTTAACAGTTATAAACAGGAGTGTAGGTTGTAGCCATGTTGGTCTAAGGACCTAGGCAGACAAGGTTCCTTGGATGAATCTGGTATCTTTTATTAGACCAACCTAAATGGTTGGAAAATAATTATTAAGCAAGCTTTCAGGTTCAAAAACCCTTCATCAGGCTAAGGAAGTTTCAGCAGTTGGTGTGTGCAGTTGGTGCTGGAGTATTATACAGAAAGCTGGATGGAGGGATGATGATTGTTGAATTTCTGATGGAACTCAATCAAATTGTAGGTTTTCAGTCCAAATGATGATGATGTCATTGATATATCTTAAGTATAGCAAGGATTGATGGTGCAGTTCTAGAGGAAGTCTTCTTCCAGGTGGCTCATAAAAAGGTTGGCATACTGTGGGGCTATTTCAGTGCCCATAGCTGCTCCCATCACCTGGAGGAAGTGTTGATTATTAAAAGTAAAATTGTTGTGTGTGAGTGTAACAGCGATGCAGCTATGCTGCGGTTACTAAAAGAGGGGGCACAACTGCCAGGGGAAAAGACAATGGGGAAAGTGACGAGTAACCCAGGCAACCTATACGAAGCCGAAAGGGGATAATAAATGGAAGGAGGAAACTTACAGGGGATGCCTTCGGGCATGCACTTGGTGAGAGGAAGGAGAAGGGACCCTTACGGTGATGGAGACATAGAGAGCCCAGGAGCTAGGGATGCACATCCAGATGACGAAGGGGAATTTTGGGGAGCGAGGCATCCTTCCCCAGACTGCGTCCGGCCTCTGCAGTGAGTCAGGAACTGAGCGGCAGTGCAGAAACCCTGCCCCCCCACCCCCCCAGCTCCATGGACTCAGAGCATGGGGATTCCCCGTGCAGGGAGGGGGGAGAAGAGGAGTAGAGGAAGAGGCAGAGGGGAAGAGGGTGAAGGAACCCCGACCCTGTCTTGCAGATACTGTAACCTGGATCCTGCACCAGAGGGTGGAGGGAGAGAGAGAAAAAAGGAAAGTAAAAGAAAGAGAAAAGTAAAGTAACAAAGTTGTGCTTCACAAGCCGGCATGAGCCACAGCTGGTGAATCCCGGTGTCAGCACTGATCAGCTGCCAATGAGGCAATTATCAGCTGATCCTTCAACATGCGGCCAACTAGTGAGAAGAAAGAAGGTGAGAGAAAGTAACAAAATAGTAAAGTAACAAAGTCATGCTCCACAAGCTGCAGCTGAAGAGTCCCTGGGTCGACTGTAATCACCTGCTAACCAGGCTATTAGCAGACGATCACGGAATAGGGAGACAACAAACAAGCCTGCTTTGATCCTCAAAGGCGGGTGGGGAGAACCGCCCTTCCCCCTCTCGGCGACCATTCGGGAGTAGGGTCATCCCTGTAGATAGTCGGGCAACGTTGAATGAAGCAGTACCGGTGGAGCTCTGACGTAGGGTGTCGTCTTTATCAGGGTGCCGGTTTCTAACAACTGTTACTTCCCCCTCACAAATTAGGGGAGATCAATTCGTGGCAGGTAGGAATTGTAGGGAAGTTACCGAAGAACCGGGCACCAGAGAAGGACACCCGCCCACAGTGAGGATGAAGTGCATAAGGTCAGTAATATCTTTGGATCTGTATTCTGAGTTGTAATCTTGTTCCTGTAGATATGTAAGGCAGGCTTGGATGCCATCCTGGTGTGGGATGTTGGTAACGTCCATGGTGGCTAGGAGTGTGTTCCTGGGAAGGTGGTCTATGTTTTTAAGTTTCTGTAGAAAGTCTGTAGTGTCTTGTACAAAACTTGCTCTGGGGGTGACAAGCGGTTTTAGGATTGATTCCACGAAACCTGATATTTCCTCAGTTAGGGTCCCATGGTTGGATATGATAGGTCTGCCAGGGTTCCCTTGTTTGTGGAGTTTAGGGAGCATGTAAAAAGTCCCCGGGGTTAAGTAGCGGAGGGATCAGCGTCTGTAGTTTTTCTTGTAGTCCTGTTGGAAATGATTTGATGGTATTGTTGAGTTTCTTGGTGAAAAGGGAAGTAGGATCTTCTTGTAATTCTTTGTAGTAGGTCGTGTCAGAGAGTTGTCTGTTGGCTTCCTTTATGTAGTCTTCACTGTTTAGGATGACTATGGCTCCTCCTTTATCTGCTGGTTTTATTACTATTTAGTGGTTGGATCTTAGAGATTCTGTGGCCTTTTTCTCTGGTAGAGAGAGGTTGTTGTGGTGGCGTGTGCTGCTGATTATTTAATTGTTCATTCTTTCCCTGAAGCAGTCAATGTAGCGGTCAAGCTTAGAGTTTCGTCAACAGTGCGGTGTCCAATCGGATTTTGGTGGGAGAGTTTGGGGTTGAGCTTTTCCTGAATGTTGTCAGAGGATGAGTAGTTGCTGGGAGTGGATTCAGTTTGGTCATGGAAATATTCCTGGAGGCGGAGGCGGAGGCGTCGGAAGAATTCTTCTAGTTCTCCACATTGAAATATTTTATTAGGGTATTTCTTCTGGACAGAAATTTAGGCCTTTAGCAAGGACAGATTTTTCAGTTTTGGTAAGTGTGTATGTGGAGAGAGAGATGATATTTGTGGGTTGGTTGCTGCTTTCAATTTTATCGAGTCTGAGGTTGGAATGTTGTAAGGTGTTGGTGTTGTTCCTCTGATGGTTGTTTTGATGGTTGTTTGACTAAATATAGACATTGGATTTATGACGCATTATAACCTGCCTAACAGCTGACTCCCCAGGTATCTCTCCACTTTCATCCCCTTTCTCTTTTCCCCCGCCTGTCTCTCACCCATTGATTCCTCAGTCTACATTTTCACTGACTTCCTGTCTTGCATGCATACCAGCCCAGCCCCTGGCTTCTTTACTTGTCATTCCATCCAGGAAGAGCACACCCCAACTGCTGACACTTCCTTAGCCTGATGAAGGGTTTTTGAACCCGGAAGCTTGCTTAATAATTGTTTTCCAACTGTTTGGATTGGTCTAATAAAAGATATCAGATTCACCCAAAGAACCTTTTCTAACAGTTATAAATTGTGTTGTACGGTAATTGTTCCCACACCACAAACAGTGATTAAAGGTATTCTTCAGATGAGTGTTTGTCTGCCCTACCACTGTCCTAGAGCCATAGATGTTTGAGCATGAACATATTTAAATGTTTTTGCTTCAAAATATGCCTTTCCACAGAAGAGACTTTCTGACGCATGGCTTCTTCAATACCTGTATTACTGATGCACACTGTATCCTACTTAATGATCACATGCATCTCAGTTGTGTGAATTTGGGATGGGAAGAGAATAAAATTGTTCCCCAAAAGAATGCATATTACAGAGGTATGGTTTCTTTTTTGGCAAAAGCTCTCCATTGGACTGCTGCCCTGAAATCCATTGGCTTGTACCAAATGGGCAGAGTATTTTGTCTGTAAGGCCTAGAAGAGAATACATGCACTACTGTATCCAAGTGTAAAATGCTACATTCATTCCTGCCTTTTTGAGTTAATTATCACTCTTTGGAATCCACTTCTGTCTAACTGATAAAGGAATATTGCAAGTTACCATGGTCATCTGCACTGTACAACCAGATTAAAACTACTTTTCTTTCATAAGCTTGATTATTCACAAAACATAATTACACTCTCCTACAAAATTTAGATTGACCCTTGATTCAAAAGTACTTCCACACAGTATGCACAATCAGTACTCCTAAGCATGTAGGCTATTGTGTGCACTATCTGGCTTTTCAGAGCAAAGACAACACAGGAAATATAAATAGTCTTTTAGGAAGTGACAGAAATTTAACTTACCTCCCAAACCTCTAGCAATCTCAACCGGTTCACCGTTGTCCAAATTCCATCCCCAGATTGTTCTTTACTGGGTTTAGCTCTTTACATGCATTGAGTACATTTTCAAAAACATCCAATGATGTATGGTCATGCTTTAAAGTGAGAGACAAAGTGAAGCTTATGTTCTTTGTTTAGGAAACCGTGTCCTTTTAATTAAGAAAGACTGTCTACTTTCAATTAATGAAAGTCTTGATCTGGGATAATTTGTAGGAGCTACCTTATATATAATCAGAACTTGATGTTCAAATGCCAGGTTTTAATAGGCTTTTTGAGTAATGATTTGAACGTACAAAACAATACGTAAATATATGTTTTCATCTGCTTCTTTACTTAAATATGGAATTTGTACATCCTGTTAAAGTGAACATATTTGAGTACAGGGCTGGTGGTATCATTTTAGGTAATTGTGTACTCAGCAGAGAAAATGTAATGAACAGCTATTAACAGACAACACTCCTCACTATTTTTGCAAATAAGAGTTTTAAGAGTCTGGAATCATAGTCAAAAGGTTTTCTTGGCTTCACACACTGTCCCTTTCTCTCTCTTTTTGTGTGCATCTGTCTGCATTCTTTTTTTATGCTGCTACTCAGAGGATGCAAAAGGCGGCTAAAATCAAGAAAAAAGCGGTGTGTAAACTGTTTTTCTTGAATGCTAATATTTGTGTGCATTTTTGTTGTTCTTGTTCCCCATGAAGTGTCACGTCTTTCATTATGGAATCTCATAAAGCTGTAATTTTGGCCGTTATTTGTCTTAGTAGTGGGCCACTGGATGGAACAAGATGCACTTGCTGATTTCTTTCAACTTCTACCTACTAAATTGCCTGTCTGCTGCTGCTACTCTTTTTCTGTTTAATCTCTCAGTGTACTGTAGTTGGTTTAATTCAGATGGCCAGTCAATTTGATGACGAGGATAATTTTTTTATAGTAACATTTATGCTTATTTTGGCAGAAGAAACTGTTAGTATTTACTATATAATGTCTTTTATTAATTATTACATTACTATATAATCTGATTTATTAAGCTTGTAAGTATCTGGAATAAAAAAAGTGCACAGAAAATATAATCTATCAAATCAAGATATTAGCTAAACCAGTTCACAGAGGAGGCATTTCACCCAGTTCAGCAAATTATATTTGGGGATCAATTATTATATATACCTGTCAAAAATATCACTAGAATGAGCCTCAGTAAATATGGCAGTCTTGAATCATAGAATCATAGTTTCATAGTTGGTAGAGTTGGAAGGGACCTGAGCAGATCATCAAGTCCAACCCCCTCCCATGGTCAGGAAAGAGTGCTGGGGTCAAACAACCCCGGCTAGGTGATTATCTAGCCTCCTTTAGAAGACCTCCAGGGTAGGAGTGGGCACCACTTCTCTTGGAAGTTGGTTCCAGATCCTAGCTGCCCTGACAGTGAAGTAGTACCTTCTGATATCTAGCCTGAATCTATCCCAGTCAACTTATGGCTGTTTTTCCTTGTTACTCCCAGTAGTGCTCGGGGGAAGAGGGACTCTCCCACTGCTGGCTGGTCCCCCTTGGCCAGTTTATAGATGGCCACAAGGTCCCCTCTCAGCCTTCTCTTGTGGAGGCTGAACAGGTTCAGATCCCGTAGCCTCCCCTCATAGGGCCTGCCTTGCTGCCCCCTGATCATGTAGTCTTTGAGTCCAGCCCCCTGCATGAGCAGGAAAGACATCTGGGGTCAGATGACCCCAGCCAGGTGACTGTCTCTTGAAGACCTCTAGGATAGATGATTGCACCACCTCTGGGGGGAGCTTGTTCCATAGTCTGAACATCCTAGTTGTAAAGAAGTTTTTCCTAATGTTCGGCCTTAAAATGTCTTCCAGGAGTTTGTGGCCATTGTTTCTAGTTTTCCCCCAAGGCACCCTGGTGAACAGTTGTTCACCAAGCCCCTGATGTATGCCTCTGATATAGTGGTAAGCCACAATCTGGTCCCCTCTCAACCTTCTTTTCTTTAGACTGAAGAGTCTGAGATCGCTCAGTCTCTCCTCATATGGCTTGCCATGCAAGTCCCTGATCATACACGTGGCCCTTCTCTGGACTCTCTTGAGCTTTAGCACATCCTTGTTGAAGTGCGGCACCCGGAACTGGATGCAGTACTCCAGCTGTGGCCTCACCAATGTTGAGTGAAGTGGGAGAATTACTTCTTTGGTTTTACTGGAGATCCATTGATTGATGCATGCCAGAGTTTTACTGGCCCTAGCAGTTACTGTGTTGCATTGCTGGGTCATAGTCATGCTAGGGTCTATTGTTACCCCCACACCCCTTTCATTTGTAGTGCTGGTCAGGTTAGCGATGCCCAGCCTGTAGGTGTGCTGGGGTTCTTCCTTCACAGATGCAGCACTTTGCATTTCTCTATGTTAAACCTCATCTTTTTCTATTCTGCCCAACATGCCAGCCTGTCCTGGTCTGCTTGTATCTGCAGCCTATCTGCAGGTGTGTCCGTGCAACCCCATATCTTGGTGTCGTCTGTGAACTTGGCCAGTGGGCTTTTCACCCCCTCATCCAGGTCATTGATGAAGATGTTGAACAGCACTGGGCCAAGTACCGACGACCCCTTGGGTACGCTGCTGCCCACAGCTCTCCAGGACGACACCTATCCATTCATTTGGACTCTCTGCATCCTATTCAGCAACCAGTTTCACACCCACTTGATGGTCCTGCAGCTGAGCCTGATATCTTCCAGTTTTCTGATCTGTACCTGATGGGCTACTAGGTCAGAGGCTTTCTGGAAGTCGAGGTATATGATGTCAACTGCTTTTCTCTCATCCAGGTGACAAGTCACCTGATCATAGAAAGAAATGAGGTTGGTCAGACAAGACCTACCCTCGACAAAGCCATGCTGGCTGTCATTCAGTATCATGCCTTCTGCAAGTTTGTCACAAATAGTCTCTTCGAAGAATGTTTCCAGGATTTTCCTTGGAATAGAAGTTAAGCTAATTGGCCTGTAGTTTCCTGGGTCCTCATGCTTCCCCCTCTTAAAGATGGGCACAACATTGGCCCTCTTCCAGTTCTCTGGGATTTCTCCAGAGGCCCATGATTTTTGAAAGACCTTTGCCAGGGGCTCTGTGATTACTTCAGCCAACTCTTGCAGCACTCTTGGGTGAAGTTCATCTGGTCCTGCTGATTTATAGACATCTAATTTCTTTAGTTGATTGTACACCAGTTCTGTTGCAGTGGTGGGAACTGTGTCAATTCCACCCTGCTCATTCTGTGCCCTACCTGGTGTGTTGTTCCTCTTGGTCTTGTGAAAGACCGAGGCAAATTAGTCATTTAGGAGTTCCATTTTTTTCCTGAGTGGTAGTGAGCAGGTATCCTGAGACATTGAGCAACAGCCCCACACTCCCATTAGTTTTCCTTTTTACTCCCTATATAGCTAAAGAAGGACTTCTTGTTTCCTTGATTTTTGTAGCTAGTTTTAGTTCAGTTTCTGTCTTAGCTTACCTAATTTGATTTCTACAAGTGTGGGACATTGTCAAGTAATCTTCCTTAGAGGCTGTCCCAAGCTTCCGTTGTTTGTATGCCTCTTTCTTTTTCTGTAGGAGGGCTGCAACTTCCCTGCTTAGCCAAGAGGGTTTTTTGACCCTTCTGCTACTTTTTCTTCATGAGGGAATGGATTTTCTCTGAGCCTTAAGGATTTTGTCCTTAAAGGAACGACCATTCTTCTCGTGCTCCCTTTACCTGTGGTCCTTGGTCTCTCAGGGCATTCTCTACTAGTGACCTGAACTTATTAAAATTAGTGTTTTTGAAGTCTAAGACTTTGAGCTTGGTATCTGTTTTGTCAGCCTTGCAATGGACTGTGAACATAATGGTTTCATGGTTATTATTGCCTGGCCTGTCCTCTGTTTAAGTTGGTCACCAGGTCATTCCCTTTGGCCAGGACCAGGTCAAGAACTGCATTGCCCCTAGTTGGCCTGTCACCTCCTGAGTCAGAGAGGTTAAGTGATGCAGTTAGATCTTTACCAAAGTGTAGTTTTACCTCACTTGAATATATATTTTACTTTTTAAATTTTGGCGGGGGGGGTGAATAAGTATTCTGGTTCCAAGGAGGATGGAGCTAGACTGTTCTTAGTGATGACAGATGACAGAACAAGGACCAATGGTCTCATGTTGCAGAAAGAGAGGTTTGGGTTGGATATTAAGAAAAACTTTCTCACTAGGAGGGTGGTGAAGCACTGGAACAGGTTACCCAGAGGTGGTGGAATCTCCATCCTCGGACTTTTTAAGGCTTAGCTTAACAAAGTCCTGGCTGGAAAGATCTAGTTGGTGATGGTTCTGCTTTGATCAGAGGGTTGGATTAGATAACCTCCTGAGGTCTCTTCCAACCCTAATTTTCTATGATTCTGGTAATGCAGTAGTGATGGCAGGGCTTGCTTCAGGGCAAAAGTCCTCTCTTTGCCCATAGATCTGGCAAAGAAAAGCAGCAACCAGAGTATGCTTCCTTGCAGTGCCTCATGTAAGCCATGCCTGATGAGGAATACTTTACTGGGTGAGAGTTTAATTCAATTAGGTCATCTGTGTCATGAATTTTGCCTGTCAGGAGCTTGAGGTGTGGTTTCTCCTGAACCCCTGCACTGATCTTCTTGAAACTTGGTAGGTTTTGTAGCCTCACCAGGGGCTACCACCTCCCTGTGTTGTAACATAGACGTGACATGAGTTTGCTTTCAAGAATTTGGGGTACAGTTGCCCCTGAACCCCTGCACCTATCTTCTTGAAACTTGGCAGGCTTCATGCTCTCAGCAGAGGCTACCACTGCTGCAAGATTCATCTAAATCAGACAAAAAAACAACAAAGTTCCAGATATTTAATTGATTCCCATTATACCCTATGACCAGATATCCAAGGTGGCTCTGAAGCTTTAGAGCCGCTTCGGCTGGAATGAAGTGTGAACCTGGTCCGGAGCTCCAGATCTGATCCCTGGCATCTGAGGCTGCCAGATCCGAAGCTGGATCAAATAGCTGTCTACTCCCACAGGCCTAATAATTTGTGTTTATATTGCACACGGCCAAGATGGGAAGAACAGATCATGATCTCTTTTCTATTTATTGGTGGTGCCTCAGAAACAGTGGGGAGGAATGTTGGTGAGACAGCATGAGGATGCATCCATGCTTTTTCTCTTGCTGCATCAATAAGTACATTTGTTTGGTTCCTGAGCTGTCAATCTAGCATTTTCCTCAAGCTCCGAAATCAACTTGCATGTATTTGGGAGCACCTCTGAACATCATCTTTGCACTGATTTAGTAATGCTGCTGTTTCAAGTCCTTAGCGAAGCTCTCATTTTAAAGAGAAAATTTATATTCCTTTTATATAATGGGACTGTCTTTTAGACTTCTGAGGGAGATTCCCAGGCTTTGACTGAAGTGGATCTGTTCATCTCCACACAGAGGATTAAAGTTCTGAATGCAGATACACAGGTAAGTTTTAATAGTAATTTTTTCAAAAATAATGCTGACTGGTAAGTAAGAACTCTTGTTTTATACTGTATTCTCATGTGTTTAGAGTGAAATGTTTTTTGCTGAATATTTCAAATGCACTACTGTAATGCACATGAAATCACTCTGGAAGGAATGCAGTGTTGGTTTGGTTGAAAATGCTGCTTGTTTTAGAGCTGCCACTTATCAAAGTTTTATCATCGTACTGAGTGTGGCTCTTTCCTCATACACCACATTTTTGGTGTTCTAGGACAAAGCGGGCATATTGTTTGAGGTACATTATGCAATGTAGTAACAATTTGGAAGCCTTTCAAAATTAATTTGCCCTACTGCCTTTGCCCTGAGCTGTTTCTCAGTAGGTGTCCTGAGTTTATAGCCTAAGTTACAGCCTTTGCTACCTTGGATGGGCCATTTGCTACCTTGGATGAGCCATCCATATCTGTTACATCTGCTTAGCCACCTAAGTGATCACCCTTCTTGCCCAAAATAGGCTCTTTTTTGTTGTTTGTATTATGGTAGCGTCTAGATGTGGCAACCAAGGTTAGGCCCCTGCCGTGTTAGATGTTAGATATGCATGTAATGAGAGACCATCTTTGTCCTGAATAATTTACAGCTGGGCTTTGGACAGCTGCAGCAGGCAACAGGTAGGCTTTGAACAGTTACACTGGGCTCTGGAGCCCCAGCATTGGCCCCATGCCAGTGGTGGGTGCACACATGCCTTGTAGCACATGGTTGAGGGTCCAGGGAAGTGCAACCATGGCCTCTCCACAGCTATGTGTGTAGAGGTGCATGTGGAGCCACTACCGGCAATGAGGATCAGGCCACTTGTGGGTCCCCCCACCTCTGGTATGCTAAGTTGAGGTGTGAGTGGAGGTTGGGGTGTTTTTGGGACTCTGGCCAAAAATGTTGTTGACCCCTTGTCTAACCCTAGCTCATCCTTAGGCAGAAGGCTGGTTTATTGTTTTTAAGTGGGCTTTTCCTTGCACAAAGTGTAGGGAATTTCCTTTGAGTCTTGTAATTTATCCATTAGAGGTTGTTTGTATCAGCAAATAGCTGTCCTAATGTTTTTCTTTATCTGGGAAATTGTTCTTATGGTCAAGACTTGTTGACATTTCATCCAACTTCAGAACTAAATTGGAAGACCAGGAGAGATGGCAGAGATCTTTCCCCTGCTCTGCAAACAAAATCAGAAACCATGGTGGCAAGAAATACCATCTAACACTTTCATTCACAGATCTCAAAACAAATTTGCATGACTTGTTTTTTTCTGTTGTGCTGTATTTATTATCATCAGACAAATCAAGTGTGAAAATACCCTTACTGGAATGTTATAATGTTCTTGGTATATTCAGACATGATCATTTATTGAACTGGTGTGTTATTGCTGTAGCTGTTGTTAGGTTCACTTTGTCATGCATGTCTTTTTTAACCCAAAGAATATGTAGAATTGCTGTCTTCGGCTGTGTGTAAATAAAACATGGGGCATATGTGCATGATGCTTTAAAGCAGGTTAAATGCTTTCACACCATTTTAATGGTGTTGGTGTTTATACATGTTGGTGGTGTATTGCGCAGTAATTCCAGCTGCTGTAGCAAGTTCAATGGCATAATGTGCCTTAAATGACTTGGGGTACAGCAAACTAAAACTTCTCCAAGAAATTTTAGTTTGCTGTCCTACAGCTGCGTAGTGAAGTACCGGGATCCGTGCAGCTCATGAGCTCTGCAGAAAGCCTGTGCAGGCAACCTGGCAGCAGCCTAGAGCCTGCCTGCCTGGTAGTGGAGCCTACCTGCCTTTTCCCTGGAGTCTGCCTGCCTGTCTAAGCTATGCGGGGCCCTGTGCATCCCTCCATATTTGCAATACTCACTGGGACCACCTGAGCCGGGTGCCTCTGGGCGGGTGCTGTTGGTGGGGGCGGGCAGCGGGGGAGGCTGCCACTGCCATGGAGGGAAGCACCAGCTTTGCTCCACCCACTGTCAGCTTGTCCTCCCCTCCCCACTGCTGGATAGGCAAGTAAATTCATGGATGTGTGCATGACACAGGGGTTTACTTGGCCCTAAATTGAAGTGGTGTTTTTAAAAAGCCATCACTTCAATTTAGGGCTCCTGTTTCGTCTACACACACCTTTATTATAATGGTAATTGTGTTCCCTGAGATTTATTCCTTAATATTTTAGAATATCATGAGGGTAGATAACTGGAATTCTAAGATAGTGGGAGTTTTAGCAGCAAGTATAAAAGTATGTATTTATAAGTTCTATGAATTGGTCTGTAAATACAACCTGTGAAGGACTTTTTTTATGTTGAGGGTATATTAATACTTGTTAAATAGGGGTTTACCATCAGTGGCTAGAACAAGTACGTTTTTCTCTTTTGTTTTAAATATTCCATTAGAATTTGTGGAAGAGATGTACAGATGAAGAGTAGAAAATAACATGTAGTGTAGTAGATGCACTTATAGGCCACAATCAGACACATAAAAAAACAGGGGAGGAACTGATCTAAGCTCTAAGTAGTTTTCTCAAAGTGTCCTAGTTTAGATTGGAAGTGAACAGCATCTGTATTTGCACCCTTGCCAGGGGAGGGTGGAGTCACCAGGCAGCCTGTGCTGGCTGAGTCCCACAAGTGCAGGGTGCTCCTGAATGCTTCCCAGGGTGACAACAACTTCCAAGTGACCAAAGAGGACAAGACCGCTAAGGACACCAAGGTGCTCTAGACTGTTGAGAGCTGGTTCTGGGCCTGTGCTACCAGCAATGACTGGTGTGAGCAGATTGTTCTGGACACTTGGGATGACTAACAATAGGTCCAGATGTTCTACGTCTGCTGGACTACTTTCATAGACTTCATAGCCCAGGTGACTTCCCACATTATGAGTCAGGACATCAGCATCCAGTCATCCCTTCAGAGAAGTGGGTGGTCATCACTATCATGATGCAAGCCACCCCCAGTAGTCTTCACTAGGTTGTCAACCAGCTCAGCATGGACAAGTCCACAGTCAGAGAGGCTGTCTGGGAGGCATGCCTGGGGTCATCAAGAACATCCTGGCCAGTCGCTTCATCTGCCTTGTTAATCCACAGGAGATGGTTACTGGCTTCCACCACTTGGGCTTCCCCAACTGCCTGGGGGCTGTGGATGGCACCCAGGTGTTCATCGGCTGTAAGGGCTACTTCTCTGTTGTCCTGAAGGGCATTGTTGACCACCAGAGCTGTTCTGCCCACATCTTTGCTGGCTGGGCGGGCAGTGTCCATGGTGCTTGTCCCTTTCACAACTCCTGGCAGGGCATCATGTATTCTGCTACCTCCCTGCCCTGCTAGCTAAGTGCATGGCCCACCTGCTCTCCTCCCCTCCCTGTATTCTAGGCACTTTGCTTTTCCCCTGGTACCTGGATCTCTGTCACAGCTGTGTGAAGCAAGGTAGAACTGTACTGTCCCAAGCAGGAGGGTATACTCACTCAGTGCCAGAATCTTCACCAGAACTGGGGGGAGAGCTGAGTGTGGGTGCTATAGGTGATGTTGCAGTAGCAGCTTGCTACACTTGTAGTCAGGGGGCTAGGAGGCACTCTGGAAGGGGGGCAGCAAGGAGATGCGAAAGGAATGGAAATGGAACAACTATGGCAGCTCTGTCAGAGACACTGTTTTGGGGGCTGCATGTTTGGCCATGGTCCACAAAATAGAGGACTGCAGGGGCTCCCATGAGGTGGAGGACATGACCTCAGGGTCCATGTCCTGGCTGTGATGTCCTTTGCATCAGAGCTTCCCCCCTGGTTCTGTGTGCTGTAGTCCATGTGCTTGACAATGCCTAAGATGATGTCAAAGGAGCTCAGGTCCAGCTGCAGGTTTATGGCCTCTGCTCCTAGATCCTGCAGTGATCCAGGGCTAGCAGCAATGGGCCAGAGTCCTCGGGGACCACCACCAGCAGCAGATAATGTGCCTCTTGGCTTCTGGGGACCTGCTCCTGGGTTGTCTCATCATCTCAGGGCTTTCTGCACCTGGTTCTGCAACAGGGGCCCTGCCAGCAGCTCCTGCTTCCCAATGGTGCCATATATGTGGGTGGCAATGGTCCTGTCTGTGTCAAGGAAGCAGGACATCTCATAGAAGGGCATGCTCTGCCTCTTGCCCCTGGACTTTTTATTGGTGGCATACACATGTTTGTACTAGATCTTCATCCATTTCATCTTGGCCCAGTGCTGCATCCAGTCCCTGTCATGGCTCTGTGCTTGCATCTGTTGGGCAATGCACTTGAATGTCCCTGTTGTGGTGCCCTTTACAGAGCTGGTTCTGGGTTGACAGCAACAAGATTCTTCATCTCCCTGTGCCTTCAGCTGTGCAACCAGGGTTGGGTACTGGATGAGGATGGGATAGGTTCTTCCATGATCCATGGGGTTTGATGTGGGTGAGATGGATGGATGGAAGGAATGGAGTGTGCTTATAGGTGTGGATCTTGGCACATAGCTGTCCCCCTCACTCCATCTGGGTGTGGGCTCTAGTCCAGAGTGACTGGGGCTCCACTGGCCAGGCCATCCCCACAACCTTAAACTTTCCAGCGGCTTCTAGTAGATGTCCTGATCATTCTGGCAATGCCCCACACCCCAACCTGAAAATGTCCAGTGTCTTCTGTCTGCAACACTGAGGCAACTGACCATGCCCCATCTGCTCCTGAAGTTTCCAGGAGCATCTGCCTGCTTGCCTCAGCTTGTATGCTCAGTGGCCCTCACTCCCCCAGCCCTATACTCTTGGACCCCATAGCTGAGGGCAAAAAGCCTGGATATCTGCCAGCAATGACCAAGCCTCAGCGATCACAAAGTTACCTCTCTGCGGTCCCAGTCCTGATGTTGTGTTCCTCACTACCCGACCCACCAGAGGTGAGCTGCCTGCACTGGTTCTTGCTCAGGGGAAGGGTGTCTGTGCATCTGTGCTGGGGTCTGAGTCACAAGGTGCCTCTGAGATGTGGTGTGTGGGTGTCAGGGTCATGATCCTTGGGTGCTGTGCCCAGATATGGGGGTCGTTGGCTGGGTGTGCAGGTGTCAGGGTTGGGGTATATGCTACTGTGTCTGAGTGTGGGGGTTCACTTGGGTTCAGTGTTGGGGTCTGTATGTACCTTCTGGGGTGCTTCATGACAGGATGTTGGGGGTGCAGGGGCACAGCCTGGCGACTTGGGTGCCCATGTCCTGGGGCTTGTGCAAGGGACACAGATGCCTTGCTTGCACTTGCTGCCTGCCTGTGGCTGACAGGAGGCTAGAGGTAGGAGGTGGGGCTGGGGAGAAGGACAGTGCTTTCTCTGCACTGGGACAGTCCAGGGGTGGGAGCCCATTGCATGCTTGGCTGAAGCAGCTGAGCACAGGCTGAGTGCTAGCATTCCTTCTTGCAAGGGAGGGGTAGGCAGAGGTTTGCAAAGCAGGTGAGGATGCTGCTGGACAGTGATCTAATGTGAACTGATACAGAAGATCATTGCATTAGTCTAACCCAGTCGTTTTCAACCTGTGGTCTCTGCACCCCTGGACATTCACAGACTGTGTCTAAGGGGTTCACATAAGGTGACTATGGTAAATCAAAAGTATGTGAATACCTACACTTCCAAAGGGATCCACACTTTCATTCAAAATTTCCAAAGGGATCCGCTCCTCCATACAATATTTTTTAGAGAGCCATAAATTTAATAAAGTTTGAAAACCACTGGTCTAAACTAAATTGATCTCAGTTGAGTGTATCTCACACCACAGCTATCTTAGTCACTTGTACCATTTTTAGACTAGTCTGTGTGCACTAAACTTCTGTATTGTTATGGGTTTAGATCAATCTGCTTTCACTTGGACTAGTCTAAGTGTAATGCCCATATTAGCTTTTACTGTACCCTACCCAGATATGCTAGTGCACTGCAACTTTGAATCACTTTTGCTGATTTAGTCCAAGAAGTTTTTCCAATCTGGTGGCAAATGAATGATGATGGAATTTGCCACCCAGTGTATTAAAAATATTTTTTAATTTCAGTGAAGCTGATATAATGGGATGGTAAGAGAAATGTATTAGTGGATGAACAGCTAATAGCTAGATGTATACAGTGAACATGGTGATATATGGTTTGGTTTGTTACTTCAGTTTGAACTGAACTACTGTCACTGGACCCTATGCTTTCTTCCCTTAAATGTTTGAATAATAGTAGTTATACTGGCTAGACTTTCAACACAATGAAGAAAAGCAAATGCTTTTTGAGGCAAACTTCAATATCTTTATTCAGTTAGGATTACATTATGCCATAAGAGCCCCATTGATTTCACTACAACTTCAGTGGTATACAGTGTCATTCTCTCTGAAGGAGGGTACCTGAGTCTGTGCCTGCATGTTTAATAACAGTAAACAACTGATTTGGGAACTGATTGTATTTACAGGATTTTTATAAGTTCTACTTAAAATATTTCTGCTTTTCCTGATTATACTAAGTTGCAAGAGAGTTTTGCTTCCTCTGTTTTTAGTACTTGCTCTAGATGTGCTTTACATTTTTAGCATGACTGTGTTGAGTCAATAGAGCTCAATTCCATCCTGCAACATCCAGTTAGTGATGATCTCAGAATCCCTCCAACCATTGATGAGGTGAGGAAAGCCATCAAGCAGATGAAAATTGACAAGGCATCTGGAGCTGATTGAATCCCCACTGAAATCGTCAAGCTGGGGGGGGGGAGGGGAGGGGGGAGCGTCTCATATCACAGCTCCATGCCCTTTCCTTAAGGATCTGGATTGACGAGGCAATACCAGATGACCTTAGGGATACCATTATTGTAACAGTCTTCAAGAAGGGAGACAGGTCCGACTGGAAATTGCAGAGAGATCATCTAGCTGTTCACCACAGAGAAGATCATTGTGGGAACCCTCCTGAGCCATCTCTTTCTACTTGCTGAAGATCTCCTCCAGGAATCTTAGTGTGGGTTTAGGGGAGACACAGCTGACATGATCTTTCTTTACTGCTTCACCAGCTGCAGAAAAAATGCCAGAAACAACATAAACCTCTCTACCTGGCTTTCTTTGACCTCACAAAAGCCTTCAACTCTGTCAGTTGAGAAGTGCTGTGGAGGACCCTTCTGAAGTATGGTTGTTCACCAAAGTTCATGACCATTCCTTGCGTGCTCTGTGACAGTATGAGAGCGGCAGCTTTCAATAACAGATCTATCATAGATTGAAGTTGAGCAAGACTGCATCATTGCTCCAACACCCTTCTTGATATTCATTACTGAGATGCTACATCTAGCCACCAACAAGCTTCCAGCTGGAATGGAGCTAAAATACTGAAGCGATGGTAAGCTGTTTAATCTCAGCTGACTCCAAGCCAAAACCAAGACAACCTCAACCTCAATCATCAAGCTTCAGTACGCTGATGATGCTGTAGTGCATTCTCACTCAGAAGCAGACCTTCAAGCAATTGTTGACATTTTTTACCATGCATACAAGAAAATGGGACTAACATTTAATATTCAGAAGACTAAGATTTACCATCAACAATCTCTTGCTGTGCAGTCCCCAGCTCTAGTAATTCAGATTTATGGTGAGACTCTGGAGAATGCTGAGTACTTCCGATACCTCAGAAGCCATCTTATCACAAAAGGCTGATATAGACAAAGAAATTCAATATTGCTTTAAAAGTGCAAGTGCAGCCTTCAGATACTTGAGGAAATGGGTGTTCAAAGATCATAGCATCAGTTCCAAAACCAAGCTCATGGTTTATCCAGCAGTCATGATCCATACCTTAAAGTACGGAGCCTAGATGTGAACAATGTACAGACAGCTTACTTCACTGGAGCTAGAGAAGTTTCTTGTTTGACTTAATTGCTGTGGCTCTATTTTAGCTGATGTCACAGCTGGCAGAGGCAATCTGCTCTTTTATAGCTATGGCAATGATATATCTATTTCTGCAACATACTGTTCAGTGTTTTCACCCATCTGTAATTTTATTGTATGGTTTGCATGGAAGGTTTTGATGTCAGTAACTGGTTTTAAACTATTCTGATTTTTACTCCAAAAATAAGCATTTAACTTAACACTTTAGTAGTTAGCATTTTATTGCCACTACTTACCCAGTTCAATGTGCATTATCACCTTGGATCAGGGCCAGGTGTTCAGTCTATTTCCCTACATCAAACCAGTAAGTGGTTGCCCCTACTGGTTTAAAATCATTTGCACATGTAGCTACTGAATATTTTCTCTGAGGCAAGTACCCTTGTGTCTCCTCTTCTAGCTGCTGTGTTGCATGATTTAGTCATCAGGGAGTAAACTGACAGGATTTTCACAGCAACAATTTAGGGAAGAGGGCAAGGAGAAAGAAACAGGAGAAGACTGGATGTGGAAAGGGAGAGAAAGAGAAGAAAATTGTACAAGTGTTGTAGAGGAAAAAAAGTGAGACATTAAGGAAGTAGACAGAGCTTGACCAACCAGATTGCATTCTGTGATGAGATGAGTGGCTCTGTGGATGTGGGGAGAGCAGTGGATGTGATATACAGCAAAATCCCTGATATCCAGCACAAGCGGGGAATGGGGGGGTGCTGTGTAATGTAAAAATGCTGGTTACCTGAGGGCATGGGGTTTCTGTCTGGACGCAGAGTGGGGGTGGGGAGGGGTGGTGCGGCTGCACGTGGAGCAGGGGGCGGGGGGAGGAGTGCGAGCTTACCTCTGCCCCTCCTGCATGCATCCAGCTAGAAATTCCAGTTGCTAGAAATGCCAGCTAGCAAAATCCCAGATAGTGGGGATTTTACTCTACCTTGACTTTAGCAAGGCTTTTGATACTGTATCCCATGACATTCTTGCAAGCTATGCAAGTACAGGTTGGATGAATGGACTCTAAGGTAGACAGAAAGCTGGCTGGATCATAGGGCTCAGAGGGTAGTAGTAGTAGTAGCTTGATGCCTAGTTGGCAGCCTGTATAAAGTGGAGTGCCCCAGAGGTTGCTTCTGGGGTTGGTTTCATTCAGTATTTTCATCAGTGACTGGGAAGATGGAGTGGAGTGCACCCTCAGCAAGTTTAGGGGAAAGTAGCAGATACACTGGAAATAGGGCTGTGATTCAGAGTGACCTAGACAAATTGGAGGATTGGACCAAAAGAAATCTCATGAGGTTCAACAAGGACAAGTGCAAAGTCCTGCATTTAGGATGGAACATTCTCATGCACCGGTACAGGCTGGGGGCTGTTTGGCTAAGCATCAGATCTGCAGAAAAGCGCCTCAGGATTACAGTGGACAGTGAGATGAATATGAGCCAGCAGTGTGCCCTTGTTGCAAACAAGACTAACAGCATACTGGGCTGCATTAGTAGGAGTGGTGCCAGCAGATCAAGGGAAGTGATTATTCCCCTCTATTCAGCACTGGTAGGGCCACATCTGGAGTATTGTGTTCAGTTTTGGGCCCCCCCCCCCCCGCTACAGAAAGGTGTGGACAGATTGGAGAGAGTCCAACAGAGGGCAACAAAAGTGGTTAGGGAGCTGGAGAACATGACTTCTGAAGAGAGGCTGAGGGAACTGGGCTTACTTTGTTTCATAGTTTCATAGTGCTTAGGGTCAGAAGGGACCTAAATAGGTCATCAGGTCTGACTCCCTGCCCTGGGCAGGAATGGGTGCTGCGGTCATATCACTCCAGCCAAATATCTGTCCAGCCTCCTCTTGAAGACCCCAAGGTAGGAGAGAGCACCACCTCATCTGGGAGCCCATTCCAGAGCCTGGCAGCCCTGACTGTAAAGTAATGTTTCCTGATGTGCAGAGAAGAGAAGACTGAGAGGGGATTTAATAGCAGCCTTCAACTACCCGAAGGAAGGTTCAAAAGAAGATGGAGCTGGAGTGTTCTCAGTGGCAGCAGATGACAGAACCAGGAGCAATGGTCTCAAATTGTAGCAAGGGAAGCTTAGGTTAGATATTAGGAAAAATTTTCTGACTAGGAAGGTTGTAAACACTGAAACAGGTTACCTAGAGTGGTTGTGAACTCTCCATCTTTGGAGGTTTTTAAAACTCAGCTAGACAAATCCTTGGCTGCTATAAGCCAGTTGGGGATGGTCCTGCTTTGAGCAGGGGCTGGACTACTTGACTTCCTGTAGTCCCTTCCAACCCTAGTTTTCTATGATTCTATGACAAAGGAAAAATCAAACAACATGACTTTATCGTTACTATTTTTTATTTGGCTTATTCCAACATTTAGTTATACTAAACAGAAGTGAAATATATTTGAGTAGACAAAATTTGCTGGATCTACAAGAATCTTTAGGTTCTTGTAGGTGGTGGTTGTAGGGCAAGGAACTCATGCCAGAAAAGGTGAAGTGCAGAGCTGTATGTATTGCCCCATTTCCAGTCTCTCTTGTGATCTGTGCATATATGGTTACATCCTTATAACACACACAGATCAGACTGCTGAAAAACAGTTATTTCTGCAGAGTTCCCAAGACCTTGCTGGAAGATGGGTAGGACCTCTATAGATCCAGATGGTTCTTGTGAAACCTCAGAGAAACTCACAAGCCTTGTCAGTAGCCAGTATCACATTTCTCTCACAATTTGGGGACAAATAAAGAATATTTAATTTATAGGTTTGAAAAATATTTTTAAATGATAATTCATGGATTATTATTTTTTATTTGCAGCAAGAGAGGTATTTCCAATAAGTTTTCAGTGTTGGTGTTTTCCTAGTTTTGTCAAATGACATTGTACAAAACTTCTTAAAACAGTTATTCTTCCTGACCTGAAAATCTTTTTCATTTTGTCAGGAAAAAAGAGAGCATTGTAATTTGGCAGGCTAATGCTCATATGTCAGGTTCCCTATATCAGTGATGAGAAATTCTCTCAGGATATAGACAAATATAACAATTACGCTGATATAAACCAAATACAGGCATAACTTGTTATGATGCAACTATTGGGCCTCCATGTTTCTGCAGTAAGACAAGTTTAAAAAAACTGCTCCAATTTAAGCCCTGTTTCATTCAAAAACCAAAGTCAGGATGATTTAGTTAACCTGTATCACTATAGACTCATGCATACCTAAAAGTTGCATCCTAACAGCTGATGTACATTCCCAAACAACAGCTCCCTCTCCCCTTTTAATAACACATACATTAATGAGTATGTGTATGTATGAGAATAGTTCTTTAGAGCAGACAGAGGTGCATAGATTGTCAGCTTGTCAGAAGACAGGTTATCCAGCTGCACAACGCCAAAAGAAGAACACCAAAGTGCTTATGGCAAAGGCAAAAAGAAAAGCTTAATCCTATGAGCCATCCCTAGTTGTTGTACTGCATGTTCTGGTCAGTCAGCACTTTTCCCTGGGTATATGTTGTGGCTGTGCACAAGGTGCTGTACTGCATCAGGGTGGAAAAAATTTTTTGGCAGCTTCTGTTCAAAACAGTCTACCCAGCTTCACAGTTTTTTCATTAGCACATTACCATGTGTTGTAGTTGGAATGGGTGAAATTTCACATCACACTAATTAGTGATTACTGGTCTCCAACAGTTACTCACTGTGCTGTCACATGGCCACTGTCACAGGTTTCTTCCTGTTCCCCACAACTGCATAGGTGATAACAATGGTTATGGATCAAGTGGCAGAGGCCATTTCTCTCCTAGACAGTACCTAAATGTTAAGAAGGGAAATAATAAAATAATATATTGGTTTCAAACGAAATACACAGAGAAAATAAAAAATGAATTGATTGAAGAACAAGGATGTTTGTATTCTTACTCAGGCAGAAGATTCGATTAATGTTTTAGTTGTTCAGTCCAAAGTGCTTATGCCTAGGAGAAAAATAGCATCCCCCACTGTTTTTGACCAGCTACACAATTATCCTACCAACTTGAGCAATACATGAAATAAACTAATGAAACCAGCAAGGGAGAATTTACAGATAATACTTCTATTTATAAGAAGATGGATACTTACATTTAAGTATGGCAAAATTTATAAAGGACCTACAGAAAAACAAAGATAGGAATATATGTCCTGAATTGATCAAACCTTTTTAGAAGTGGTTAGTAACTCTGGGTGCTGAACTTAAAACATTTATGAGGCCATAAATAGATATTGACATGGTTCTGATTATCCTGGGTTTTGACCCAGATCAAAACAGGGGTGGCACAGTCATTGATGCACATAGCCCTTCTAAGTTGCTTTGCTATTCCTCTAAGTGGCTGCTGAGAGCACACATCCTAGCCAGCTTGTTAAGGAATGACTCGCAATAACCTTACAAACGTACAGTGTGATGTCCCAGAAAAAAGCAATAGCACATTTTATCCTGTGCACTTCAGTGAGATGAGGCAGAACAGTCATCTTATGTCTGTAGGATCACAGGACAGACTTTTTTTCGCTGTAAAAATGGGCCAGCTATATATTGCCTCAGAGGCATGCTTATACAGGCTAGTTTTACATATCCTGTAATTATGGTGTTTTGATTTCCTGTATTAGTTAGACTTCTGACATTGGAATCTAAGTAGTTTTTCCTGATGCTCAACCTACATTTTCCCATTCTTAGATCCCCGAATACTAACTAGATCTCTTTTTTCAAAGTGAAGCAGTTCTTCAAAAATAGTAATTTTCAAAATACTTTAGGGACATTCAGTCAGTCAGATTACTTGATTGTCTGAGCATTCCTAAACCTCTCATTTTTAACATAAAAGGTTTCAGGCACAATGGAATATCTTCCATAGCAACGGACCATAACAGTGGGTTTAGGAGAATTGCATAATTTTTTTGCAGAAAATTAAAGGTAAATTTAGATCACTTTGAAAGAGGGTTGTATAAAAACTGTAAAATTGACAAGTAATTAGCTAGAACAACAATAGAAAAAAACTGCGCAGCTTTGTAGTGTTCAAACATTTTAAATATTTTAAAGTCCTTCCAGAACATTTCTCTAGCAATGTCATTGGTAACCATACATTATCATAAACTGTAATAATATTATTTATATGCAAAGTCCCTTGCAAATTTGACCTCTTAAATAGTAGCTAGCTAGCGATCCATGCTAGTTTATTCACAGTTAGTACTGAGCTTACCAATGATAAAACTTAGTACAGATTTAAATACAGGACAGAATTGTATAGGAATCAATATTAAAAATGTCCTTGAAGACTCCTCCTTGTGGAAAATCACTGTTTTTTGTTAGAAGCATGAAACTGAGATCAGTAAAACAAAGATTAAGATGAATACAAAAAATCCCAAACACGAATTGATGACAATAATATGGATTAAAACAAATTCAGTAATAAAAAAATATTTCCTGACAGCAAATATTCACTTACTTCACATTTGTCCAGTGGTAACTTAATATGCAAAGACATTATACAGTGAATGATGCATGCCTAAGAGAAAATATATAACAGTGATAGGCTGAGATTTTACAAATAACGTTGAAAATGGAATGGGGTTCAAAAGGCAAAAATAACCTGTCAAGAATATGCAACATGAAAATGCCTTTCAGTTAGGCACAGGAAGGTCTGAGATGCACTTAATGATTGCTTCTAATCTAAAAAAAAAAATTGTTTTTGTATTTAGTAAAATTTAGCTGGTTCATAGGTACGATCTTTCTTAGGTCATACTTTGGGCAAGTTTCCATTGAAAAACAAAATCGAAGGGCAAAAATTACTCCAAGTTAAAATATAGTTGCAATAGCTCCTCTAGTATAACTGAGTTGCCAGGTAGTGAGCTGAACTGGACTGTGGGCTGATGAAGATTTTGATCTGGCACATTCTCATTATCTTGGAATACCCTGGAGCCAAGGGTGTTCAACCCGCAGACAATGGAGCCATGTAACCTGGCCTGCAGGTCTCCCCAGGGTCTGGAAATTTGGCAGTGGGGAAATGGTGTCAAATAACATTGCCACCATGCCCCTGCTGCCAGATTTCCAAGTCCCACATGGCTGGATTAGCCTTAGTGAGCTGGCCGTGTGCAGAAGCTTGGGGTGACCTGCTGTAACCAAGAGAATTTCTCCATGGCTTTCCTCTTACCTTGCTGTGTGACATATTGTATACCTTCTTGTCGCATTCACCTTGCAGATGGTGGAACTTCAAGAGTCCTGCCCAGATACTCTAAACAAAAACTAACATTTGCCAACAGTTGCCTGCCCCCACGATGGGCCAACTTCAGAAGCGTTGTGTATATAGACTGCCTTACATTCAAACCTCAACTCAGCAAAGTACTAAGATATGTTCTTCCCTTTAAGGATGTGAACAGTGCCATTGACTTCCCTGGGATTATTTGGGTATTTAATTAGGTAAATATATGAGTGTGTTTCGGTGCCCAGATTTTAGACTAGACTGTCATATGTGCAGCCAGTGTGGTATGATTTAAATGGTGAGGAAGCCAGTAAGAGAGAGAAGCCTTAGCAGATGGAACAATTATATTGAATTAAAATGTGTGTGTTTGGTGAGGGAGGGAGGTACTTATAATATGTCTGCTGTAACTTCATTTTTAGAGTCCTCTCTGTCCTACAGTACTTATAAACTAAACCACAGTAATTTAGTAGTTGTTTCATTCAGGGGTAAATTGCCCTGATTTAGGTTCTGCTTCTTCTGGTATAGAATAGATCAAACAACAGTTACACTGCATCAGCTGATGTGCAGAGTCCTTTCACCCTGACATAAACCCTGTTGAAATCAGTATAATTTTTTCACCAATGCAGCTTCCCTTGAGGGTGAAAACATCACATTAACAATCACTTATTTGAAGGAAGAAAAATATTTCTATATTCTTTTGGGAAAAGTTGTATGTTACAATTTGTTGAGTGCTCTTTAGCTTGTCCTCCTAACAGTAAGACTTTTTCATGACCTTTTCATAAACTTCTGGTCACTGTGAAATGAATCTACTGAACTTTGGAAAGTAATCATTTGCAAAGCTCATGTGTTATTTTTAACACCATGAAATTATTTCTAAAATGTTGAAACATCTTCTTCTTCTATCCAGTGTCTGACAGGCTTAACTGGAGTAGCACCCCAGAGCCAAACACCTGCAGTCTTGCTCAGGCATGATTTTTAATGGATGTTTTTCCATAACAAAAGTTGAGAGTTTTGATTGTGTTTAACTGATTTAGGAATATAGGACGTGGTTCCATATAACATGTACCAGGGGATGCCAGTTCAGTTGACTGTTGTGATGCTAAAGAAATAGGTCATAAGAGTGAAAGCAAATGCAAAATTTATGGAGAAATAGTATGCACAGAGAATACTTTTGTTTATCCTTTGCTTTATGTAGGAAACAATGATGGATCATGCACTACGCACAATCTCATACATTGCTGATATTGGTAACATTGTTGTTTTAATGGCAAGACGCCGGATGCCAAGGTCAGCTTCTCAAGACTGTATTGAGACAACACCTGGTGCCCAGGAAGGAAAGAAACAGTACAAAATGATATGCCATGTCTTTGAATCAGAGGATGTAAGTAAATTGTTATTTCTTAAAAAGAGTATGTCAGTTAGGGAACTTCAGAAACCTCAGTCTTTCACGTGAATGCATTATCATTATCAGGAATTACTTTCTTATGAGAGAATCCTTTGAAATATTAATTCGATAATTTACAATTTGTTATTGCTTTTCTGTCCCCAAGGGTTTTACCTTGTTTTCTCCTCTACCTACAAATTTTTCAAACCGCAAATCATTTCTTTTTCTTGTCAGACTCCATTATGGAAATCCTTTTTCAGGCAGTGCAAATGTGTCAACGCTTAATAATACAGATTTTTTAATGGTATGTTTTGCCACGAATGGCCAAAGTAGGCATTTGCATTTGTTGGGTAAAAATGTGATAATTTTGCTTTATTAATCTTTGCTTTATTAAGTCTTTTTAAGCTTATTATGCTGCATTTATACTCCCATAGTCTTGGGGCTGGCCAGAGGCTGTTCTTGGCCTTCTCTAAACTTGAAGCTGCTTTAAATGATTATAAATTGCTGACAGGTCCACAAAACAGTTAGGTCAAAAGGTCTATATGGATAGGCAGAAAGAGGCGTTGGCCTCAGGACCAGCCTGTCGTAGCCTGCGAAACCAGTGGCCACAGGGGGCCCCACAGCTAAGAGGCCCCTTGTGTTCGCCCCTCCTCCCCTCCCCCTGGCTGCTGCTGCCACCAGATTCACATCTGTCCGCTTACCACCATCATCATCATCATCATCATTCCGCTCCCCCCGGCCAACACTGCTGCTGCTGCCACTGGCTTCTTTGGCTGCTTGCCGCCTCCTCCCTCCCCCCCCCCGTCGCTGGCTTCTTTGGGGCAGGGGGCCCCAGAACAGTCTACTGTTTCTCTAGTAGATCCGACTGGGTTGAATCTATTAGTTTTAAGTATGTACAAAGCACTCTTAATGGTTACAAATTTTACTTTCCTTAAATATCATGTGGTCAATAAAACCACTTACTGTAGCTGTTTACATGCAAACAGAATTCAGCAATACTTTTTAATAAAAGGTTATGTCATAGAAAGTGATTTGGGTGCTCTGCAAAGGTGGTATCCCCAAAGTGTTTGTGATTTCTCTCATTATATCACTCTGTTCTCGGGGCTGGAACGTGTTTACAAAACGTGGTATCTTTTCAGCTGTACAGCCGTCTTTGGCCAGTTTATTTAGGATATTGTATCTTGATAAGCCTGCTTACTTCCTTAAAAAAGGAAAGGTAGGGACCACATCAGAGTTCATACCTTTATTTTCACTCACAGTAGAGGATTAATGGATTTTGAAAGTAAAGTAAAGAGCTAGAAATGTTAGATTAACTTTTATTCTGCCATATGTGGTAGTAGTCTGCACATGCCCAACTGAACCTGGGTTGTCAGTCATTTGATAGCAGGTAGCTGTTTCAGAATTCTGCAGACCTTCAAATCTTATATTATTGGACTAAATAATCACACATTGTATGTGGGCCATAGCTGATCACTGCTGTTTTTGAAGAACCCTACACTGTAGGATACCTGCAGCTCCTATTTAAGTCAGCAGGAGTTGTTAATATCCTGTTGGTGAAATTGGGTTCCCATAAGTCACATTGATGTATCAAATCTAATCTGGCATTCTCCTGTGATTGCAGTGGATTCATACCAGGAGAAATAAAAACTTCAGATAAGAAAACTAACTCGGCACATAGATTCTTCCTGCTCGTTTTACTTCTGTCTCTCTGTGCTGTAGTGACATCTAGTGGAAACCAAAGTAAAGTTTTGGAGCTCCATAAGTTTATCTTAATTACTTAGTTCATATTTGCACATACTCTGAATATTTGAAATGCTTAGTATTGTTGTTAGCATCTGTCTAACTGTCTGTTCATTTCTAATGTGTCTGACCTTAGTTTCCAGAAAATCAATTGTGCTTTTTAATTAAGCTCTCTTACAGTAAACAGTAATGGGCAATTGTTTCATATCGTGCAGGACTGCTTATAGTCAAAAAGATTCTACATAAAAGTACCAGAAACATGGACCAGAACCAGCTAAAGTTCAGCAGAATTGTGCTAAATGTGGGAAGGGCATGTCTAATAGTGTTTGACTGGTTCACACTCTGCCTTTAAAAGGGACATGCTGTCACAAAACTATGTAGTTCAGTGAGGCACAGTCACATTTTTAAAAATTGCTCATGCTGGCACGTAGGGCGAGTACTGGTCTGGGTCAGGGCTGTTGAGCTTAGCAGCTGAGGGCTGCATGCCTCAGTGTCCTCCCTGCTGCACCGAATGCCCCCCTGCTGCATTGTACACAGGGTGAAGGTGGGTTGCTGCTGTTGTGGGCTTGCCCCAGGCACCAAACATCCTTGCCAGGATACTACCCCTTCCCTCCCCTGTATGGCCAGGCCATGCCTTCTCTCCTCATTGACTATTATGCTGCACCTTCTTCTCTCTGGTCCGGAGAAGGGGAAGCTGGAGGGAGAGGGCATCCAGAGCTCCTCACCAGTGGCAATGCATAGGGGGTGCGTGGGAGTGCATGTGCACCCCCTGAGAGTGCCGGTGCACTGCTTGTCAGGCCACGCTCTGCTCTCAGGTGACGGGTAGGGGGGCAGGCAGGAGCGCTGATGCCCCCCCTCCCTGCGAGCACTGACTGGGGATTGTGAATACTGGATGTAGGCCATGGCCACTTCTGGGAGTGCTGTGGTTGCTTTTGGTAAATTTTACCCCTCCCTTCTGGTGAGCACAATCGGGGTCCCCCCCGGTGAGTGCAATTGGCTGTGGGGGAGGGGGGAACCCTCCCTAGTTGGTGCAATTGACTATGTCCTCCCCTCCAGTCCCTGACTGGTCACTGGGGGTGGGGGGCACATGCCCCCCTGAATAAGGTGACACCAGTCACCCATGCCCCTGACTGCTTCTGCAGCCAGAGAAATGCAGAGGTGGCAGTGGCCAGGCGGGAGCCTGGGAGCCACAATTAAGCCCCAATTTAACACTGGTTGAACAGCGCTGTTCTGGGTTAAGTAAGGGTTTGATGGAGTTATGAGGCAATATAACATCAGTAAAATAAAAGGTAGTGGACTCCAGAGGCAGCACATGCAGTGATATAACTAGTGAATATACCAGTGACAGAGCAGTAAAGCTGACTGTGCATCTGCCTTCACCATGTGAGGCCTGAATAATAATCACAAAGAAAGAGAATGTACTATGCTCACACATACAAGTCCAGACTGCTCCATTCTATGGCACAGGGGACTGTGCACTGTCATCAGAGCATACGGTGTCCAGAATGTGCACCAATAGTTGTGTTAATGTGCTTACCATGCTATGATAAAGCCTGAAAACCTTTCATCTATAGCAGGGGTGCTCAACCGCTGGCCCATAGTTATATGTAGCCTGCAGAACTGTTGCATCTGGCCTGTGGGACTCCCCACAAGTTGGGAAATTTGATGGTGGGGGAGCAGGGGCAAGTAATACTGCTGTCCTCCCCTGTTACCAAGCTGCTCAGGGTGCCAAAACAAAGGGGTGCCAGCCAGGGCAAGGCATGGGACAAAGCCATGAGTGGCTTGTTTCGGGAGGTGCGGGCACAGGGGTGAGGGCGGCTCCTGCTGCTGCATGCACTGGGAGGGTGTGCCCCCCAGATCTGTGCACAGGTGAAGGTGGGTTGTTGCTGTTGTGGGCTTGCCCCAGGCACCAAACATCCTTGCCAGGGTACTACCCCTTCCCTCCCCTGTATGGCCAGGCCATGCCTCCTGTTCTCGTTGGGTCTGGGCCATGCTGCCTTTCCCCATGCTGCCAGACTGGGGCCACACACCCTTTCCCTCCTTGCCCTCACATGGCTGGCTTGGGGTTGGACCACACCCCCTCGCCCCATGGGACCTAGTCGGTGCTAGGCTGCTCTCTGACCCCTGCACACAGCTGGATCAAGCATAGTCTCACCAACTCATACATGGGATCCAACCCATGGATGAACTGAGCACTGTCCATCCAGCCCAGATGAGGCAGGGGGAAGGTTGGGCACCACTGAGCTTTTAGAAACCTTTGTAAAAGCAGCATGCAGTTAGTAGCAGTTTCTTCATGAAAGGACATCAAGAATTTATCCAACTGAGTTTCAAGGATTTTGTGGGGGATACCTTTTCTTGGACTTACTGCATGGTTGGGATAGCCTTAGGACATGTTGCTTTTTCAGATTATTCTTCAAAAGAAGAGTGCCTGGCATTCAAAAGCTTGTCTAAGACTCTCCCAACCATGCAGTTGATGCAGTAAAAGATATCACCCACAAAAATCCTTGCCTCACATATTTCTTAGACCACTGCATCTACAATATCCCATCAAATTGAGTTTGTCATTTGTTTTCAATGATAAAGGATGCATTTCCATGTAACAGACGTTATAACGGATTTGGTATTTGTCTATTATTGTTAGTGCATCCAAAAGAAGGCTAGCTCTGTTATTTCTTTGGGTAGCATTACTTCTCTGAGTGTTATTCAGACTCTTGAATTGTATCTTATTGTATCACACAGGCACAGCTGATAGCCCAGTCAATTGGTCAGGCTTTCAGCGTGGCCTACCAGGAGTTCCTGAGAGCCAATGGAATTAACCCAGAGGATCTCAGCCAGAAAGAATATAGTGACATCATCAATACCCAAGAAATGTATAATGATGATCTTATACACTTCTCCAATTCAGAGAACTGCAAAGAGGTAAAGCCAGTCTATGATTTTCATTCCACATTGATCCGGATTTTCTTTTTTGTTTTCTTTTTGTAAATATAGAACATGTGGAGATATGATGTTGGATTTTAACAGTACATTTGTAATGGACATCAAATTTTATTATTGGCATTTTGCTAATAAAATTGGCAAAATGATTTTTTGAGATTTTAAAATTGTTCTTCTTTTATTTTGGGGCAATCTGCTTCCATCGATATTTACAGCTTAGATGACTTTGCACCAGGCTCAGGATGTCAAAGGGGTACTGATGTAAGAAGAGAAACAGCCATCAGGTGTTAATATATTTTATATTGCTGGTTGATGCTATATATTTCTGAGAAATGAGCGGACATTTTTCAAATTAAAAGATGCACCACATGTACTTTGCTGTATTGAAGCAGTGTACTTTTAATGCCTATTCTAGTTCTTCATAAAAACATTAGTATAGTTTTCAAGGTACGCATACAAGACAGTTTTGTTCCAAAACCTAAGTGTTGCCAGCAAACGTTGGAGTGTAAGAGTGTTTATCTGACACTCTAATAATACTTTTTACTCAAGAGGTGCAGACTAGAATTATGGGACAGGATCCAAACACAGCCAGTTTGTTCTTGGCTCTCGGGGGGTGTCCAGAGCAGCACGAGGTATGAAGAACCTTCCTCCATTTGTCCTCCCACACTAGAGTGAGGTCCTTGTATGTGGGGAAAACAGGAACTGTTCCTTTTGTACATATCCAGAGTATGTTCCACCCCAAGGAGCAGGTGGGGTAATGGGAAGAGGATAGCACAGCCTGAGCAACAGCAGGAAGAAGTTGGACTTTCTGAAGAGACACTAACACTCTCCCTGAGGTTTCAGTTTCCTACTCTCTCATTCCAGCCCAGTGGCTAACTGTCACAGGCTGGCCCTTCATGTCACTTTGTTTAGCGAGATTGTGACAGAATGGTGCCATGAGGGTTCTGGCTCTGCAGTGAGATGATCATAACCAGGATAGATACTGTTTCAATTTCTGCTTCAGGGACATCAGGCTTATTCCAAATTCCATTAATTTAAACGCAACAAACTCTAGTTTACTAGTAAATGTTAAGCTCCTGTATGGATAGCTGCAGTGAGGATTTGCATTGATAGGTCACTGTAAAATAAAAATTGCACCTTTTTAAGAGGCACCTCTTCTGTCTTGGCTGGTAAATTTTATTGGTTAAGACTGGTGAAGACCACCAATCTGATTTAGCTGAGCCATTGAGCAGGATATCCCCTTCTCCAATACGCCAGCAGTAAAATTGCCATCTGAAATCTGATTAACAGAATTTTATTGTTGGTGATACTGGTGAAGATAAGTAAACTTCCTCTGACTCAGTGCCAAGCTCACCTTGTTATGTTTACTTGCTTTTGTGATTGCATTTCCTATTTTGCCTTTACTTCAGAAAAACCTAATAGTACTTCAGCTATTGCAGCCAAATTCCTTTCCTACAGTAGTGGCAAAATTGTCATTGGCTCCACCATAGATGGGATTTAGGTCCATCTTCTAATGAGTAGAAAAAGTAAAACTCCTTATTGACTCTAATATCGTCTTGTTTTGTGTGCTCATAACTCTTCTGCTACCATTTACCCTTTTTAAAATAGGAGTAGTAGCATATACAGAATCATGTAAACTAGCAAGAAGAATAAGGATGGGCTATGTGTTCATGTTGCAGCTGTTATACATTGGTTGCATTTTAATACTTTGAGAAATATCCTTTATGGAAATCTGCTTGCCTTCTTGGATTCTACAGAATAGAAATTCTCTATCCCATGGGTCAGCAACGTTTTGGGGCAGATTACCAAAAACACCTGCAACCTCGACTTGTAAGGTGTTGGCATGCTAGGAGTGGACAGCAGGGAAGCCATGAGGGTCCCAATCCTTACTGAGGCAGTGCAGCGACAGCTCTTTCCCCACCATCCACTCTAAGGCACATGTGCATCTGCTGCCAGCAACGAGCTGAGCTAGGGCTCTGCAGACCTCGGTACAGCCACTTGCAGCCTCCCAGCTGCTTGCCACAGCCGGCCTAGGCTCTGGGTCCTGCCACCTGCTACAGAGTCTGGCTCCTTGCAGCAGGTGGTAGGGAGGCTGCAAGAAGCTGTATCAGGGTCTGCGGAGCCCTGGCCCACCTTGTTGTCGGAAGTAAGTGTACGTGCACCTTGAGGTGTACGATAGGGAAGGGGCCGAGGCTACACTGCCACTTCAAGGGTCAGGGCCCTCACAGCTGCCCTACTGTCTGCCCCAAAGTGCAAGTGCCAAGCAAAATGCCTTTGCATGCCATGCAATGGCACACATGCTGTGGGTTGCTGTTCCCTGTTCTATCCAATCTCTTCTTTATTTACAATGCTGACTGCTGCAGTATAGCAACTTACATACTATATGTGGTTTAATTGCTGTATTATTCACTTGGAGAGAAAATGTTGTTATCCAGTATTTCTTTAAATGAGACTCTTAAATCTAACTCCTCACTTCTGTTTAGATATATCATACACATAACTACACATTTTTCCTTAAAAAAATTAAATCAATTGTGCCTTTTGAAGTAAAAGTCATTTTGAAGTAAAAGTTCATAAGAAAATGAATTTTTTTCTTTGCAAGTAGTGATTCTTAATTGTTTAACTGAAACATTAGTGTTGAAAATTCAGATGGAATGTAGTTAAAACAATTTGTATGACTTTTCATTGCAGCTCCAGCTAGAAAAGCAGAAGGGAGAAATTCTTGGGGTGGTCATTGTGGAATCTGGATGGGGATCCATTCTGCCCACGGTTATCCTGGCTAACATGATGAATGGTGGTCCTGCAGCTCGTTCAGGCAAACTAAGCATTGGAGACCAGATTATGTCCATTAATGGGACCAGTTTAGTTGGTCTTCCTCTTGCAACGTGCCAGGGAATCATAAAGGTATCCAACCCTTAATATTTTTATGCCTTAGATTAAATCCCTGCAGACATGACATTGCCTGTTTGTAAAGTACCCCTGAAAATCTCTGGCATTTGTAAGTAATTTGTATTTTGCCTATATGATGTTGAGCTAGATGTTTCATATCTTTTCTAGAACAGATTTTACTATCGACCTGTGAAGGCTAAGGAAAGGAGCCTATCTGCAAGAGTCATTTACAAAATCCATAGAGTCAAATCATGCCCCACAGTTCTGTACATGGTCACAGTTTCTTGTGGGAATGGAACTTGGCTACTTCTATATTACCAGCCTTTCCCATCTGCTCCAAACTACATGGAAATCTGTCTGCTGGAGTCCATGCAGTTGGAAGGGGTGGACGTGGGATGTTGGGATGACTTAGAAAGAGGAGTTGCCAGGTTTCAGGGTTGGTCAAGCGGGGGCACAGTGTCTTCCCGTTAGCCCCATGAAGATTCCACAGAGAAAGTCTGGGAGCCTGTAACAGAGCACAAGGTGCTGGTACTTGCAGGGGCATGAGCAGCAGCAGCAAGGACTAGCTTGGGGAACAGGGACTAGCTGTTGTATATAAGCGCCGGGCCCTGAATGACAGGGGCAGCAGTCTGCTGCCAGGAGCCGGAGAGGCACCACTGGCTGAGCTACTGCTCAGTACAGCTGGAGGTAAGGGCTGGAGCTATGGGAAAGGAGGAGACCCCATGGTCCCAGGCATGACTGGAAACTGCACCCTGCTGGGTACGGGTGGCCTGGTGTGACTGTTTGTGGTGGGACAGTCCCACAGAAGTGCCAGGCCATTTACTGCCTTGGTGAAAGGCAAGTATGGGGCACCTTCTAACCCCAGCCCCCACATCCCTGGTGGCTAAGATTTAGACAAGGGGAGCCCAGGGTCACTGCAAGCACTGAGGCAGGGCCCAAGCCAGGTGGAGGAACCTGTGGCAGTGCCCAGGCTCTCAGTGCAGCCTGAGGTTGCATTAAGGATCTGGGAATAAGGCTTCAGGGGGGTGGGGTCCTGAGCCTTGGGAAGCTAAAAGGGGAGCTCCCAGATGAAGAGATTAGGGTAATGAATTAGTGTATGTAGTGGAATGGGGTTTGGAGCCCTAGTCCCAGTGTGAGGGGCTCAGAGCCCAGGGGCAGGGCTCAGAGCCTGAGAATGGGGCTTGGAGCCTAGTGTGTATATTGAATCATGGTAAGGCCAGGTGTTAGGCCATGGAGCATCTGTGAGGCGTGGGACACAATAACAGAAGGTCACAGTTGTATATAGGCCCTTGTCACCAGGGCAGGTAATGGGTAGCTTCCCATCTGATTAACATCCAGTAATCATTAACATCAAAGCTTGACAGGTGAGGTAGGCAGGTGGTTAGTCTGAAGACAAGTGGGCTGGCCTATGTTTGGGACCAACCCCAGGACATCCACTTGTTACAGAGCCATATATATTATCGTTTCTCATGGTTACTAGCATGGATTCACTAGGGTTAGGACCAGCCAAAGTGTATTGAACATGGTTCTTAAAACATGTTAGTTTGTTCTCAGCACAGCCTCCCCCATTCTTCCCTTTCTCTCAAAGAATCCCATTGCAAACAGTGTTGGAGTTGAACAGTTGTTAATAATCCTGGGAAATGTTCAGATAATTTCTTGAAAGCAGAAGAGGCCTGACACTAGTCCCTTCTCTAAAGTTGAGAAAAAAAAAATACACTCTTCCAGGACTAGTGAAACTTTATCCTTTAACTTTTATGAAGGGCTGCAAAGTCCTTGGATTGAAGATCCAATTGTTATTGTTAAGGTTTTGGAATGATTTATCTGTACTAGTAGCTTGGAAAGAGTTCCAGGTCTCACTCATAATCAGAACAATAAATATTCTTCCAGGGACCAGGATTTAGCTGGTCCATCCACTTCCAACTGGGAGAGCACAAATGAAGAGCCATTTATGGAAATGTTAACTTTTGGGATATTTTTCCAGGGTCTTAAGAACCAGACACAAGTGAAGCTGAACATTGTCAGTTGTCCTCCTGTCACTACTGTCCTCATAAAACGACCAGACCTGAAATATCAGCTGGGCTTCAGCGTACAGAATGGAATTGTAAGTCTGTACTTTTAGTGTTTATGGCTTTAGTTGGGCTTTGAAATGCATTAAAAAATTAGTTTTGTGCGCTCGTAGTGCACTTTGAATATGGTGGGCTTCCTGATTAACAGGGTGCAAAATTTGTTGGGGAAATAAAAGCATGTATGTGTATCTCTTGTCTTGTAGCATGTAGTCAAATTCAGAGTAAACATTAGGTGTTTAGGACATTGGCTGTCCTTGGTATCTGTCTGCTTAACACAGTAGTTCTCAAACTTTTCAGGGTCAGGGCAGCCCTCCACTGCTTTTTTAAAATGTGAGTGAGCCCCCAGTTGGGAACCCCTGTTGGTACTACCTTAACTTACCTCAGTGCTTCACAACCAAGTTCTGCTGCTTCCAGGTTAAACTGCCCTAGGTGCCTGCTGCTTAGCCAGTGCAAGAAGGGCTGTGACATATGTGCATGATCCTTCTGAATTAGAGCTGCAATGAGCTTAAAGTAGGCAGGGGCTGCCTTGTACTCTGTAGCTCTCCCCAGTCCAGCCCCTTCTATGGTCCTTCTAGAAACAGAAATGCTCTGGTGGAACTATCCCACATGCAGGCATGCCCATGGGATAGTTTTACTTGGCTTCTGCTGGTCACAACATTGCCACAGCAGCAACATCTGCATTACAGTACTCTGAGGGAAGTTTGCCATACTTCAGAGTGCTGTAGCACCTTGACTGAGAATCACTGGTCTAGCAGAAAGAGCAAACTGTGAGAAGAGAGAAGCAAGGTTGTAGTTATGGAAGTAGTGAGCCTCTCATGTAATGGATTCAGGGCAGTTAGTGCCAGTTCTGAAGTCAGTCTGCCCTGAAGTCACAAGTGCAAGCCCCATTCCTGGCTCTTCACAGCTTGTAATGTCTGTAAAGATTTCCCATTTTAGATATAAAATACATGGCAAATACTTCATGTGTAGAAGTATGGATGACAAGTTTTAAGGTTGTGCCCAATTGAACTGAAGCACTGCCTTAAAGAAAGGGCCTCTTTCTTTAAGGAGGTTGAAGCAGAAGTCCACAACAGGGTTGCTTATGAAAGATTATAGATTAAAATTCTGGGATTAACTTACAGAAGTGATAGTGTTGCCCTGTGGGGTCAGGCCAACTCTCAGGATCTCAATATTGCACTGTTAGGAGAGTATGACACAATTGCACATATACAAACACACAAATTAATTAGTTGCATACATACAGGCTACCAACTCAGGCACATACACATCCAAATCAGCCTAGGCACATGCATACCAATCACCAATTCAAGCACATACACTATACACCCCATAAGTTAGACAAAAATCAGTTGTCCATACCTGCACACTCAGTACACATACACAGATCATTAATTTGTATATCATGCACAGAATGACATATATACATACACACACACACACACACACACACACACACACACACACACACACTCAGCAGTTCACATACACATACACATGTACACATACAACCCACCTACACATACACACAGGTAAGTTCCTAACTTGGATAATACAGAATGTATGTGTGTGCTTGGGATACCTGGGATACTTGGGGGAAGGTTAAGGTGAGAGAGAGTTAAAGTGTAGGGAGTGAAATTTGCCAGAACCAGGATTAGAACCGGTGGACTAGAGAGAAGCTGGCTGAGGAATTTAAGATAAAGTGGCCCCAGGGTTACTTGAGGTCACTGGTGCAAGGGAAAAAAATAAAGTTTGATGGCAAGGAGGATTCAGCCAGGAAAGAAACTGAGGCAGAAACCTGGGAGCTCAGGGGAAAAGGCAGTGGGTATAAAACAGTGGCAACGAAACGGGGTTTTCCGGCAGAGAGGAGCTCAGGACAAGTGTTGGAGGTGGCAGTGAGCCAGAAGCAGGAGAGGGAGAAATGAGATACAAATTACAGGGGCGAGGAGGAGAGATTGAAGCAGGGCCAGGCTATAGTAAAGCAAACCCAACTCAGGGGTCCAAATAACAGGTTTATTAAACAGACAACACACTATACAGCCCCATGAAGTTATTGGTTCACACACATGCGCATGCACACACAAGCACTCACAATAGCAACAGGAGAAAGAGACTCAGTGGAAGGGTTGGAGTCCAGGTAGGGAAGAGAAGCAGAGTCCAAGTCCTTGGCTGAAAAGGGGTAGGGGATGATAGCTATCTATCCAAACTGGAAAGGAGTCTTTGTCCAGTAGATATTGTCCAGAGGAGGGTCACCGGCAGGGCCTCTGAGTCGATAGGTGGTATGGCATGGTGCTGGCCCAGATGGAGATGGTGTCTCAAGGAGTCAGTCTTCACTGCCCTTTTATGGGACAGACTACTTCTGATCTCCTGTGGGAGGGCCTGTCCAGGCAATGTTAGTCCTGTTCCAGAGGGTTCCAGGTGTTCTTACTGAGCATGTACAATGGTGGGTTGCCTTGTCTTCTGTTTCTTGAATGCTGACGAGTAGTTCCAA
>JAGPOW010003364.1:29802659-29880811 GCA_030014935.1 Caiman crocodilus | reverse complement strand
GGGTCGTTGGTCCAGGTATTGGTGTTGATGGTTCAGTCATTCAGAGGGAGCTATTTTTAGACCTACTGCCATTGTCTCTCAAGCACCCTCATTCATCCCCATTCATCCAGAAACCAATTTACCACAGGAGGGGTAGGTCTTAGACATAGGTTACAACATCAGGGGATACAAGATGGAAAACGTGACATAACGTATGCTAACTTACATACGTAGGCCTAAATCATATAGTGGCAGTAAAACAGTAATATAAAGCAGTAAAAATCAATATAAATATAATAATTATCACTTATAAAACAGTGGATATCTATATCAAAATAGCAGGGCACTTATTTGAAAAGAGGGGAGAGAAAAATAAAACTTACTACCTAAAATAAAATGTTAAAGCTTATCCTACATCTTAGCTTACTTATAATTATCTATAGCGAATAGAGAGGGAGAGAAAAGTCAGAAATGGTTGGGGAAGGGGAGGGAATACATTTTTAGATAAAACCAAAAACTGGGGGTTTTGCTACAATAGGAGGATGGGAAAGGGAGTTATGGCTCTCCAATCATGGTATGATGCATAGAGTGTTTGTAGCTGCAGCTTGCAGTGCAGGGGGGAGGGTGTCTTGTTTTTCCATTCTTCTGGGCTTGCCTGGTTACCATGTGAGGCCAGGAAGGAATTTTTCCTCCTCCTGTTGCTGTGGGTGTCAGGGTTTTTTCTGCTTCCCCTAGAAGCACTGGGTGCTGGCTGGAGCCAAGGTTGGGGATTTTTACTGAGGTACACAAGTGCTTCTGCTGGGACTGCACCCCAGAAGTTCCTGGTTAGACAGTCTTGTCCCTCTATCCAGGGGTTACTTTCCTCTGTAGCAGGAGGGCAAGGTCCACTTTCTTGGATCAGTGACTGCTGGCCCTTTGGTGCGAGTAAAGCTGTCCTCCTTGCAGGTCAGGTTGAGCAGCAGAGAGGGACAATGCAAGAAAACTTTAACAAAAATTTGTGGCAGTCACAAAGGTTCTATTCTGCATGAATAAGCAAGTTAAGGCTTGTCTACACATGCTTGGAATAACTCTGGTAGAGGAGCTAATCTGCATTGAGTACATCTTCTGCAAGTTACTAGAAATGGGTTAAGCTGAACTACAGAAAGAGAATTTTAGTGCAGAATAAGACTGGTGAAACAGAGGGGTATTAATTTAAAACACACAAACTTATTTTACACTTGCTTCCCTGTGTACATGATCTTTTAATAACCAAAAAACCTCTTGTTTGACATATATTAGGCTTTCATCTGTCAAAAAAAATGAAAACCAAATTGTCATGATTGTATTTGTATAGTCTGATTATCACCTTGCCCTCATCCTTCTGTACCCTATACATTGAAGTGGCAATACTTTTAGTGCTGAAATAGCCCAAATCTTGGTGTAAAATGGATTAATGTGATGACTCGTTCTTCAAAGTGAGGTGCTCAAACCAACGTATAAAATAATGAAAGCATGGTGATCAACATAAGCATTGTGCATGATAAAAATACTACTCTGGGGCTTGGAGGGTAATGGGGTAATTTTAAAGCAACAATAAAACAAAAACCCAGGGTGAGACGCTTATAAAAAGTGAAAAAGGGGAAATTGACCCATACCATTATCAGACCTCTGAGACCTCTGGAAAGAAAAAGACTGTGAAGGTAGGGAGTGGTTTTCCAACCTACAGTTTTTGAAACTCAAGTGTCTAGCTGTCATGGTGATTAAAGTGAAAAAGAATTTCCAAATAAAAAATGAGCCCCTGGGTGTGCATGAAGAGGGACATCTGGTGCATGGGTCTTCCCTGCATTGCTGCTGCCTGGCTGGGAGTTCACAGTTCTGGAGGCCTCTCAGTGCAGTCTGGAATTGGTGTTTAGGGCTAAATACAGGCGGTCAAAACCCCTGAGGGTGAATTGATTCGGTCTTTGCAGGTTAGTCTAAAATGCAGAGATTAAACTGAGAACCAACTGGACACACAGTTACTTTTGATTCAGCAAATGCAGCCACATACCTGCAGCAGATTAGGTCAGAAGCCAGGGGGGGCAGTGCTAGACCACATCTCTTTGTCATGTAGCCAGCATGGGCTGTGTGTTCGCTTCCTCTCCCTGATGCCCCCAAGGTCTCTAGGATTTGCAGTCCAGAATCACAGTAGAAGACCTCTGCAGGGTTACTAATCACTTCTTCCTGTTATCAGATGCCTCTGGGATTTGTAGTCCACAGTCACAGCCAGCAGTAAGTTTCGATAAGTTTAACAGCAGGGCAGCTCTGTACTTGGGGGAAGGTGGATTTAACACCCCTCCCTGCCCCCAGACTCCAGCTGGGGTTGGCCTGGTGGGGGCAGTCCCTGCCTCCCCCCCACCTCACCCTTCTCTGTTGGAGCGGACCACCTAGCCCAGCCAGGGCTGGAAAGTATGTTGAAATGCTGGGGAACTGTGAGTTAACTTGAACCAGGAAGGAGTCTGGGCCAGAAGTTTCATAAACTAGTTCGACCCAGATCAGTTAAGCCTGATACTACATTCAACTAGGTTTATATTAAACCAGTTTCAGCCATTTTGTGCACTGAGCTTTTGTTTCGTTACAGGTTTAAACCAGTTTCTGATGGCTTAAACCAATTTACGTCTAACTTCTGTCCCTCCCCTGGGAGGGCAGGGCAGGGCTGGGTATAGGTAAAGATGGATGCAGATGCATCCTCTCCATGATCCCCATGGAGACAAGTCTGAAAAGATAATGTGGCCTGAAGCATAGATCTGGAGGGAACGGACAATTTCTTTCTACCCATTCTTTTCCCATCCACTTGATTCCAGGTTGATTATTATTTACAATAACTGAACTATTGTGATTCACAGCTTTTTCCACTCATGGTGTTTTAACCCCACCTGGTGGACATTTACAATTTGCCAGTCAGTGGATAATCAGTTTTTTTAGTTGAAACAAAAGGAAATATACCAAATTGACCATAGAAGTCTTTTGGGGGTTCTCTCTCAGCAGCAGCAGATAAAAAAGCCCCACAACACATTTCAGTTGTGATGACACCCCAGTTAGGATGTGTAGGCCAAGTACGATGGATACTGTGGAGTTTAACTGGTATTTTAAAACAAATCTAATGATTCAGTTCTGTTCTGTTCTGACTCTGTGTTTTAAGGAGTCTGTTTTTCTAATTGCTAGATTTTGTGGTAATAGAATATGACTGAGCTCAAAAAATAACATTTTGAGGCACATTTTCTTGTTGGTTCAGCATTAGCTCAGAAAAGGGATAATCTGCCAAACAGGTATAATTAAATGCCTTCTGGTTCTATGCCGTTATCTAGTTAAATACGCATCTGCTGGTTATTTACATGCTATATCAGATACCAGCTTAGCTGCATTTGCTTTCATTCAATCCTATCTCCTTTGTGCAGGATGTAAAGCCATCAGACTCCTGAATAGTCTAGAAACTACTGGAACATATACAAAGGTTATTTGAGCTAGTTTTTGCTCTTATAGCACATCAGGCAGATGTGTAGAGGTCTGATTGGAACTGAAAAATAGGCAGCTGCAAAATGTTGCTTATTTCTATTGTACAGTCATGAGTGAAGAAGAGGTGGACATGCCTGTGAGGGCCTTTTAGGATATGGCTGGCCTTTTTAATAGTTTGGGAGCCCTTGTTTAAAAATGTTGGTGATTTTTTTTTTAAATGAACAAATTGCACCCCCAAGAGGGTCTTATTTTGGTTTGTGGATTACATAAGCTTGTATGTGACTATTAATATCTTAAGATGTTTGTTGGTTGTAGCCATTCTGGTCTAAGGGCATAAGCAGCCAAGGTTCTTTGGGTAAATGTGGTATCTTTTATTAGACCAACTAAATAGTTGGAAAATTTGTTCTTTGCAAGCTTTTGGGCACAAACACCCTTCTTGTGGCATATTGAGAGTCTGCCTGTGAATTGTGAGCTCTCCTGGGTAGAATAGAAGCCAAAATGCAAAATGAAGGTCTGTGAAAATGCAAATGCCTGGCAGTGAGAATTAGAGGGATGGAAGACAATAGATGTAAGACATGAAGGGAGAAGGGAAAGGAGGAATGTTGAACTAGTGATGGAAGAATGTAGTTGGTAAAAGGCAGACAAGTTACCTGGGGTTATTAGATGACAGACAGGTTGTGATGTGCCATAAATCCAATGTCTATATTTAGTCCATGGTTTTTTGTACCATGGTTGATGAAGTGAAGCTTGTAGACTCATCTGCAGAAGGTGTTTTGTAAATTCCCTTTGAGGATTAGAACTGAGAGATTGGAGAGAGAGTGGTTTTCTTGTGAGAAGTGTGCACCCATAGGTGACTGGGTATTTTTGTCTTTGATAGATTTTGGGTGTGCATTCATTCTGGTGCGCAGTTGTTGTTTGCTTTCTCCTACATATTTTCCATCAGGGCATTTAGTGCACTGGATGAGATGTATAACATTTCTGGAGGTGCAGATATAAGATCCAGGAATGGTGTTTGTTGTGTTGTGGAGTGTAGTTATTATGAGGGTGGTGGAGATGTGTTGGCAGGTTTTACATTTCTTGTCCTGGCCTGGTCTGGATCCATTCAGTGTGCTTAATATCTTAATTGCTTTTCATACTAGACCTCAAAGCTCTTTACAAATAGAATGAACATTTGTATTTTGTTTTTAAAATGCAGTAAAAATGTGTGAAACAGCAAGCAATGAATATTTTACTTTCTTCCATCATATGCTTATCTATTAGAGAATTCCCCACACACCCTTAAATTTATGTTTAAATTGTACTATTTCCACATATAATCTGTGGGAATTATACATGGTAGCAGATGAGCAGAATGATTTCAGTAAAAAATATGTAGATAATCAGGTTATTTATTACATTTGATCAATTTGTTCAAAATAAATGATTATGACAGAACATTTTATCAATTTCTATCAAATCAATTTATCATTTTATCAGTTCTAAATGAGTGATTACTGGCACATAATACATTACTGTCTGTTTGCCACCCAGTAGCCAAACTGCAATACAACTGACTGATTATTAAACTGTTAGGATTTTCTTTATGATATATTACTGCTTGTCTTCTAGCATACTGAAAATCTGTTACAGATGAAGAAGCTAAACTTCTGTGGCTTTAGCTTTGTTCAGCTTCTTTTTTCTATCCACTCAGAAAATAGGATATAGTTTCTTGCTCACGAGAATTAGATCAAGATCAATCATGCTGTATTTTATAATCTCTGTGACTGTCACTATGTTCAACTAATATAGCAAGCTGAACATCCTGGCTTAGTATGCCTTGCCCAAACTTATTTTTTCCCAATCTGGCACTGTGGCACTTTTGGCACCATAGGTCAAAAGCAGAAATATTTAGCTTCTGATGGAAGCTTAAAAAACCAAGAATTGGTGCTTTCTCTAATTGTTTATTGTCTTAGGAGATGTGTAATAAAGTCATACTGATCTGTATCTAAATTTTGGAGGTCATAGGGCATTTTGCTTGTGTTCTTCACAGTACAGCCATGTCCAGATGAACATGGTTGTGTGGTATGTGGTCCCAGATACCACCCATTCGGTGACGTTCTCCGTGCTGTGACCCCAGGAGATCCCAGGGTAAAAAAAAAAAAACACGCAAAAAAAAAGCGGGGCACTACACACAAGGACAGTGAGCACTGCCCAAAACGGGAGCCTGGCCAGCCAGAGATGCATTCAGCTTCCGGCCAGGCTCGAAGCAGCAGGATTGCTGCAGTCCCAGGAGGCTCCCAGGACCCCAGGTAAGGCTGCTGGGGCCAGCCCAGTGATGGCCTCAGCTTTCCCTGCCCCACCTGGGGTAACCTACCATGCACCAGAGGGTGAATGGCACAGGCATTCCCCAGGGGCAACTAAGTGTTATTGCTTCGTGTCCCTGGGGAAACAAATGTCCATACTCGTGTGGATGCCGCCTTAGGCCAAGTTTGGTTTGGTTCTTTCTCCTCCTAGTGAGTACCTTTTATAGTTACGTTTTTTATAACTTTTCTATTTTTATTTGTAACTCCCATTGCCAATGGACAATGTTTTTATAGCCTTTTTATATTTATGTTCTTATAGCTTTTTAAATTTTTATTTGTAAAGCCCAACAATGGACAAAGAGATGCAGAATAAGGGAGCAGATCAGCATGGTGTTATGGCTTTCTCCATTCTTTTGGTTTATGTATCCATTGTGCTGATCCTTTTGCTATCAGATGAAGACATGAGAACCCTCAGAGACAATAATCCATATTTCAGTAGCTTTTCTGGCTCTTTTTGTGTTTTGATACTAAGCACTGACAAGAGGTTGCTGTTCCAGGTAAGCTGTTATAGGGCGTGTCCAGATGAGCATGCACGTGCAGTTTGCAGCACTGCAAATCTGTTTGTGGCACCACAAACTGCACTCAGCAAACTTGTAACTGTGTGCTGTGCTGTGAATTTGTAGCACAGTGCCAAAATGTGATACCAGGATGTCCCGGTATAAAAAAAAAAACAGCACAGAACGCAGTGCGGTGCACACAGCAGCAGTATGTGCTGCCAGAAATGGAGCCTGGCTGTTCAGAGCCACGCTGTGGCTGCTGGCCAGGCTCCATGGATTGGTGCCACTGCTGCCCCAGGAGGCCCCCAGAACCCCAGGTAAAGCTGCTGGGGCCAGCCTCCCCTAGCTCACCCAGGACAAATTGGCACATGCTAGATCGTGTGTGCAGAAGCATGCCCCGGGGCACAAATGTGTGCCACTACTATTTGTGCTTCATCAAACAAGACCCTACATATGGGGCCTAAAACAAGTTATTGAACACACAAACGTGTATACAATACGTGATCCAGGGACATCTCCAGCTGCTATGCAGAATGTCACTTAACACAGATTAACTGTTTTAGGGAGAACATGCCAATATTGTTTTAATTTTCAGTTTTATACGGTCTGAAATATGTGCCCATATTCTGTTACCTGCCTGAACCATCTCAGCGTGTCCTCTGCTTGAGGTTTTGAATCCCAGCATGTGTTAGAAAGCCAGGAGGTGGAGCCAAAGCACAAGTTTCTAAGTAGTCCATGGAACAAAAAGCAATTAGGCCATTCTTTCTCTGTCACAGGTTGTTGGTGCTGGATTTAGATGGTATGGGCAGCTGATACCATTCTACATTTGTGTGACATGGGAGCCTTATTACATGCAGACCTAATGCTGATACTGTCTGCTAATAAAGAGCCACAAATTCTCACACAGTGTATTTTTCCTGCGGTTTCATCCTCCTGAACTGCTTCAGCATAGTGTGGATCCCTGTTATAACTGTGATCTCCTACCTGGTCCTTCTGAAGAATTCACTTCTGAACATGCTCAGAAAGGCAGGAAGCATTGCACAAGAAGAAGGGACAAGGGAAGTAGGACCTCACATCTACATTAATGGCTCCAAATGTGACTGACCTAAAGGGAGAGTTGGATTTGGGCCTTAATGTCTCTCTTCTGCTGTGGTCATAGCCGCCTTCCATTATCTTTGCTTACAGATACAGAAGCAGCACCATGGGCTGCTTAAAGCACAGAACTTGGAACCGGAAGATCTGCCCTCTAATTCCCAGCTAAATGCTGCTGGTGATCTTTTGGTGATCCTCTGCAAATGACCTACTCTGCCTCATTTTCCCCAGCTATACAATCAGTAACACTCACTACATGTGAAGCATGATCCTTGCTGTAGAGCATCACCTTCTAAAGTAGAGATAAAATATCCCTTTACCTGGTGGAGGATGGGCAAGTATGAAAGCTTAATTCCCTCATGTTTTGTTAGTAAAGTGCTTTGAGAGCCTCTGATAGAAGATGCAATAGAAACGCAGGCTATTATTATTGCCTTTGTGCCACTAGGCTGGCAGATCACATTTCCATTTGCTTTTGAAAGCTCATACTTTAGTTCGATGTGTTGTTTACCATTTTTTTTTCTATTGAGTAAAATGAATTTACAAGGTTCTTTCAGAGCATACTGGCTTTTTCATGTCTGATTATTACATACAAATCCCTAATGGTAGGCAGAAAACTTTTATTTTTAATCCTGGGAATAAAATGAAAAATGTTATGCAAGAGAGCTGGTCTAAATCTATGTAATGTCATCTGGAAGATTTTGCAATCTGTGTGATTAGTAGGTAAACTACCGACAAAAATCATATGTTCTGTGGGAATGAAACCAAGGTACAATTCTGTGCATAGCTCTGCCGTGCCCTTTAACTGGGAAGACGCAGCTGAACTGATCTATGAACAGTACAACGCTAAGCTCTAATTAGCAGAACGCTAAACTCTAATTACAGCCTGGATGTTGGAAAGCAGGGATTAACTGCTGGTCACAGTACAGATGAAAATGTCTTTCAGTAGGTTGGAGGAAGTTCCTTTCACAAGCAAGGAATGAGAGGCATTTTTATCTCCCTTATGTTGCTTATTGTTAGTGATACTGTATTCAGGGAGAGACATTTACATAGAAATTGTCAGTATTGTACACAAAGGATGTTTAGGATTCATCCAAAACCTTTCAGCTCAGGTATATCCACTGCTTTCTGCCTTGTCCATGACCCACTACTGTATATTATCTGCATCGGAATTAGATCTTACACTGAGTCACGCACCAGGTCTTATTGTGCTTATATTTAGCACTGAGCAAATAGTCAAAGATCAGCAACTGATGATAATCCTTGTCGAGAGGTTACAATCAGGATAGTAACTGCCAAACTTGTCATTATGGGGTTCTGTTCAGTATTTATCATCTCTTCCAGATTCAGTTACATAATAATAATTAAATAAATATTTTTTCTGCAAAGTGGTCACTTTAGAAAATGACAACATTTCCAACAACTTTTACCCCATTTTATTAGAGGCATTGCTGTTACTTTTTCTGTTTAGAAATAAATAGGAATGACTGTCACACCTTTAGATACCCCTGCTGGTCAATGTAACTTCTTAATGGTGATCACTTTGGCTGCATTGGCTCTGAGGTGCCCTCCTCAGGAGGGTGGGAAGTAGAAATAAATCAGAGACCTTGACACAAAAGGCACCATTATTGCTGAGTGACTGTCCAGTTTCCACTCTTGGATGTATGCAGTATTGGATTATTTTTTAACTAGCTGTATCTGTTGGGGATGCATGCAAACCTTGTGTAGCCTCTTGCTCCCCACTTCAGGGAATATAAAATATAGGCGCTCCCAATCCACTCCATTTCTTTTGATTTGGTTCCCTCTTGCTTTGGAGTAGGCTTTGCAGGAGAGCTGAAAAAGTTGAGAAAGCATCATGGGACAGCATAGCATGTGACCTTTGATTCATTCAATACCATAGGCACCCATTGCTGAGTGAAATTTTTTCAGGCTGCAGGTATCCTGAGATCAGTGAAGTCCAGATGACTACTAAGCATCTCCACCAAGAAGACAGTGACCTCTTTAACAGTGGATGGATAATTCTGTACATATATTAAGGGACACAAGAACTACACTGAAATTTCCCAGCCCTTTAAAGGAAATTCTCAGGAGAGGTGTAACGGTACAGAAATGGCAGCCTATTCAATCATAAGCCTCAGCCTTCCTGAGGAAAAAGGCTGTGTGTCCACTGCAAGAAACCATTACCTTGCTTGCTGACTACACTTCAGCCTGGGGCTTCTGGGCAGTAGCAGTTTTGACACACAGGTTAGGGCCAGATTGAATTTATAATAGTCCCCAAATCCTGTCCTGCTTTTAGTATCTCTCTCTAAGAGTGGAATCAGGGTGTATAATCTCTCAAAGAAGAAAGAATTATGGATTTTTCACACATGCCAAGACCCCTCTTTTGTCTCTGCTGAGCAGTCATTTTTCTGGGGATTCTTACTGCCAGGGAATAAGTGCCAGTTATAGCCATTTACCCCCTGCCACAGGAAGCAGGCGGGTACATAGGGCACAGGCATTGGTCCTGGCAGAGGCTACTGTTTAAAAGGAATCTAATCTCATGCTTGGATTATATGACACTCAGGAATGGAATCAATGGGACCAACGCATCTCAGCAGTCCCCACCCTTAATATAGAATAAGTAATTGGTCTTTCTGATGTAGTGACTTTTTCAGGCCATGTCTAAACATTTCTGTCTGGCAGTAAAACCTCCTTCCTTGTTGTCATTCCAAATTGCATTTTTTTGCATATTAAAATCTGCATTTTGGCTTTTACAAATAAACCAATGTTCTCGAGTCTACACAAAGCATCTGTACAGTGGAGAAGACTTGCCTTTCAGAGCAGGGCATGAGGATTATTGTTGCATTTTGGAGGGAATTTGATTATGCATCAGAAATTGGACATGGAATTATCACATACGATCTAGGTCTCGGGGCTCTGTTACACTTTATGCTGATCAGTGGAAGGACTTTGTTACATGGTAATATTGGGCAATTTCTGGAGCTCTTGGATTGTCTGCACATTAACAGCTAAAACTGGTTTGGAGCACTTGTTACATGGCTCAACATTATATTACTCCAGGGCAGGATTATCTCTGATCTGTGCTGCCCAGCTTGTCTTACACTAAGGTAGCCATGTCCCCTCCCTCACTGGCCCAGATTTGTCCGCTGCCCTTCCCAGCACCTCAGATCCCTGCTCCCCTCCCCCTGCTTAACCCTTCCCTGCCTACTCCCCTAGGACAGACAGCACAGACAGCCACAAGTAAGTAATGTCCTGGGGGCCTGGAGGGAGGAGGCAGGGAAGAAACAGGAGAGCACTGGGGGGAAGGGTGGGGAGGACAGGGGGAAGCCCAGAACAGCGCAGGGGGATTCCTACCTTTCAGTCCTTCAGGCCCCTGCTGGCAACTGCTCCAAGCTCAAGCTAGCACTAACACCCATCAACATTTGTGCGGTTCAGAGCGTAAGGTGTAACAAGGCCCCTAGTTTCAGGTGTTAGGACCTCAAGGTGTTAAAGAGTGTCAGATGTGCAGACAACCCAGGTAGGCATACACCTATAAAGATTTTCTTGGCCAGTACCTATAGCCAATTATTTACCAGACATATTGGCCAGTACCACTCTGATAACCAATTTACAGGAATGCAGCTGGGCATTGTGGAGCGCAGTGCCTTGCAGGTAAGTCTGTGGAGGAGAAGGGGCATAAGGGGGGGCAGATCGAGGCCCCCATGGTGAGGGAGGGAGTGGGGCAGTAAATGGGACGTCAGGGCCAGGGCAGGGAGCAGGACAGAGCGGTGGGTGGCTCATCCAGGGGATCAGCATTCCAGTGCTTAAAAATGGCAGTGGGGGTGCTTGAACTAAAGCTCGTTGCATGAGTTTTAGTTCAAGCACCACCACCACCATTTTTAAGCACTGGGATGCTTTTCACTGGAGTGGAGTTGGGTGGGGCAAGGGTGGAGGTGGGCTGCCTGCTGTGGGCTTGGGGCTCTTCACCCTGCCACCTTTGTCCCAGGAGCCACGCAGTAGCTGCACCACATCCCCTGCCCATCTGGTGGCAGTGGTAGCGGCAATCTGTCTCCCACTACTGGATGGGCAGGGGACACAGCTTGGCCGGCATGTGGCTTCTGAGGCAAAGGCAGCAGAGCGAAGAGCCCCGAGCCTACAGTGAGCAGCCTGCCTCTGCCCTCACCCTGCTCAGCTCTGCTCTGGTTAAAAGCATTCCAGCGCTTAAAATAGTGGCAGTGGCACTTGAACTAAAGCTCATTCAATGAGGTTTCATTCAAGTGCCCCTGCCACCATTTTGAAGCACCAGGACACTGATCCCCTGGACAAACCACCCATAGCTCTGTCCTGCTCCCTGCCCCAGCCCTGGGGTCCCATTCACTTCCCTGCCCCTGCCCTACTCCCTCACTGGGGGGGGCCTTAATCTGCCCCCGCCCCCACACCCCCTTCCCTCCCCCATGCCCCTTCCTCTCCACAGTCTTATCTGCAGGGTGCTGCTCTCCATGCTGCCCAGCTGCATTCCTGGCCACGTGCATGTGTGCAGCTGTGTGCATGCATGCTGTGTCGGAGGGCCCTGGCTGGAAGGTATATTATATTTATCGTTATCGGCTACACCTGCCAAGAAAAAGCTCATAATGTTCATTTTCTCTGTGTTGGTGCTGATCCGATATGGCACCGATATATTGGTGCATCTCTAAATCCAGGTGTTAAGAGCTCCAGGAACTGCCCAGACTAACTGTGGAGTTAACACTGACACCAGTCAACATTTAAACAGGATTGTCCCTGACTAAACCATCCCAGTCAAGGGTTTGTTTAATCTAGTGGTGCCTAACTTTCTGGCCCTGTGGGATGTATGGGGCTGGTCTGCGGGCCAGGCTCAGCATGGAGTTGGTGTGCAATCTTGCCACACGCCTGCCCTAACCTGTATGCTGATTCTGGTGCTGGAGGTACAGCAGGCATCTTCCCAACCTCATGAACTGGATCTGCGTGTGACCCCAGCATGACGCAGTCTAGCAGGCAGGGTCATCTGGCTCACAGGGCTTCCCAGAGGGTCTGCAAATTTGGCAGGAGAGGCATGGCAATTAATAAATTTCTGGACTCATGGGGAATCCCCTATGCTGGATGTCATGGCCTTACAGGCCGGGTCTGGCCCACAGGCTGGAGGCTGAGTACCATTGGTCTTACCTGATCTTAAAAACTTCCAAGGATGGAAATTCCATAACGGCCGTGGACAACCTGTTCCAGTGCTTTAAGCATGAGCTAGCTGAACCATCTCAGGAGGTAGTGGTAGGGTAAAGCTCAAGGGTTGTTAATCCTCAAGCTAGTGATACAGCAGCTCAATTTACTACTACTACTGGTCAAGAGCTGTTTCCCTGTGCAGTGGCACTCAGATCAAGTGTACAAACTGGAGCTTGCTGCTGCACTGGCAGTGAGCCCAGACAAGCGAGTTGTTCCTCCCACATGAATGCAGCACTGCCAGGCTGGGTTTTAGCAAGTCAGAGGGCTACCTCCTTGGAGTACTTCACCAGCTGGCTTTATTTGTGCCTCTGCGTGGGATTCTTTTACTGCAATATTAAATTAAGAATTAATTATTTAATTTGTAAACCACAGGCAGGTTTAAAGTCCCAGAGCTCCTGTGACTAGCAGCCTTTGCTACTAGATTGCAGCTTGGGGATGTAATAAGGACTAAACACTATGCAGTAACCTCTTTAAGGTTTTGCTGCATCAGGTCAAATTACATTTTATATTTGTGTGCATGGGCTAGGGCCAGCCGTAGCCATAATCTGAGCATAGTCATAATCTGAGCAACCTCACTGACTGCAGTGAGGCAAAGAATACAATATTGCTTTACAGAAATCAGAGGGGCAGTTGTTGATGCTGTGTTAAATCTCCTTAAACTACAGTTTGTAGTGTAACCATAGTGCATGTAATTTCCAGAGGGCATTCTGTTAGGGCTTCAGTGAAAGGAGACTGGGCAGAAAGGTAGATATATCAATTGAGGACACAGTGGGGGTGCTGTTTGGGTTAGAGAGAGAAATTGTTGCAGAAGACTATGTAAACATAGTACTGGAAATGTCCCAATTTATGGCTCCTGCCTCAGTATTCCCACTGACAGGCCCCATGTGCAGAGCATAAGATGTGCACCAGTGCAAATCACCCTGGGTAAACTGAGCATCAGCTCTTACGGGACAGTCATAGCAGCCAGTTTTTACAAAACCTTGCACTGTGTGTTGGGGAGCATGTAGACTGCTACCTGGGAATACCTGCAGACACAAGGTACAGCTGACAGTTTCAGTCACAAGTGCCTCAAATCAGATGAGCATGAAAGAGAGAGTCCCAGTGGCAGTTACATATCATCACTAGCTCATCTCCTGATGTATTAATTTCCAGTAAATATTTTCTGCAAATCACTTAGGACAGAGTGTTACGGTCTTTTGCTGCTGTTTTGTGAAGTGGGAGAGAGGAAACTGGATGTAGTCAGTTTATGGTACTGGCTGAACATGCACCCAACAGCTGGCTGGGCAGGAGAGAACTTCAGGAACTTGACAAAAAAAAAAAAATCTTGTTTCAATTTCAAAATGCCAGCGTCTGTGCCCAGCGCCACAAAGCCACCCGCTGTTTAGTACCCAGCAGAGCCTTCATACAAATAAGGAGGCAGGTCTAATTCCTGTTTTACACCAGCCTACTCTATGTGGCTGCCAGTGGCATTCAGGGACCAGATAACCGTACTGCAGCAATGGTTTCTGAGGACGGATGCTGAAGGATGCTCGCTGGGAGCTTGTGTGCCTGAGGCCCAGGTTGGTTCAAGTCTATGGATAGGCAGAAGTCTTTAGGGGGCAATTCAACTTCTTTTTCTGCAGGCTTGATGCCCACCTGTTCAGGAAACTCTTCAGGTGCTGGCATTACTAATCTGAGCTAATTCATGTCCCCTTTACTTATGGAATCTCCCCACAGGGCAGCTGCACTGCTGAGCTTTACTTTGATGTAGCCGCATTAAAGATGTAGTGTACCCAGAGAGTGATTCCCATAGCAACCCTGGTATCACATGCTACAAATGGCACTTATGCAGCAGTGCATCTTTCGCTACCTCTCTCAGGAAACACACCCACCACAATGTCATTTCAGCAATGGTTCTTTGTTTTTCTTGGTTGTTTTTTTCCTTTCTCATTCATTTCTTAGCTACATTTCTCTGGAGGCATCTCTGCATGGCGTCTCATTGGGAGAATTAGGTTGTTGTGCACCCAGAAATCTAAGGGAAAGGTTGTACTTGGAATGAACATTTGTGGAGTTGTTTGGGTTTTTTTGCTTTGAGGCCACAGCAAGAAAGCAGCTTCTTAAAGCACATGCTAAGATTTATATTTCATTCAGTCCAGTTATTCCTGCTCCAATATTCCATGAAACTTCCTGTCTGTGGGTCTGGGTCAGGTACTTTTATATTTGACTGGCTGAATTGGGTGAGCTATACACTAACTCCTCCAAAATGAAGTGCAAAATTGAAGTAATTTGGGGGGGAAAAAAAGCATGCAGCCTGAAGTAAACCCCCAGTATTTGTGAATTAGCACTCTTCTTGGAGTCACTACAAAACTTTTCAGTGACATTGGCAGACAAGGTTCCTTGGGTGAATCTGATATCTTTTATTAGACCAACCCAAATAGTTGGAGAATAGTTATTAAGCAAGCTGTTGGGTTCAAAAATCCTTCGTCAGGCTAAGGAAGTTTCAGCAATTGGTGTGTGCTCTTCCTACTCCCCTGCTTTCAGTGACGTTAACTTGTATTGTTTACACCTCAACAAAGTCACTGCTAGTTTCTTATTTAATGCAATTCAATTCTGCTTGATTTTTCCTGACAGATCTGCAGCTTGATGAGAGGTGGAATAGCTGAGAGGGGAGGGGTCAGAGTAGGACATCGTATTATTGAGATCAATGGGCAAAGTGTTGTGGCCACTGCTCATGAGAAGATAGTACAAGCCTTGTCTAACTCGGTGGGAGAGGTAAGAATATACTCACATAAGATAGTTTATCAAAGCACTGAAAGAGGTGAGTGAAAAGACGTATAGATTTGTGTTCCTGCTGTTGAAATCAATGTAGTGTTAGAACTGCATGAAAGATCCAAGTCTATAAATCAGAGCTGGAGAAACATCCGTACATTTTAAAGCAACTGGGACTCCCTTATGTGGATTTTTACTGTTAATTTTCAAGAAAGATCAGTGATTCTGAAGTTTCATGGCACATATTCCAGAGAAGTGAAGACTTCTGTGGTACATCATAGCCAAGACCTATGAAAAATGTCCCCATTTCTACCTCAGATGTTTCAGTGGTAAGCTGCGTACATTTTCAAAGACTGAAAGATTCATGGTGATGCATATTGTCATCCTTTCATTTTTGTTGCATCTTTCTTGCTTTATTTGGGAATCATTTTGTAGATTGAAACATCTGTCACCATTCATTGACACATTTGGCAACATTAGGGACTAACACAGAAGATGATCACAAACACGTATCTTGGGATGGAAGCAGTCATTTGGCATTTACATCAGTGTCATTTTATACCATGTTCAGTAAGGTATGGGCTAACTCAGGAGTCGGCAACCCATAGCACATGTGCCAGTGCCTGCATTTCACTTGGTACATGTGCCTCGGGGCGGATGGTGGGGAAGGGGCTGGGTCTGTGCTGCCACAACAAGCATCAGGCTCCTCACAGCTTCCCACCATCTGCCCCTGGCATGCCAACTTTTGAGAAGTCTGGGTTGGGGTGTTTTTAAAATATTCACTGAGGTGGGATTGGAGTTCAAGCTAACATTGTGTTGCTACTGGAGCATTACAGGCCTCCTACTATAAAATCCAAGGTGGTAAGTTGATTTTTTTGCCCCAGGTTTTAGATGGCTTGTTAAAGCAGTGCTAGATTTGTTGCAGGTGCTAGAAACAACTGTCAGTAATAAAACCTTTAGCTACCTCCCACCATTCATATTGCCAAGGCATGTGTTGCACTGCAAATTAATATATGGAGCAGCTGCATTCTTTTGCTACTTGGTATCTTTCATTGTTTCTATTAAATGCCAACCACGCTTGCTTTTCTGAATGAAAGTGGCACTCCTTGTAAATCCCTGATTTAGCAGGAATGAGGGTACTTATTCTGAACACACCTGAACATTGTGGGTGGTACAATCCAAGCTGAATGCTTAAAGGTTTACATCCTGCTTTGAAGAAACTGTGTGTAAGGAGTGAGTGGTGGTAAAGAGATGAAAATTTAATACCAGTCAGTATTGGAGCAAGCAGGGGATATGTTTTCTTTTTCTTTATCTGGGCTGTGCTGATAGGAAAACATTGGCAACAGGTAGTATTTACTGTCTTTGGCCAGCCTGATACCATGTCATTGAAAGAACATGAACACACACACAGACACCCTACCTCAATTTTAACAATGCTATTATTAACTATTGTGTAAATCAATTGACAGATTCATATGAAGACTATGCCAGCTGCAATGTTCAGGCTTCTCACTGGACAAGAGACACCCCTGTACATCTAGCATGAAGCTCTCTCAACAAAAGAACTGATTCCAACAAAGTCAAAGTCTTCACAGCTGAAGAGAGTTTTGTATTTTCTAGGAGTGAAAGGTTTTGAAACAGGACCTGAAGATTCTGAAAACTGAAGGGACAGGCTTCTCTGCCTTCTTTCTTTTCATTTCTTTGCCAAAAAGTGATGACCATCTTTATCAAGGACAATAATCACTGACAAAATCTTTGTAAAACATTTGAGTATTTTGCAACATCTTCTAAACCCTTTTCTCATTGAAACTTAAACATATTTATTTGTAACCTTTATGTGGTGTGATGTATGTTTGTCTGTCATGTTTGATAATGTGGTGAATGTGAACATTTGATGAGTGAGACTTCAGGAAACTGACTACAAAATTAAGCAATTAAAATAATGGTCAAAACAAATTAAAACAAAATCTCAACTCCATAAAGTGGTCCAACACTTCTGGTATTACATAACTTAAAAATTGGACAGGGCTAGATGGTGTTTCAGAAATTTCAGTGAATAGGAATATGTGCAATTAAAGCTATTAGAGTCTAATGGAAAGAAAACAGCTGTAGTACTTGGTATCATTATGACAAGTGTAACCTATAACTGCGAGTTTGGCAAGGTGTGAATATAAATGTGTAACAAAAGGAAAGAGTGGCTTGTATGTGAAATAAAGAATTGCCACAAGATAAAAATCAAAATATTTATTTAGATGCATATTTATTTTTAATGTTTAATTTAACAGGACACCTCTAGAACTTAACTTGTTCTAGCTTGTGCATGTGTGTTTTTGTTCATTTTATCCTTCTTTTTTAATTACCTTTTGGATTCCATTAGCTCAAACTGGGAAAGCCATGCTTACCTGTCGTTGTCTTTTATAAAAGCATTCTTATTCCTGAGGCAATTTGTTCTGAATGTAAATTGTTTCTGGCAGCTGAGGAACTAGCAGCATCCACAGTATTAGAATGTGCATAGCTAACCTAAGTAGTAGTAAAGTTGTACTTGTTATGAGATCAGTGTTAATTGATGTAACATTTTGTCTAGATTTTTTGGCCAAGAAGAAAATACACTGTGACTTAAGAAGCCTTACCATGCAGTAATTAAAAAGCTTTAGGATTACTGTACGTCAAGGAGTAACATGTTGCATGCAACTGACCTTAGGAAAGAATTAATCTAATATCACTAATAAATCTGGAGTAATAAAGAAAACTTGCTCATTTTGTTTGTTCTGTTGATAAGTTTACAGAATTTAAAAGCCTGTCAGAACTATCCCTGTTTAATTCTTCATCTAAGTGCAGTTGCAAAGAACAGAGATAATTGATCTCTAATAGAATTCATCCTCCTGCCTTGAAGTAAGAATTAGGTTGTGGTGAATTATCTACATTACATTAAAAAATAAATGTGAATGGGTCCTTCCCATTATAGCATGCCTTCTGCCACTGGATGGCACTGTAGCTTCACACCAACACTGTTGACATAGTTATTACTTTAAATACTGATGGCTGAAAAACTAAACCTCCCTGTCTCTAGCTACACTCTTTTGTGACCTTTCCACAGGATGTATGCCAAGTTCAGAATGACACAAATGAAAATAATGGAATGATTAAATCCCAGAGCAGTGTTTCTAATGGAAACTAACACTCTTGACAAACACTGCTACCAAAAGAATTTAAAGAAATTTCAAATGATGCTGGATTCCTTATGAAAACACCATATTTAAATCCTTTCCTGTTGCAAGTGAACACTAAGAGTTGCAGTCTGCACTACTGTATTCTTTAAGAAAGACACTTTCAGGCAAGTGTCTCTTTAGGACAATAATCAAACTTGAAAGGAAGTGACAGGTTCTGGTTGAGGCTTTTTGAGAGCAATATTTAATTCCTCAAAAGTGCAAAATTGCAGGGAGGAGATTTTAGTAATAAAACTCTCCATGCTAATATACAGAATAAAGAAGTCAGAGAAGGATGAAGGCCCTGTTGGATGGCAAAAGCACATCTAGTTTCGGGTCAGTGGTTGCTTGTTTACAAAAGGTTATGAAAGTCAACTGGTCAGGGAATTCAGCATTGCAGAGGCTTCCTCCCTTGTGAAAAATCATTTGTAGTGAAACTGCAACAGCATCTCCCACACCATCAATAAACCCATGAGCATTCAGAGCAAAGCAGAAATAAATCATGCTGCAGCCTTTACTAGAATTTGAAAAAGGGCAAGGCATTTAGAGGGAAAAAACAGCTATCACAGGGCAGAACAAGCTGCCTGGCAAGCGAGAGTCTGTACAATTGGGCACAGAAAGAAGAGACCAGGGGAAGCACCTTTCACACCTGTAATAATAAAAACAAATCTATATTTCTACCCAAATCAGATTTTACAGAAGCAAAGTCCAGAAATACTTTTTATTAAAACACTGATTGTAGTTAAAACACTGTGAGGTACATTAAATAAATACAACTTGCACGTTGTGCAACAGGTCTCTTGTGGTTTGGTGGTGGTTTTCTAGAAATACTGTATAGCAGCAGCAGTATTTCTACCAGAACAGTCAAATGAATGTTTTTCTGCTTGGAAAAACAGTTCTTACAAGTTTAATAATAAATTGTGTAAAATGCAGGGGTTACATTTACATTCAGAAAAAACATGGATGTCCTTCTGCTGTTCGATAAAAAGTGGAATCCAAAAAAGTAGTAGTTTTCCTTTTTAAGCCACCCACTATTTGCATGTCCTCATGTCCTTTCCAAATTTCGCTTTTGCGGGCATGAGCCTTTCTACACATACCTGTCAGCTGTTATCAAAGAATAGTCTCTCGGCAAACTCCGATTAAAGTGTGAGGCCTGTCCCTCTCTAAACTGCGAGTGATATGAGACCTACGTAAGAAGGCAACTGGAGAACTCAAAGCACCACAGCTCTGCAGGTGAAGCTCTTCTTGAAGTCGCTTTCTAGAGGTATTCACATTCTGCTGAGAACTTGTCATGACCTGATAAAGAATAGAGAGAGGATAAGAACTGTTTCTGTTCAGAGATTGTCATTTGTGTAGTCATTTTATACTCACTGTTTCATTAAATTGTACATAATAGAGGGACTACTAGGGACTAGACATGCTCTTATATAACCCTCAAAAGGTTGGCCCACAGAGGATACCAGCCGATATCCAGTAGAAGGGACTGTGCTGTTGCTGCTGGGACCCTGGTGCTTTCTTTCATTGTAGGTAGGAACAGAAAACATTTCCCCACCTCCTCCACTTAAGATGCCAATGAAATAGGTTCTGGAGGCTTGCCAATTGGTTAGTCCTATGTAACTCCATGTGTCAAGCCTGGGTCTAACTTGGGATGACCTCAAGCTTTTCTACCAGACAGATTCTTCCTGTAATCTTACTGTAGCAAGTGTAGCATACATTTGGTTGGGCTTAGAAGAAGAAGAGTAAGTGAGGAAGAGGTTTGCCTGAATTACTACTACCTAGGCTTGTCTGCATGAGACATTTACCTTGAGCTGCCCAATTAGCTACAGAGTAAACATTTCAGTGTCTACGCATGTGGCACTATTAGGCTGTAGTAAACTAATGAACTGTAGTAAATGCAAGTACTACCCTGCTGCAGTTTTTTTAGTCTGCCACAATGCATGTGTAGCTGCTGACTTGGCTGGCTGAGGCATGAGAGTGCTTCAGTGCAGGGAATAACTGCTATGCTACACCTGTACTGGAGTACCCTCATGCCCCAGCCAGCCTTTCTGCCAGCACATACCCTATACTGTTTGGTGACTAGAAAATTTTAATAAAATGGCTTTTTTTTTTTTTTTTGAAGCGGCCATCTGTCTTCATGGATCTCAAAAGCTCACACTTGATAAAAATTGCACTATTGGTTTCTGTTTTTACTATCTGTATAAAACGCTAATTCATCTTTGGTAGATGTCTTTGTGAGAAGTTATAGTTTTGCATTAAAAATGTAGTATACTGATTTCAGCTTTCTAACCTTTGGGAGTTAAAGATCTATAATGTTAGAAAGCAATAAATATGTTAATGGTACAGCATCATTGTACAATTAATTCTAAGCATCTCAGGATATTACTGCTTTCCAGGCAGCATTGTACTCTGAACCAGCATTCCACTTTGTTCTGCTTGGCAGCGAGCAAAAGACCATCTTGCTCTCAATACCATACATTTTCTAATGCACATCAGTTTCTCTCACAATGCTGTTTAGCTGTTACCATCCATTTTTAAGGATGCAAGGTGTTGACATGCTTGTGGAGAGGGAGGAATGAAGAACAGGCAAATGCTATGGAGACAACATCGAGAATAGGCAGCTGCTCCCATGTTTCCATGCTGCTCCCATGTACCCATGCCATCCCTCCACCCAGGTATGTAGGAACCTTAGGATCTTACTAAATGTGGGTTAGCATGTGTCTGTGTTTTACCTGTCTCTGTTACGTTGCAGGGAATACCCTCCTTTGTATAGGTGATATTTTTGTAACACAAAAAAACCTAATAAACAGCCAGTCCTGCAGCCTTATTCAAGTAAAGCCCCATTGAAATCAAGGCCTTCAAAGTTTGGCTGTTAAAAAACACGCAGTTCATCTGTGAGATTACAAACTGCACTATATAGCTCTCACCATTCAGTCCCTTTGTTTCTATGGTCCCTTCCAGGCATTTCAGCCCAACTTTATTCCTCAGTCAAATGCGTAAAGATCCCTTACTCCTTAATTCTACGAGCTTTAAAATTCAATATTTGTCAATCCCTCAATATGGGCGTTCCCTCCATATTTCTTTGACTATCATTAGTATTAGTTCCTGCTTTGTGAAGCAAAAGACCATTTTCAAATTTGTCTTGTTCACTACAAAAAAAAGCTTGGCCTGCCATTAAAAAAATACAAACCCAAAGTCAAGTATGCTAGTAAAAGTACTCTGCATGATTTAATAAGTTGCTTTTATTTTATATTGAGTTATGTGTTTATCATAGTTAAATAAAGGCATAAAAAACCATAATGGACCTTACTTGGTCTATAATGTTGGCACTGAAGATGGCTTCTTCCATGTGTCTTTCATCCGATTTAATTACAGATCTAATGCTGTTCACGACATGTCGTACTTCTGGGGGGAGATTACAATTTGAATGTTCCAAAAACTTAGCCACTAAAATTTTTGTGTCTTTATAGGCCTTAAGATCCACTAATGAGTGTGGTCGTTCTTTGGAGATGGTCTGTAAGGCCTTTGGCTTTAACTGTAGATCAGCTTTTCTTGGATCGCTAAATTTTCCAGTTGATAAGAAACGGCTTGTAGAGTCCTGGCAAGCAGAGGCAGCCATATGAGAACTAGAAACAGGAACTAAAAATAAAGGGGGAAAATGTATCTTTAAAAAAAAAAAAAAAGCAGCCAGCAAAGAGACAGGTGTCAACTCAAACCTACATTCTTTCCTAGAGTTTAGCTTGAATATTATCATACTTCTGTTACACCCTCAAAAACACTAATCCAAGGCAAAGTTAAACATTACACATCAGCATTACTGGGGACAGGTCTGCCGACACAGCAAAACCAGTATCGACAGTGTCAAGACAAGTGTTCTTCACCAGAACCAAAATGGACCACACTGGGGATGGAAGAAGGTTACAAGCCTGCCTGCTAGTCCTGCTAACTGCAGTTTCAACTCATTGTGCATGGGGACATATATCCATTAAAGATGGGACTGAGACAAACTCGTTTACACACATCTGCTACCCCATGCAATTGATAAGGTTTAAGTTGTAGCTGTACAATAAGGTTCACAGCAGTCCTGGTCAGCTTGAGGAAAGCCTAAGACTTGTGATGGCCAAAATAGTTGTATTTCAAAGTGAAAAATGAGTCAAGGATTTAGGAAAATAGAGCAGAAGCTACAGCTAGGCTAAAATTGAGTTCAAGGTCTCCATTCCACTTCAGCATTGGCTTGTGCTCAGACTACTATTACAAAAAAAAATAATAACAGCCATGTGGTTCTGCTGCATTATAACTTCTATCAGGGAGCTCTGCAGCCATCCCTCCTGTGACGCTGTAGGAAACTCACCTTCCAGGGAAAACGATAACGAAGCACTAAAGAAAAAAGTAGTTTCTTATGCCCCAGGTTCAGCACTATAACCAGACTGGGAGAATCTGGATCTGGGAAAGGGAGCACTGCCACGGAAAAGGTGATGTCAAATATACATAATTTATGCATGCTGTTATTAACAGAGATTGGGGAGAAATGATTTACAATGGCTCAACCACAGTGCTCACTTAGAGGCTTGGCTTATTTATATAACAGAAAAGCAATCATAATCCTACTTTAGGATACTGATCTTCACCTGTCTCTACTGCAGCCTGAGATAATCCTGCTTCCTGATGTTGGCTCCATGTAAGAGCACAGGCACAATTATCACCTTTAATCAGAGCAAGGAGGAGGAGGGAAAAAAAAATCTGTGTTATCTGCTGTTGAAAGGAAAGGGGGAAAATGCATAGTCTGTCTTTACATCAGCAGTAAGTTTTACTGTCTCTTCCTCCCCTCCATCCCCTTCCATTTCCCCCCACAAAAGAAGTGGCATGAATGACATTATTGTTAATATGCATGTAAAACAAACATGACTGATAAACAGGGACCAAGTATGTGCAAAAATAGTCCTTAGTCCAACTTTCAGTTCCAGAGTTTCTCCCCTATCGTTTCTAGTCTTATATGCATTTATGAAAGTCCACACTTCAATATCATAAGGCTAATTATGAGTATTGCGAGGGCACAACTCCTCTGGGACCAAGCCCTACTGCATTTTCTCAGCAGACCCAGAAGATCCTGCAGGTAGCAGGAGTCAGCAAGAGCTGAGTGCTGTTTAACAGTCGCACCAACTTTTTCCAAATTCTGCCTGATGCAGGCAAAGCTGCCTGTACCACAGAGGTTAGGTACTAGGTGTGTCCTGAAGAATGATCTTACCAGAGCATCATTTAACTACAGAGTGTTCCAAAAGCATGTGCAAGCACATCCAGTGGTACCCTGCCTTTTAATGCAGGCATCTAGGATTTTTGCCACCTCAGTCTTTTTGATTTAAAGCAGGCATTTCAAACATATGGCTTGCTGGCTGGATCCAACCCGTGAAACCAGCCTGTAGGTTGCTGGACCAACCCCATGTGCTGGCCATGGCCCCATGACCCTGCCCTTCCTGGCATGGTGTTTAATTTTAATGAAGGAAAAAATAAAACCAGTTTCCTGGACTTGGGGAAGTCATAAAGAAATTAAAAGTGAGGGCTACTACTTTGTCATATCCCCCTTTACCACATCCCCTTGTGCCTGTGTCCTGTGACGCTTGGCATATGGCTCTCCAGTGAAGAGAGGTTTTTCAAGGTTTTTATCCTGAGGTTATCTTGAAACCTTTACTATATTGGTAATGCATGATGCACCTGTGATAAAGCAAAACGGGCGGTAAAAACTACCCTACTCTTTGCTGCAGCTGTCACTAGTGTAAATGGCAGCAAAGAATGGGGTTACTTTGGTCTTGTCTACTCTAGCACTGATTTTTTTGGGAGTTAACATAGCAGAGTTAACATAGATGCAGCTCATACTAGCAAGAGGCCATCATTGTTGCTGATATATATAACCTTTCCTTGGATACAGAAATAGGTATTGCTCAGAGCCTGGCAGAATATAAAGGCACCCACTACACCAAAGGCACGTGGTTTATCATGCTTCTGTCTGCAACAGTAGCTTCCCTACTAAAAGAAATCTGACTTTCAGCATGAGGGCTGAAACTACTGCACAAAGAGCCCATAACGTGTCCCCTAAGCTTGTTTGGGGACACACAGTTCTATGGATTTTGACACAAAAGTCCATAAAGGCTTAAACTTCCTTAGAAATAGTGACAGTCTCAGATTATTAACACATTGAACATAATGGCTGTTGAGTCACTGTGGCCACTACGCTATAACATTTGAGGCTGGAAACTAGTTGCTATGCAATTGTAGTAGCATCACAGACATTCAACATCAAGGGTTATGATTACAGAACGCCTGGCAGATATCTTGAGGGGAGAAGTAACAGCTCCAACTAACATTTTTCTTAGATTTTTCTCCATCATGATAGCATAATTTCTCCATCATTTCTCTCTCTCCTGAGGAATATTGAGAACAGTGAGGCCAGTCTCACTGTTCTCAGTGGTGGCAGATGACAGAAGGAGCAAGTGTCTCAAGTTGGAGCAGAGGAAGTTTAGGTTAGATATTAGGAAAAACTTTGTTCCTGGGAGGGTAGTAAAGCACTGGACCAGGTCACTGGAGAGGTTGTGGACTCTTCAACTTTGGAGGTTTTTAAGATGCAACGAGACAAAGCTTTGCCTGGGATGATCCAGTTGGGGATAGTCATCCTTTGAGCAGGGTGTTGGACTAGATGACCCCCTGAGGTCCTTCTAGTCCTAATGACTAACCCCCTGATTCTAGGCTCTGCTGCCTTGCTGATCCTGTGTCCCCCACTCCTAAAATCACTGGGCTTTTTCCACATTCACTTCTTCCCTGGCTGCTTATGTCTTGCTCCCATGCTCTAATCCCTGATAGGTTTCCCAAATTTAAGTTCTCTTTATAAAAAGACTCTAGATCTGTGGTTGTCATTAGATGTAACCTTTGCCGCATGTTACATGCTCTTCAAACAGGAGTGTCCGTGCATGACAAGAGGAGCTAAGTGCTCTCTGAGCCTCTCAGAGTTACACTGCTTTGGGTGACAATTATCTCCAGCTAGTGTGAGGCAGCTTGTGTTGCAGTAACATCAGTCTGCTCCATGGGGCCAATACCAGCACCCTGCAGATCACCAGTACCCCAGCATGCACCACTCCCAGGTGCCCCCACCTACATGGGCGATTTATTGTACAGAACTCTATTTTCTTGGGTTGACAAAGCACTAGGGAGAGCTAGACATCTCCAGGAAAGGGTGAGGGTGGGTGCAGGTGAGCAGGGAGCCCTCTAGGGTATTAGAGCTATGCATGTTATTGTATTAAACTTGAAAGCATAACTGATCTCAGCACATGCTAACTGTAATACTGCCTAACTTTCCTTAGAGTTAGCATATGCAAATTGTAACATATAACAAGAACATGTCTCTCCCCTACGTAAACCAACTTGACCAAGGCTCACTGAATGCACAATGGTCAGCCTAAAGCATCAGACTAGCATCTCAATGTTCATTGATAAAGTCTACAATTCTCTAATGCACCTGCATCATCCATTTCAAGAGACCCAGACCAGGCCAGATGAAGCTCAAGGGGCTGTTACACATCATTAGAAATGTATTGGTTTAATGTGATTGTCACGGTGGAGTCCTACAGGAGGGCCGTGATCTCCTGAAGGCCCTCTGTCCACGCCAAGTCTGGCCCAAGACACCCTCAATTCTCACCCGCCACAACTTTGATGATACTAAGTTTAGGGTGGGAGGCTGCCTTATTACCACCTTGAGCACAGTGTACCGGGACCTTTGTCCCTGTGATCTCCTGGACCCACCAGGATGTTCCCCATATGCTGGGTGCACCCCAGGCACCCTGGCCTTAGGGCCAAACGTGGCTTCTACCACCCCTGATACCATGTCCCAAGCCTCGCTGCTGTCCTGGACGTTGGCATGTCAATTTTCAGTCTAGCCCTTCCTCCCTAGGGCCTCTACATATATTCGCCCGCTCTCTGGGCCTTACCAATAAGCTCGCTCGCTCTTGGGCCTCTCTAGAATATCGTCCGTCCCTGGGACCCTCGTCCGCTCTGGGGACCTTCTGTCCGGCCCCAGTCTTTTAGGCTTTCAGCATGGTTCTGCCCACTTTAGCCAGGCGTTGCATGCTGCTTTCTCGTTGGAGACCACCGCAGCCTCTTGCCCTTCTCTGGAGGCGCTGTGCTGCTAACCCTCTGCTTGGGGTCCACCGCAGCACCCTGCCCTTTGGCTGAGGTCTACCTCCATGCTAGCCTGCAACTGGGCTTCTCAAGCAATGTTGCCCCTTGTCTGGGCTTCTCAAACGATGTTGCCCCTCGTCTGGGCTTCTCAAGTGGCACTCCCCTCTCTAGGGCTTGCCGTGCCCCTGCTAGGGCCTGGGGTCTCCTCACCCCGTGTAACAATATCGCTGCGCCCTCTCTGGCGCTGAATCACGCCCTCCTGGGTGCTGGGATCCCCACACTGCTGGGGTCCCCATGAGGCCTCCTCCAACCCCTACAGCCTTGCCCAAACCACCGGTGTAATACAGTACTAACAACACATAACACAAGCCTCTGGCTGTAACTCAAACATATGGCACCTAGCCATAACCAAGTAAGCCTCCCAGCTACCACTCCACATCGTTGCTCCAGCCTCTGGAGCGCTCGTGAGCTGTACTCATGTTACTGTCTCTGGGAGCTCGAGCTCCTGCCCCTCCGGCTGCTGGCAGAGAACTCCCAGCCTGGCTCTGGTTCTGGGCTTTATAGGGCCAAGCCCCGCCCCCTAGGTCAGCTGACTCTCCTCGGTTGCCTCAGCAACCCTCAGCTGTGCTCATTATCCCACTGCTGGGGCTTTTCCCCAGCAGGTTTCCTCTCAAGGAGCCGTGCAGCGAGGTGCGCCACGACAGTGATTTTTAACTAATGTTCAACAAGCTCTTTATCAGGAAGTGACAGGATGGGATCAATGTTATGACTAGGAATAGAAACCTGAAGGAGAGAGATTTTTGAATATAAGCCTGTTGATCAGTGTGCGGTTACTCACCTTTCCTTTCATTTAAACGCTTGTGTTTCTTCAAGGGGGATTTAATTTTAAAAAATGAGCTGTTGATAATTAGAGAACCTCCTATGAGGTAGATGAGCATAAGAGAGCTTCCTGTATGGTGAAATTCTTCCACACGCACATTAATCCTGAGGTTTGGAAATCACACAAAATGAATGTCTCTAGCCTAATGAGAGTTCAGCAACCCCTGATTTCTAGAGCAGATGATGCATATATTTGGGAGATGCTTTCAGAATGAAGCGAGAGCATCTGTCATGGCATGTGTGGGCATGTGTGCCAGTGGGCAGCTGAAGGAACACACAGAAGAGACTCATCAAATCAGGTCCTCTGCCAAACTGTACTCGGCAGGAAAACAACAGGGATTTAACAATATAGTGTAGATCCAGGTTATTGCCTTTGATGATGCCTGTGCCTTTCAAACAGATGTAGACACTTATACTTTCTCTGTTATCCTTCAGCCAATTTATTCCCTACTGTAACAAATATTCTCTTTCAAAGTAATAAACTGATTTTTATGAAGGCCCTGAATCTTGCTAACAAACACCTCTCCCTCCTTTGGGGGCTTATATCAGAAGAGGATAATCTGAGAAAGCTAAAGGCTGTCTACCTTACTCACTGCTTTGCCGTTCTCCGCAGCACTTGAGCTCCCCACCCCTCTAACATTTACCACTACACAGTTGCACAATGCTTGCTTTTTGTTACATTATTCCTGTTAAAAACAGTGTCGCCTCCGGGAAGGAGAACTGGGGCACAGCCTGCCATATGCTACTTACTATTCACAGCCACGCGGTTATACCCAAGCATCCATTCAACTCTTAGATTTGGTGATTACTGCAACAGTATCAGACAGGTGAAGACAACTGTCCATTATATGCCAGTAAAATTTAGAAAACTATTATTAATCGCACCCAGTAATTTTTACCTTGTATTTGTTCTTTCTAAAATTCCTAAATGTATAAGCAACTAAAACCTGTGTGTGTGAATCACCCTGCCTCAGAACGCTTCCTATAACATCCAACTGCAGGATGTCTACTTGTTTGGTCCTACACTGGGTTTTTTTTTCCTGGACCACACTCACCTTCTGTGCTGGATGAACAAGAAACAGGATCACTAGTAGATCGGACTATATTTGAAATTCTGTATTTTCTAATGTGATGCTGTTGGGCAGTTCTCTCAGGGCAGCCAGACTGCCATGAAGCATGTGCAGGCACAGAACAGGGAGAGGGTTGAGAGCGTACAGCAGCAGGCTGACTAAAGACCCCACAACACATTTTCATTTGTTTCAAGGGTGGTGTGGCTTTGTTTTCTCTAATGGAGCTCTGGGATTCTCTTTCTGAAGGGCTGTAGTTCTCTGAGGAGCAGTCTGAGGATTTGCCATGAGCACAGTTCTCATAATCCTGGCCTTGAGGCCGGTCCATAGAGCCTCTGCTATGGGAACTGCCATCTTCATCAGGGGAACATTGTGAGTTAGTCCTGTGAACACTGTGATCCAAACTGGTGCAGCTCCTGTTTGTAGCTCCTTTGCACCTTCTGCTGTAGGGTGAAAAGTCTGCAGAGCGGAGAGATCCCTGAACTTCCAGAGAGCACAGATCTTCTGAGGAGTAGCTATGATCTGGGATATCAGCCACCTCAGAGACCATCAGAGAGGCACTGTCAACAGAAACTGCAAAACAAGGAGTATTAGCATATTGCAGTGCTGCATGTTATTAGCATTCATTCTTTTATAAGCCAGAGAGATGCCAGTGCTATACAAGACACAAAATGAAGACAGTCCTCTTCCTAAAGAGATAATGATCTCATTGTTCAACTCATTAAACTAAATCAATATCTTGGTAATAAAGATGCTAATAAGAAGGCTTAATATATTATACATGGCCAAATGACGGGGAAAGAAAGATGTGTCAACCTCCTGCTTTAGTATGTCAAAAAAAATGCTCTGGGCTGCTCTTATCTATTGTCTTCAGCTCATAAACATCCTCAAAAGGCAGTACCATACTATATTCTCCTACCACAGCAGGAAAGCCGCCCTTTTTCTATTGGTTTCTTAAAGATTTAACATGAGAGATTGTGAAAGAGGTATGAACAACACTTTACACAGATATTCAGAAACCAAGGCTCTGATCACAGATTTACACCTATCAGTACTAGCTTTGCACCTAGCACCTTGCAGACAGACATCACACAGCTGAAATATACATCAAAGAGCTTTCCAGAAGAGAATCCACCCGTGTGCCACATCTCTATCATACAAAACACAGAAGGCATCACAGGGGTTTTTTGTCTCTGCTTCAGACAGAAGCTTGGCATTCTGTGCAGAAATACATCATCATCAAAACCCCTGAACCAGATTCTTGTGCATTTTTTCCAGGACACTACATGAACATGTGTCTGGACAAAACCATATTTTCCTCTGCTTTGTTACCAGAATTTATTTCAAATAGCGAGGAAAAGAAACCCTTTTGTTGGGAAAAACATAACTATGCCTGTGACAAGATATTTTCTACGGGTGTGCGAAACAGGCCATATTCGATTCAGATTCAGCCCAAATCAGGGACAGTAATTAGATTCGTTGATTTGGATCACTGTCCCAAATCAATTTGGCCAAATCTGAATCTGAAGATTCAATACTGATTTGGAGAATCGGTGATCTGGCCATAGACATGGCTTTAAATGTTTTTTCTACATACCTCGAGGTACCAGGTGTGGCTTGTGAATGCTGAGATGGTGGGGTGGATGGACCCCTGCCCCGCACCTCACTTGGCTCTACGACTGGCCACGGGGAGACCCCAGGTATCTCCCTGGACCCAAGAGGCACCAGTTACTGAGCTGGGGGCCAGAGACCATGAAATCTGCCACGTTTCAAGAAGATCAGTGCAGGGGCTTGGGGGGGGACCGTACCCCAAATTCTTGAAAGCAAAACTCATGTCATGTGTATGTGTTACAACACAGGGGGATGAAAACTGCTGGGATGGTGGCTCCTGGTGAGGCCAAAATGCCTACTCAGTTTCAAAAAGATCGGTGCAGGGGTTTGGGAGGAACTGTGCCTCAAGCTGCAGACAAGCAAAACTTGTGCCATGTGTGACTGTAAAGGCTCAGCACGATGAAAGCTGCAGGGACGGTGGCCCCTCCTGTGGCCCTGAAGCCTGCCAGCTGTCAAGGAGATAGGTGCAGGGGGGTTCTGGGGCCCTGCCCCTCTAGCTGCTGACAGACAAAACTTGTGCCAGGGGTGCTTGTGCAACTGCCTGTCTCTGTCTTGGGGCAGTTGATTGTCTGTATTGATTCTTTCCTCTCCTTAGTCTCTGCTTTTGTAGGTGTTATTGATGGTAATTAACTGGATACATTAGCTAGGTACTGTGTATTGAGCTCGTGATTGATTGGTAACTAGTAACACAGTAGCTTAGCAGCCAGGCCTGCAGTAGTTTCTCCCCTGCCCCAAGGCAGAGACAGTTAGTTGCACAAGCACCAGTGTCACGAGTTTTCCCTTTCAGCAGCCAGAGGTGCAGGGCCCCAGAAGCCCTGCACCTATCTTAATGACAGCTGGCAAGTTTTGTGGCTGCAGAAGGGGCCACCATCCCCGCTGCACCTTAACGCACACAGTGTCACCTATGTCATGAGTTTTGCTTGTCTGCAGCTTGAGGTGCAGTTCCCCCAACTCCCTGCACCCATCTTCTTGAAACTTGGCAGACTTTGTGGCCTCAGTCAGGGCCATCACCTCTGCAGATTTCACCCCCCTGTGATGTAACACATACACGTGACATCGGTTTTGCTTTCAAGAATTTGGAGTGCAATTCCCCCTGAACCCCTAGCCTTCTCAGACCTTGGCAGGCTTCATGCTCTCAGCAGAGACTATGATCCCTGCAAATTTCATCCAAATCAGACACAAAACAACAAAGTTATAGATATTTCATTGTTTCTCTGTTATACCCTATGGCTGGATTTCCGAGGTGGCTCTGAAGCTTTTCCGAATTACTTTGGAAAGCCTAACGAAGCCAGTGCTTTGATCTGGACATGCTGCTTCACGCACCAATGCATCCAAAGCTTCTCCAGATCTGAAGCATGGTTTGAAGCCTCTCACGGCCCTAGTCTGTATATCCTGGTTAGAGCTGTTTGGACCCATTTGCCAGCATAACTCAATGGCCTCAGACTGTCTTTACACTTTCTGTTTGCTCGGTACAAAAAAAAGTGGGAATCATAAAATATAGATAGTGCAGGAATAAATGCTCTACACACTTAGGTACACAGCTAGAATGTGCCATTTAGCTGTGAAAAGGGAAAAAGAATACCACCGAGAGAACTTCCTCTCTTGAACCTAAGTGTATGAATGAATCACTGATGCCACTTTAACTGGAACATCACATAATTTGAATAAAAAACCATAAGGAAAAACAGATATCTGGTCATTACAATGACCCAATTTATTTAGTTTCAACAAAAATAAAGCATCGGCTATGAAAATATTTGAAAATTCCTTATAAGAACATACTTAGTAACTGGTCTCCTTCCATTGTCAGCATCGCACAAAAATATCAAAGCAAGCAGTTCTGTTTAAAGAATGCTTAGTGCTAGACAAAGGTGAGGGACTAAGAGTAGAAACAGCTGTTGTCTTTGTGCTACCGAAAAAACTTCAGGGCAGCACAAAGTGACAGCATATAGATGTCTAAACCTTTTGTCCCACCACAGTGTGACTGCAAAAAAGGTAGTAATAAATTATGTCACTTTATTGCAGTACATTTTTACTTGTTTCTTGGTGGGAGAGTGTGGGTAGTCAGGACCCGGCAGCTCTTTCCTGCCACTTTGGGCAGATACTTGTTGGGCTTGAGGGGCCCAGTCTTGCATGCCTTGGCAATTCTTGCACAGAATCAGGCCCCTCCAGCGCGGAAAGCACATGCCCAGGATTCCTTGCTTCCAGAGATGTGCCCAAGCAATCTGTGGTGCATGCCTGGATATCGGGAACATTATGGTTCTCTGATTCCAGATACTTGCTCTGGAAATTTCTGAGGACATGTCTCTGCAAACAGATAACTCCTCCATTGCCCACTTCCAAAGACATCCTATGGATCCTGGGGCAGACATGTCTCTGGGAGTGGAGAAAGCCAGGACCTTCTGATGTGGTTCCAGGGCTGGTTGAAGGTTTCCTGCTTCCACCGACATGTCGCCAGGATCCTGGGAAGCAGTGGTGTTATCTGCTTGCAGAGATGTGCGCTCCAGAAATCTTCAGGAACCCCAGAGATAGCCCAGAAGTGGGGAAAATGCCACCCATTGTCCCACAATATCAATGGGTGGAACAATGGGCAATGCATTCTACCCAGCAAAGTAGATCAGTCATACCAGGGCAAATCCCAACAGAGCTCACCTAATTCCTTTGGTGATGTCTGTTTCTAGACTGACAGCTCAAAAGATTGATGGTTATTCACACCATGGGTAGTACTACACTGATCTGTGGTGTGTTCCAGTTCTGTTTAGGAGGGTAGGTTAGATAGAATAGAAAGCATGCTACAAATTCAGCCTTTACACTGAAACTCAAAAAGGGTGCTCAGTTTTATCTAAACGCAGATTGATGGTGCCAGCTATGAAATGGACACCTATCTCCCAGAAAGCAGATTGAGACAACTCGCTACCTAGTTTTGCATAAGCCTCAAGTAATAATTTGGTCATTTAAGATGAATCAGGGACTATAACCAGGGATTCTAGATTTCCATTAGCCGTGGAAAACTGTGGAAAAAATATGGATCTACCAAAAGCATGGCAGTGTCTTGCAGTGAGTGGCACCATTTCTCCTCTCTTATTTTTGCTATGGTTTTTGCCTCTTGGGGTATGTCCAGATGACCGTGAATGTGTGATTTGTGGTGCTGGAAACCACACACACCACACATGCATACATTTACTGCACTGCTAATTTGCAACGTGGCAGGTTTTTTGATACCAGGAGATCCTGATGCAAAAAAATAGTGCACCAGAAAAAACAACCATGTCAAAAACCATCTGCGCCACCCAGAACCAGACCCTGGCCAGCTGCCCCAGGAGGCCCCCAGAATTCCAGATAAGGCTGCTGGGGTCCACCCAGGTGCTGGCTCCAGCCTCCCCTACCCCACCTGGAGTAACTTGCCTTCCACCAGAGCACATGTGCAGGGTCTTTTCCTGGGAACAACTAGCAGCAGCACAAATATGTGCTGCTGCTATTTGTCCCCAGGGAACCACACATTCCTGCTCATGGGGATGCACCCTTGGGTTCTGGCCAGCCTTCTGGAGACTTTATACATGCAAACGGATCTGTAACCAGCAGTAAGAAAGATAGATGTGGATGTTCAAAACTGTATCACCTCTAGCACATTCGCCGTTGTTTATTATGATCATTATCACTATTAGAGGGCCTCAAGTGTTCAAAATGTTTTCGAGAGAAAAAAATATCACTGTCCTCAGCTCAAAACACTTCCCATTTAAGTACGGTCCCACAGAAGCTTGGAGCCATCTTAAGAGAAACTGCCCTCCTTTGATGCCTGACCTGCCATTCTAGCTCCATCACTTTGTGAACAAGAAGGATGGGGAGTGACCAAGATAAAGTCCCTCCTCTTTCTTGTTCCAATAAAAAAAGAAAAAGCATCTTCTAAAACTATGACCCCTCCTCCAAAAGTAACAACAACAGTAAGCTCACCTTGTGTGCTGAAGCCTGCTGTCATGTTTCTCTCCCCCAGGCTGGATTCAGACACTTGTGGATCTGTCCCAGTCACCTGAAATTATTTAATAGATCAGCGCATTAATCTGCAGACTACTTGCCTAACACACACACGGCTGAAGTACATTGCTGTGGATCTAATGCCTCCATCTAGTAATGTGAAACAGCTATTTGTATAAGTTGCTGTTAAAATCAGTAGACAGTGATTTACAATGTCTTTGGGTCAGCAGTAGGTGCAGGGTAAAGGAACAAGCAAAGAGCAATTGTTGGATTTCCCAGAATCTACAAGCTAGATTTATCTTGGGTTCTGGCTAACATTATAAAGCTAAATGACTGCAGTGCTGAAAACTAATGGTCCTATTACACCAAGTCTCTTTCCTCAGTAGCCTGTATTTTTCCCTATTCTGCTTGCCTTTCTAGTTGAGTTTATGACAGGGACATAGCATTATGTCCCCATAACGGTGGTAAGAAATCCACAGACAGGCCTGAAAAGTACAAATGCAAAGCATACTTCCTGATCACTGTTGACTGTGACATTGACACCTGGTGTTATCCTGAGCTATTCATCCTCTACCTCCAACAATGCCAGCATCCCTATGAGGTGTCCTAAGGTGGCTGACAGTCTTGGGCAGCTGAAGAAAGAAAACCATTCTGAGATCTCGTTCTTTTGCTGACGTGGCGTGGTTTTATGTAGGAAATGTGTTTAGTTCTTAAGAATTAGACAAACCAACCCTGGTGTGCATCAGTGGGAGAACAGAACCAACTCTGGACCTTAGATCGACATACTCAGATGAGATGACGTTTCTTGCCAAGGATAATATCAAACGATGCAATAACAGCAGACAGAGCTGAGCAACAGTAGCATGGGCCAGACACATGATATGGCATCTTGAGTTTCAGCTTTTCATTTTTGGATGGACGCTGACTAGCATTTCCTGCTTTCTCCATTTATTTCCTCCTTCTGCCCCTCTGCCCTGAACACCAGGACTTGCTTCATTCTAATATCTTTACCCCTACCTTTCCTTGGCTTAGAAACCAGTCCTGAAATAATAATAATAACAATAATATTGCTCAAATATTGCTCAGAAGTCAGAAGTTAATGATCAGTCATTTATGTCTGCACCAGTGTTTAGGCAAACTCCAATCCAGGTAATTATATTCTGTCTGTGCTAACAAACTTCTCCAGTTTCATGCAAGCCAGCTGAAGGTATTGTGTAAATTGCAGTGCTTCATGGTAATGAGGGAGGAACATTTTTTTCTCTGAAAACAGATTGTGGGCAGAAGCCTGCAAAAGAATATACAGTGAAAAACCTGATTTACTTCTAAATGACGAAGGAGAGGTAGGATTAAAAAGCTATCCATTTACTTAAGGCTTGATACAGGATTTATCACTCCTGATTCAGGTAAATTCCTGCCAGAGATTTCTCTGCAAAATTGTTAGGAGGGACTGAAGCACAGAGAAATTGTACTAAAGAGGAACATTTACCAAATCTAGACAACTCATTAAAGACTTGACCCAGAGCCTCCTAAAGTCAGTAGCTCTGGATCAGTTCTTGCTTATTTCTAATCCCTCTCAGATTTGAACATTTCTGTGAGAAACTGCTGTTGAAAAAGAAAGCTGAATAAATATATGGTACCTATAAATAAAACAAGAATACCAAAATACGCACTAAGACAAGGTCTGGAGGGCACAAGATGGATGTCATCTTAGCAGAAAGCATTACTTCTGCTTCTGTATGACTGAATTTAACTAGCAGAAGTTCATTACAATAGGTGACAGGGCCTGGAAATAATCATCAATCACCTGTGAGCAAGCTCTTGTGTCAAGGGCTTAATTTGTATATGGTGCTCTCTAAAATTGAATGTGACATTACTACACTAAAGCTATTAAGAAAAGTGCTTTCATTTCATGTGTGTTTTAAATTATAATATATATCTTACACAGAAGGAAGCAAGAGGCAAAGGGTTCTGTTGTACAGTTTGACTTTAAAAAGTGATTTTTCTTTTAAATAAAAGGTTTTGTGAATAAAAGCATCTACATAAAAAATGATACTAGAAATAGTCAAACAGATAGAGCTGATGTGTTGGGATGATGCAGAATAAACTGACAGTTAAAATGATAGGGTGTTATCTTCAAATGATCTGCTTATGTTTTATCCTTAAAAAAATCTTTCTTCTCTGCATATAGAAATAGAAGATCTCATTTGCTGTGTGAGGATGAGTATTAATGTGATGGCTCAAAACTATCATCCATATCACCCTTGAGCCTTCACCTCTAAGGTCCCAATCCAGCAGAGCATTTATATTCGTGTTTAACTTTGAATCAGGCCTAGAGATCAAGGACTGCATTGCTTATTTTAAAATGACAGCAACCATCAGTAGCAGCACAGAGTTTTGCAACCCTCAACATGGCCCAGTCATCAGACAAGGACACAAAATAAAACAGAACTTGCAGGTTACAAAAACTTGCTTTTTAAAGGGCTTTTGGGAAAGCACGGGAACCAAGAGAATTTTCTCCTTGATATAAACTCTTGGCAACATAAACTATAGATGTAAAAGAAAAATCTGTGAGTCTACGAGAGATTCTCTCAGAAGCAACAGATGATCCTCAAATGTCCTTTGTAAATTAAACACAATATTTAAGTTGAAGTAGAAAGTATATTATGTCTAAAATTACATAACTATTATTTGTGTTAGTCTTCAATCCTTATATTACTGGAGAAATCCTTTTTATGCTTTAAAGGCTTTCTAAGTAGGATTTGTTTCATGTTGTAGATCATTTATAAAAAAATTCACCTAATGTCCATGCAAAAATGTTTAATGGCCTTATAAATTCTACTCAGTGCAGTACATTGCAGTTTGTATTGTATCAGTAAAACAGCTTGCATGTTTGGATAAGGCTGTTACTCTGATCAAAATAAATCTGAGCTGGACAAAGAGTAGGTACTGACTTTGAACTTCTGGGCTAAAAAATACCATTGCATACACCATGTAGGTATATGCAGTGCTAATTACAGATGCTAGAAAGGCAATTCTAAGAAATGAAGTTCTTCATTTATCACTCCAACAAAAACAGTTTTGTGCAGGCACACAGAGTGTGAGCAGTGTCCTATCAGCATGCCTCAGACTTCCACATAGACCACATCCAGAGATGAGAAGAGAGCTCAGTATCTTTGACGTTTCCTCCGTCGACTTTCTGTTTTTGGTTTTCCTGCACTCGAGTTTCTGCTTAGACAGGCATTGAGGATGACAACTGAAGTGTCGAATTTTCTGATGTATGAGAACAGGACCACCAAGTTCATTTGACTTAGGCCACAACAGCCATGGGCTGACACAGATGTTTGGCCCCCACTGCCAACAGGGGGATTCAAGCTAGCAACTTGTGTTCAGTTGGCTATACACTCTGCGATGGCCTGATCTGGGCCAGGACTTCAGCAGATTGTGTGGCAGAACTATGCCCTGCAGACTCTCTTTTCCAACCTGCAAGCTGGAGTTCTGAAGCTACAGAACTTGTGTCGGCTCAACAGCTCCAGCAGAGAATCTGCTCTACATTTCCTGCACCTGAGAATTAAGACTTTCCCATTACAAGGGACATTATGGTAAGCTTGAAGAGGAGGCCTCCATATCCCCTTACAAATCTTGTGCACTCCTAGTTCCTAGTTATTTTAAAATTATATTTAAGGTATTTTAATACAAATATATTATGCCTGCAGTTTTGGTTATAAAAGAAAAAACTTTGAGAATACTGAGAAAAAGGCCTGTCATTCACTAGATCCCTTTTTCTGAAAGGGCCTGTTATATGATTTCATAGATAGCAGCAATATAAAGACAAGGTCTTTTCCTGGTGCACCCCTAATCACAGAAAAAAGTGTGCAGGATCAGACTTGTAAGCTATTTCTAACTTCTTGCTCAAAGCACCTTCTTGGACTCAGACACTAGATTTTCCATACCAGTGTTCATCTCCAGCCTGTTGAACATTTCTCATGTATTCTGATGGAGCTTGTACAGAGCACATTCTAGAAACCTGTCATAGTTCAGCCACGGCAAGAAGGTTAAAATCAATATTTCCACTGGTGCAGTGGATTGACTGCTAACTCTGAGACACTCTTACCTCTATGTAGAATACAGATCAGGGGCAGGCAATTAAATGCCCCTCCAGCCAAAATAACGAGCTTTGGTGAGCTATCAAGGGCTGTAAGGGTAGCCCCACTCCTTGACAAGTGCCCTGCTCCCTGGTCGACATCTTGGAACTGGAAGTGCTGCCCCCTGCCCCCTGAACTTTGCCACTAGTAGTCCCTCCCTTTGCCCCCAGAAATACTCCTTTTGGGAAGGGGGTTTGACATCTCGGAACCAGAAAAAAACAATAAATGATATACTAAAAATCAAACATCCACAATAACTTATTTTAATATTATTTTAAATATATATTTTCTCTTCATTTGTGTGCATTTGTGCTGTGTATATAGACATGATTTCATAATAGCTCAAAATGAAGTCTTAGTCTTGTATATTGGGGGAAGCATGGGGGGATATGGGTGGGTGTGTGGATGTGGTATATGAGAGACTGTGTGGGGGTACGTGTGGATGTGGGTGGGTGAAAATGAGGGGTTTGTGGGGCTGTGTGGATGTGTGTGTGGCTTTGGAGTCTGTGGGGGCTGTGGGGTGTGTGGAAGGGGAGGGAGGTGAGGGGGTGTGCATGTAGGAGTGCAGCTCCCCCTAGAGGCATGTGGGTATATGCAAGAGATGTGGGGGTATGGTGTTTGTGGGGTGTATGCTTGTGTGTGGGGCAAGGTGTGGTTGCAGGGTTCATAGGGGAGGGCTTGGGAGTATGTGAGATATGCATGGGAGCTCCCCACGCACAACCCCCTGAGCCGGTAAGCACCTGCCATTGCCCCTGCCCTGCAACAGCCCAGAGCCCATGCACCACCACAAGCAGTGCACAGCCCCATTCCCTCCCTGTGCCTGCTCCACACCAGCTGCCCATGGCACAGCCTGCCGCCCCCAAGGCATGCAGCGGGGCTGCAGTGGCTCCATGGCAGGACTGCTTTTCTAGGCAGCCCAGATGGTGGCAGATCCTTCTGGCTACCACCACCACTGCCCCCAGCTATGCAGTACCACTGGGGACCAACAACACACAACCCTGACTCCATGTGCCCCATGCCTGCTTTGGGCTCACCTGTTTGGGCTGAGCAGCAGCAGCACCAGCTGTGGTGCTAGGCAAAAACTGTTGCTTGGTATAGCGAAAAGCAGCCCCTCCCCCTCACTGCCACTGGGCAGTTCTTGCTGCAGCCACCTGGAGCTTGCACCACTCCAGGCTGCCCTGCATGTCTGTCACTGCTGCCTCTGGGCTGCCCAGAGTGGCAGCGGGGACAGTGCAGAGCAGCCACAGGGCAGCCTGCCACACCACGAGCTCTAGGCAGCTGCACCCCCCACACTGAGCAACAGTTTCAGCCTGGCACTGCCGCTACTGCTCAGCCAAGATGGAGGAGTCCAAAGCAGGCATGAGGTGTGCTGGGGTGGGGCTGTGCACTGCAGGGGCAGCAGAAGCTAGAAGAAGCTACTGCTGCCTGCGCTACCTAGAAAGGCAGTCCTGCTGCAGACCTACCCCATCCCCACTGCATGCCTAGGGGGTGGCAGGACATGCCATGTCTGGGTGGTGCCTAGGCTGGGCAGGACCAAGGGACCCACTGTGGGCTGGACAAAGCCCCACTGAAGGCCGTATTTTGCCCAACCCTGATGTAGACAGAGAGCACAAGAATACAGTGCACACTTTTCTGAACCCAAGTTCATTTCATCAGATGCTGTGAAAGGCGCTAGGGACAGACATTATACATAAATGGGTTTAAGTGATCAGAAACTGGTTTAAACCTAATAGAACAGACGTTCAGTGTACATAAACCAGTTTGAAAATAGCCGAAACTGGCTTGAGATATATCTGGTTGAATGCAGTATCAGATGTAACTGATTTAGCTAAAACTGGTTTATGCAACATCTGTCCCAGACCCCTTGCTGGTTTAAGTTAAACCAGACTCCCCCAGCATCCTGGCATGCTTGCTGGGCTGGGTGGAGCTCTGCTGTCTGCTCTAGTGAGCTGGGCTGGCCCCTCCCCTCTGCTTTCTAGCCGAAGCAGGGGCAGGATGTGGCCAGATGCTGGCCTGCCATGGCCCCTAAGGCAAATTTCTCCTTCCATCCCCTTTCCCCTCCCTCCCACCCCCTCTATTGGCAAACCTTGGGGACTGTGGCTGGGGTTTACCAGCCCCAGCCCCACATCTACGGCTTTCATACAGCTAGGCAAGGATGGAGTTAATTCCTCCCTCTGTCCCCTCTGTCCCCTGGGATCCTTGGGGGTTTGGCTGAAGTCTCTGAGCTTGTCTGCACTCAGGCAGGGAGGGAAGTAATTCCACAGCATGTCCCAGAGTGTGGGAGAGAGGCAAGCTAGTTCTGTGTGTACAGATCAAAGCCCTTCACCTGTGTGCCCAGAGCTAAGACCTGCAGGACCAGACTGAGATGGGGGAAGATCTAACAATTATCACACGTGCTGGAGATGTAGTTACGGGAAGTTGCAGACAGCTTCACGGAAGACTGCAGAGAGCTACATTTACATTATAAAGCAGAACGTGTAAAGGGTGGGAATACCTAAACAGAGCTTTTCTGAATGCCTGGCTATAAGGAGACACTCTGTTCTCAGGATCAGTATAACTAATTCTTGTCTTCCTGGTTTACATTTTAAGTTAGACTAAGTTGTGTATGCTGTGTTATACTGGGCTGTATCTTAGTTTAGGTAAAGCTTTTTGGTGGTTCCCAGCTATATGCTTTGCAAATTGCTGTGTTCAATACTTGCTTGCTTTAGAGAAAGGAATTTTTCTCCATCCCCATTCCTTAGATTGGCAGCCTCCCCTCCCCTCTACCCCTGCTGGTGGCTAGCATCCTGTGTGTTGAGCTAGCCCCAGCTAGTGCCTGGCCATGCCCTCTCTGCTCCAGCAGGGAGGGGTGAGAACCTTGGAGGGCATCTCTCTCCCTTACCCTTTGGCAATGGCTAGCAGGCAGGCTCTGGTGTTCCCCAGCTTCTGGCTTAAGCCACTGTAGGTTGTCTGTAGGTTGCATTTCTTGATTTAACAGAGAATCTCTGTTTAGTTATTAATCAGTTTAAGCTGTGCAGCATAGACTAACCTGGAAAGAATGAATCAATTCAGGCTCGGGCTTTTTTAATGTCTGCCCCTAGCTAGGATGTGCAGAAGCAGAATATAAGGAGAGATAAATTAGAATACAAAAGACAAGAAGCAGGGAGGGGCAGAGAGGAGAAGGGAGGGCAGGAGAGGTGGGGAGAGAGAGAGGAGAAAAGGAGAGAAAAGCAAAGAAGCAGTAAACCCATAGGAACAAAGAAGGTCACAAAAGCTAATGCAGGTAATGAAATAAAAATCCATACTCCCTGTTTAAACTGTACTTAACACAGTCCACTTTGTGGATTATGTCTTTTTCTGTAATTTCCCCTTCAAACCATTTTTGTTGTCATTGTTCGTTTTTTAAATTCTTTCTGCCTCAGAACAGCATTCCTGAGATATTTGTTCAATATCTTCAATGATGTGAACAATGGGATAGAGTGTACCTCTACAAGGTTGCAAATGACATCAAGCTGGGGGAAATAGCAGATACACTGGAGGGCAGTTAGGATTCAGAGGGCACATCTGCACGAGACGTTTTACTCAAGCTTAGAGCAAATTACTGCACAGTAAGAGTCACCTTTTACACGTGCATATGGTTACTGTGCAGTAATTGTAAGTAAATTCGCTACCTGTAAATACTCACAAATACTTACTGTGCCATATGGCCCATGTAGATGGCCAACCAGGAGCAAACTTGCTCCCAGTCAGCCAACCAGCAGAGGCCAGGAGATTGCTTTCTGCCCCTTGGAGCTTCCTTGATTCCAGGGCAGTGGAGTTCAGGTGGGAACTGTGCCCCACAAGCAGGGAGCTCCCAGCCTCCACTCTCCAATTGTGATTGTGGAGCAGGGGATGGGGAGCTTCTACCTAGTTCTGCAATTGAGGAGAGATGGCGATCATGGAACTGGGCAGGGAACAAGCTGGGAGCCTCTCCTGTGTTTCAAAAGGGAACTTTGTTAAGAGTTTTAGTCTACTCTGGTGTTGTGCTGTGGTTTCATTCAGGAGTTGGTAAAACTGTGTTGGAAAGCAGTTTCTTGGCTTCTTGTATATATGCTGTTTTGTCCCTGACAACAGTGGCACCCCACTTATAAACCTGTTGGATGACATTTTTCATCAGGTCTCTCTGAGGAACAATGTCTTGTATTCAAAAGTAGGGGTTGGACTAGATGACCTCCTGAGGTCCCTTCTAACCCTAATTTTCTATGATTCTATGAAGATTTACAAGACATATGCTTGCATAATTCACCCAGAGATTGGGTCCCTTAATTCTTCTCTGTCTCCATATCCTAACAGATACTGTCCTTGGAAAAGCAGTGTGAAAAGTACCATTTTCAAGGTAATGGGATGAATTATAGTTTCACCACTCAGCTCAGATAAACAACTGCAAATCGTATTAGAAGCAATCTCTAAAGTTAGTGTGGGCATTTAAATGTTTCTTGGATAGGAATGGAAAATCTAATTTGAAATAATTTGATAAAATTCTATAGACCTTAATCCATGCAAAAATAAACAAAAATCATGTTTCGTGCTCAGTAAAAGGCTTTATGATTATTGCTATTTAATGGGTCCCATCAGTTCTACTGTATCTAAATCTCTGCCATTATTTCCATTGGAATGTCTGCCTTTGAGGTATTTCTACATTTGGTCAATTCAGTTTGTATTGTGCTGTACTCTTGGTTCATTTTCTATGACAAACCTTCACTATCCCTGCGTACCCTCACAGACTTTGAATTTTTATTGACTTTGGATCCAAAAGGAGCGCAAATTTGGGCCACTGCTTTTACCAGAAGTATATAGCACTTCTGTGCTCCATACAAGTTTTGCCTCTGCCCATGTACTTCACTTCTGCCCTTCAACATCTATTGTTATCTTGGTCCTGAACTCACCCGACAAGAATGGGTCAGGGGCACAGTGTATATAAAGAACCCAGTAGAAGATTTTAATAATCATTGTTACTTAATAATTAAAAGTTACCATTCCCATACTCACTTGAGCCCAGAGCCAATATTGAAACTGAGGTGCCCAGAGATGACTGGACAGTGCATTAACACTGACTCGTCTTTCAGAGATTAGCAGAAAAGGCTTTTGAGCAACTTGGCCTATGAGCTGGGGTCTGGTTTTGCTACTTTAATCTCTACCCAGATGAATTAAATTTCTTTTTGTCATCCATGGGTGCTGGCATGCTGCTGAGGTAGCTATTCCTGTGCAAACTGCAATCTGCAATAATTGTCAGACTGCAGGGAGTAACGGGCTGGCCTCTTTCTATTTTAATATATAGAGACTCTATTTGCATAACCTCCATTTGTGTGGCTTAAAGATACTCAGCTCAGAACAAATTTTTCCTTTTTACTGAATAGGATTTAAACTGGCTTTGCCATTTTTTAAATTTAGAGGCAAGACACAAGTATAAGAACATCATGAAACACTCCAGGGCCTTCAGATATATTTGCATTGCTGCAAAGAACACAGGACTGAATTTCAGTAAGTAGCATTTTATAAAGGAGACAGTATGGACAATTCAACTTTTCTCTGCAGCAAAGAACTTCACTTCCAAGCAGTTTAAATTGACTCATTCTACTGAAGGGGAGTAAATCAGAGGCACAACATTTGGACTGCCTCTGAGTAAATCAGAGGCTGCCTTCTCTAAGGTAGAAGTGAATTATGTAAGGCAGAGACTGCTTTATAAGTTAGGGATTATAGTGTGGCTCTTTTCACCCATATTATCTTTCTGCCTGGTGCCATGGATCCTACCATTGTCTGCTTTCTCTGGGCACTTAGTTGCCTTGATAACCTTTCCTGCACAGGGTGAGCAGGTATGCTTTTTAATCTACTGTTTCACAATACACTGTTTTCCCTGAGTCAGAAAAATCACAAGTGATTTGTTCTCTCACACAGCCTCCTCAGTCAGCCGTAGTATAGACAGGTACTTATATGAACCATCTGTCCACTTATAGCTCTGCAAATGCACAAATAAGTCTGGATGAGGTATAGTCAGTGTACTCCATTCATCAGCCTTCCTTGGGATTTTATTGAATCCAGGAGGAAATTAAAGATTCTTGAAGCAATTAAATAGAGGCATGAAGCTGTTGTTATACTCTGGCAGCTGATCACACTGTAATGATGATAGCCTGACCGGGTTTGGGTTTGCACGGGAGGGAACAAAAGGTAGAAAATAAAACTGAAAACTTTAAGCGTGAGATGTTCTGGATCTTTTGATAAAGCTCATAATGGAATTGTTAAGGACTTTACAGAATATTCTTATTGCTATAATACATCAGAAGCTACTGAAAATAACAACATCCAAAAGCTAAAACAACAGCAAAATTACAAAGGAACATAGATTCTACTTGTGGCTATCTTACAGAACACATGTCCCTACTTCTTTCCATTCAATATATTGCTATGTGTATGTATACTTCCTTACCACTTAATGTAACAGATTTAGGAATCTGTTCCAAATAGTCTGTTGCCAGCTTGGAGTCCGTTCCTGGAAAGTTACATGTTACAACTGGCAGAGTGTTAGTTTTGACACAGGACATAAGCCTTTCTGCCAAGACCTGGGCATTTCATTGACAAAAATCCTTGCAATCAAAGAATATGCCAATGCTTGTCCAGAATGTAATTTGAGAACTGATGCCAACTGGCAATTGTAAGTGTTTTGGGTTTTTTTTAAGATTTTTTTCTTATGTGATTTTGGGTTCTCTGTAGCTTTTGCAGATTATAATTCAAAGTACTACATCCAATTTTATGAAAAAAATTGTACTCAGCTAAGTGTAGATCCCAGGACATTAAAACTGTGCATCTAATGGGTTTGCAGGCATAGACACACATTAACATTGACTCATCTCTCAGAGATTAGCAGAAAAGGCTTTTGAGCAACTTGGCCTATGAGCTGGGGTCTGGTTTTGCTACTTTGATCTTCTACCCAGATAAATTAAGTTTCTTTTTGTCATCCATGGGTGCTGGCATGCTGCTGGAGGTAGCTACTCCTGTGCAAACTGCAATAATTGTCAGACTGCAGGGAGTAATGAGCTGGCCTCTTTCTATTTTAAGGTACGGAGACTCTATTTGCATAACCTCCATTTGTGTGGCTTAAAGATACTCAGCTCAGAACAAATTTTTCCTTTTTACTGAATATGATTTAAACTGGCTTTGCCATTTTTTAAATTTAGAGACAAGACACAAATATAAGAACATCATGAAACACTCCAGGGCCTTCAGATATATTTGCATTGCTCTGCAAATGCAGTGTTGCATTTTGTAACAGATCTTATTGCTTTCTTGACTATCAAATCTCATTTTCTACTGTACTGCTCTCACAGCTAGTGCATATTAAAGAAAAGTGGGCAATGCAGTCATCAACTTCTCAGAGCAAAGTTTTGTGTGTGTGTGTGCATAATGGATGACATTAACTGAAATGCTACTTCTCAGGCATACAAATAGAAGTTAGGATAATGCAATATTACAAGTGAAAGTCACAAGTAATGGGAAAGGAAAAAAAATCCTTTCTAAGTTAAGGAGAGTAGACTGAAAACTATCTGTGTGGACAATTCAAATTACATTTTATTTGCACTGTGTGTACAAGGAACTATTTATTATCTCCTAAATTCTTTTAGCTGCTATTAAAACACTTGGGAAAGAGAATGTATCACTATTCCCTTCCAGTTTTCCTTACCTGACTAGCCGGTGTTTGTCCAATCACTGCCTCATATGGAGGGGGTAGCTCAGTTGGATATAGCATTCCTGGGCTATTAATGGTGACTTCATATAAAGCACTGAAGGGGGAATGAGGAAAGTCCAAATGGAGACTTCTGTTAAAAACAAATGTTAAGTTGTCAGGAAATGCATAGAGTTTAGCTGGAAAACTAACAGCTCCCACAATGGTGGAAAAAACCAACGTATTTCTTTGAATTCCGGGTCAACGTACAACAAAGCATTCATAGGTACATATTAACACAGGACTGGAAGGCACCTCCCGAGTCAGAAAGTCCAGTCTCCCACTGTCACAGGCACCACATCATATAATCTCCTTCACACTCATCACACTCCATCTTAAAAATGCTGTGGAATAGCACCCACTGAAGACATTCATCAAACAGGTGAAAAAAAGCCATAATTCACTAGATCGTTTAGAAACTGTGTTTGATTTTTGGACAAATCTAGTCTATTAGCATCAATGTCTCTCATATATTCCACTGCAAGAAACATTACATTATAGGCAATTTCCTGAGAAGACTATGTCTTACATTTAACTTTTGTGTATAATAGAAACAGTTATGGTGGAGTTACCTGCAAATTTGAATTTCTGTTTTATGATCATACCATGTTATCCTTGTTTTCTCTGAGTTCCCTTCTCTATCGTAGTACACTGGTGCTTATATAAACAAAGTAACATTGGAAAATGTGACCTAGCATATTTATGAAATGTGTACATCTATGCCTCACATCCTGGGAAGAGACATCTACTATAAAGAAAGAACATTACTGGGTGGCTTGTGTAATATAATTCATATTATATGAATTATATCTGGTGGGGCCAGAGCAGTGATAAGGTAACAAGGTCAGGGACAAAGAATTACCTCTGTGCTTCTATCAGGGGAGTGCAGGTATATTCAGGAGGGTAGTAGGGTGGGGGTGGTATTGGCGGTATGAACTCATCAAAATCCAGGGTGTGATGCAAGATAGTCCCATGTGGAGTCATGCAGTCTGGGTTGGTGGATAGTGACCTCTGTGGCAGAAACTGAAAAGGAAAAAAAGAGGCCAACGGTTTCTTCAGGTGGTAGTGATAAAAACAGATGATAATTAAACATGACATGAATACCCCTAGTGCCATCAAGAGGGCTACTTCTGGGAGTAAAGTGTTATTCAAGGCTGATCAAGGATGTAAGAATCCATTCTAAAAGAAGGAGGAAGAAATTGGTGGAAGTAAAACAAGAATTGAAGGTCTCAGAAGCCAACCAATATATTCATAAATATTCAGTGGAAAAATTGCTTATTTCTGGAAGGAGAACTAACGTTTCAGAATGTGCAATGCCGCAACCAAAAACAGGAGTTTACTTTACAAGTCAATTTTCTTTGTAAGAGCATTAGATAACTAATGGCATAAGAGCACTGTTCAGAAATAGCGGATACTGGTTTTGCCTGTTTAAACAAATATTTGCACATTTTGATAGCCAGTTTGGAATGTATTAAACTGAAAACTGAAGGTTTCTACTTTTTTTTTAAATGATCATTATTGCGTTAATGAATTTTTCAGTTTAAAGAAAAGTAATACCCTCCATATATTTTTGGAAGGTGAGGTAGGCTGTAATATTCATGACTGATAACATTCAAACAGGCCTTCTGTGTACAAGATGGAGCCTCGTCCCATAAACACATGTCAAAACAGAGATAAAATGCAACTGCATTGAACTATAAAAAGTAACAATGAATGTGAGGTATTCAATCAAAGTCCTTAACAGGAAAAGAACTTAAAAAACAATAACATGAAGAAGCACATTCAATAATAATATAGAAAAATTGTAGCCTAATGAGCCTGTTAGCAGGTTGAAACTATGGCATGATACTGTGGGGACTGTTAGGAGCATCAAATGGAACCTGGCCTTTCTGACCCTGTTTTATATGTTCTGTGTGGAAAGCAGAACATCAACAACCCGTCAAAACACACAGAAATATTCTTTGTCCTTTGGGTGAGTCTCTCTGCCATATGACTTTTGGGCTAGGGACAAACATTACACATAAACTGGTTTAAGTGATCAGAAACTGGTTTAAACCTATAATAGAACAGATGTTCAGTGCACATAAACCAGTTTGGAAATGGCTGAAACTGGTTTGAGATCAACCTGATTGAATATAGTATCAAGACTTAACTGATTTGGTTCAAACCAGTTTATGCAATGTCTGTCTGAGATGCTTTGCTGGTTTAAAATAAGCCAGACACCTCCAGCATCCTGGCATCTTCTTTGGGCTGGGCAGGGGTCTCTGTTCCACAACAGGGCTGGATCCTCCCCCCCTGCTCCCTGGCTGGAGCTCCGGCAGAGACTGCTCCCAGACTTCACCCTGCCCTACCTCCATCTCGATGTTCAAGCAGGAATCCTCCCTTCCTCCTTGCACAGCACAGACCCCACCCCCATAGACCCTAGGTATATGGTATGCAAGCTAATGCCAAGAGGTGTTTGTGTACTTCTCCAATTTCACTGGGACAGGCAGACAGAAGAGTGACTGCTTAGGGCTTTTTGGAGCTAATCAATAAGGCTGTGTGAAGCTTCAGTAGCCAATTCAATTCAGAGGAGATTCAGCCTGATTTGGGAACTGAATCTCTAAATCTGAATCGAATCAGGAGGCCAATTAAGAGGTCCAAATCAAATTGGAAGCCTTCCTGTTAAATCAATTCAGAAAAGATTCAGCACCACTTTGGACATTTGGCCATAGATTAAACAGGCAGCAGCCCTCACCATGCTGGACACAGCTGCCTCCAGCTGGTAAGTTTGTTGTGGTAGGTGTAAAGGGGAGGGAAGGAGCATGGGGAGGGGGCTGATCAATGCCCCCAAAGCTAGGGAGGGATTGGGACTGGGATTGGGGGGCACAGGATTAGGGGAGGGGGTGCAGGATGCAGGCATGGCAGCACTGAGAGCAGGGGCTATGCCCTACTCTACTTGCACAGTCTGGGCTGGGGGGGCACGATGCAGGCACGACTTGCTCTGGGCAAAAGGGGGCAAGACACAGCAGAGCATAGCCCCTGCTTCTCAGCGCTGCTGTGCTCACATCCTGTGCTTCCCCCCAACCCTGGCAGGGCAGCTTCTCCCAGCCCCAATCCTTCCCTTGCATTTATCTGCCCACCCACCATGCCCCTTCCCTCCTCCCTCTGCCCACCACAACAGACTTACCAGCTGGAGGCAGATGTGTCCAGTGTGGTGAGGACTGCTGCCTGTTTTGACTATGGCTGAATCTCCAAAGTGGAGCTGAGTTTTCAGATGCTATTCAGCTGAATTGAATCACCGTCCCCCCGAATTGGCTGAATCTGAATCCAAAGTGAATACTTGCTGCTTCACACAAGCCTACTAATCAACAGGTCAGTTGTTAAGCTGTTTTAGAAGAGTTTGAACTAATGGAGAGAGGCTATTGTTTTGCTGATGGGGTGATAAACACTGTTATCCAACCCCTGCTGGCTTGCTCACCTGTCAGTTTGCTGCAGACAGTATAAAGAAGCAGGGAGGGAGATTAAAGAGCTCTGTATCATCAACAGATGCATGCACTGCACTGTCCCCTCAGCTTCCCCTCCTTGCCTCAGAGTGCTAGCAGGGCCTGGGGGCTGGCAACACTCCCACCCCTTGAGCAGCTAGCAGGGAAAAGCCTGGGATGATGCAGGCAGACCTCCCTAATCAGAAGTCCTACCAAGGCCTAGCCACTCGCTCCCTCAGCTCAGCATTGTGGAAGGAAGGGAGGGCTGCTCTAGAACCTCCTGGCTTCTAGCCTAAGCCACTGCAGACATGTGCCTGAATTTCTTCAGTCCAGCAAAAATGTCTGTCCAGTTACAAACCAGTTCAGCCTAGCCAAGTTAGACTACCCTACAAAGATTGAATCAATTCTGGCTCAGGTTTTTTGCATGTCTGTCCCCAACCTTGTTGGTTTGGTAGATGACTGGGTCTTTAGCTCTTGATTTTTTAAATTACTGAGCTAAGAAGTCATGCTGAAGGTGCACTTCTGCCTTGTTCTGGAACAAGTGAATGCACCAGCTTAATTGTCTTATTGCATTATTACAATTTAAAAAAATCCACTAATAAATTTTAAATAAATAAATAACAGGAAATCTAGTCTTTATGTTTGGAAAATTCAACAAATAGAATGGCTTCCATTTTTTGTCTTTCAGAATTTGTAGCTCTGTTCATCTAGGAAATTCAATTCAGTTTGAAGTAGTCGTTTGAAAAGAGCCATGAAATAGATATGAGACATAACCAATTAAAAATATTTTTATATTTAACCTCAACATTTTGTACCCGTCACTTCTACCAAACTGATGACAAATACCGTTTTCCTAGCAGTCAGCAATTTGGCAAGCCCTAAATCTTGTCTTTGTAAATCTGAATTGCATCTGTTAATGACCTTCCCTTACCTTGTTTCTGCTATTAACCCTGTTGTAGAGCCTCTGTAAGTATGGTAGCATCTGTTAGAAAAGAGATAATTCCTCTCTCCAGTCCTTGAATTCTTTTGGACTTCCTTCAATCAGAGATACTAAAGGAAGTACACATACTCTTAACCTAAAAGAAGCTGCATAGTAGGGCTGTGGGAAGCTTCAGGTGGTGATTCAATTTGGAGGAGATTCAGACCGATCCAGTGGCCAGATCTTTGCATCTGAATCAAATCAGAGGACCAAATCAATCAAAGATTGAATCAATTCAAAGATCTCTGAATCTTTGGAAAAGATTCGGAGAACTTTGATGATCTGGGCAGTCCCTGGTAACTGGTAAGTCCTAGGGACAGGGGAAGGGGTGCTAGGAGAGGGGACCATGGGGGCACCCCTGCCAGCCCTCCTGACCCCCCCTCCCCCCCCCCCTCCAGCCTTACCATAACTGCACTGCCTGCCCCAGCTCGGTACTTTAAAAAAAAGCCCCAGTGCTTACCAGGTGTTGCTGGGTGGAGGGCGAGCCCTGCTTCCCCCATTGCCCCATGCTGCATGGGAGGGTCCGCTTCAAGCCCCCTGACCTCTCTCTGCTCCCCTGGCCTTCCCATGGGTGCCCCACCCAGGCCAGCTCTGGCCCTTTAAGGAAAAATAAATGGAGAAAAGCCCTGGGACTCGCTGCTTCTGCAGTGGCCTTGGGGGCTCATACAGAGCCCCACACATGGCATGGGGGGCAGTGGAGATTGCCCCTTCGCTGGCAGGAGCCGTGAGTCTGGGGTTTTGTTTTGTTTTTTCTTAAAGAGCTGGAGCTGGCCTGGGCAGGGCACCTGTAAGGGGGCTGGGGGAGCAAGGGAGGGTTGGGAGGCTCATGCAGAGCCCCCCATGCAGCATGGGACAGTGGGACACAGCAGGGATTGCTTCCCTGCCCTGCAGCACCTGCTGAGTTGCGACTATTTTTTTTATCAAGTGCCTGGAGCTGGGAGAGGTGGGGCAGCCGTTATGGGGCTGGGAGAGGGGTGGGTGATGGGCCTGGCTTGGCAAATTCAGAGAGTCAGCAGCAGCAGCCGAATCTCCAAATCATATTCAGCCAAATCAAATCAGGACAGTGATTAGAATCACCAAATCAAATCACTGTCCCCCAAATCGGCCAAATCCGAAGTGAATACTAGCCACTTCTCACAGGCCTACTGCATGGCCTTAGATTTTGAAGGAGAGGAGCAGGGAAAGAATTCTAGAACCACTAAGATGTCAATGAGAATTTTCTAAGGTGCAAAGCCAGGACAGAAAAATGCTTTTTGGCATAGAAAAGACTTTAGACTAAAAAGGAAATTCATATGGTTTGGACCCAGTTTAGTTCGTCTGCAAAACTTTATCAAGAAAAAAATGGAACTGTTGCTGACAACATGAAAAATGAGACATCTACGTGAGGGGATTTTTTGGTTCATTTTATTTTAACATACCAATGTACCTTTCCTTTCATGGCATTTGATGACATGAGCTGTTTCTTGCAAAAGCTTATGCATCTCTGATTCAGTTAGTCCAGTAGTAGCAACTCTATTCTGACTTCTGCCATCAGTGTACCTGTCTGACACCTTGCTGCAGGAAGTTAGAGAAATTAAATCAAAAAGGCCCTAAAAGAGAAATTAACAGGAAACAAAGCAATGAAAAATGTAAGGGACTATCATGAGGAATTACCAGGCTCCCTGGGCAAACAATGGGGAAACTGTTAAGTAGGAAATAATCCTTATTTTAACACCCACTAGGTTTATAAAATTTACTCACCCCAAGTTGAACCTAGGACCAAAGGATATTCTAGCCTACTTAGGAAGAGGTGGTAGTGGGGATAACTCAGATGTCAGCAGAGGGAAAGGTCTTGAGTCTCTTCACAGACAAGCTGTGGGAAATTATAGGGATCACGCTGCTAACTAGATGGAGTTAACTGGGCTGACAGGACTTTACAAAGATTTGCAAGGAAAGATTAAGGGTAGTAAAGAGATAAAATGTTGCACAGAATGTGTTATTATACTTTGGAACTGCTTGCTCAGTTCTGAAGAAGCATATTTTGAGTCACTTCAGACAGGAAAGGCTTTTCTGTGATATCTTTTATTTGACCAAGCATATAGTTGGGGGAGCTGTTGGACAAGCTTTAGGGCATCGGGTGCCTTGCCTAGGTTCAATAAAAGACATCATAAAAAAGCCTTGTCTTTCAGACATTCCCATAGACCATTATGGCTGCAACACTCCTGGTTTACTTTGATCAGGCCTCAAACAGGGATTTGTTTCTTGAGAAAGAACAGCTGTTCCGCCCTCCCCCCTCTCCTCTCTCCCCCCCCCCCCCCAAGATTTTACGAACAGGAATTTCCAGCCTGATTTTTTTATTGACCTTCCACACATTTATTTACAGTTGGTGACCGTGTTGGTAATGTTTGTTTTGCCCTAATTTCAGTGTCATATGTGATGAAAGAGTCCAGAGAATGGCCACCCATTGTATGATCAGAGATTTGCATGGCAAGCCACACAAGGAAAGGCTGAGGGCCTGGGACTCTTCAGCCAGAAAAAGAGAAGGCTGAGAGGGGACTTGATAGAGGCTTACAGCTACATCAGAGGCATACATCAATGGTTCAGTGAACAACTTCACTGTTCACCAGGGCACTCTTGGGGAAAACCAGAAGTAATAGTCACAAACTCTTGGAAGACTGTTTTAAGTTCAACGTTAGGAAAAACGTCTTCACAGATACAGTGTCCAGACTGTGGAATAGGCTGCCTCCACAAATGGCGCAATTGCCTACCCTGGAAATATTCAAGAAGAGACTAGATGATCACCTTGCTGGGGTCACTTGACTCCCAGTTGTCTTTCCTGCCTGGTGCAGGTAGGCTGGACCTGATGATCTTGCGAGGTCCCTTCCAGCCTCACAATCTGTGAATACTAAGACATTCACAAGACACCAAGCTGGGGGCAGTAGTAGATACGCTGGTGGGTAGGGCTAGGATTCAGAGTGAAATAGACAAACTGGAAGATTGGGCCAAAAGAAATCTCATGAGGTTCAACAAGGACAACTGCAAAGTCCTGCACTTAGGATGGAATAATCCCATGCACAAATACAGGCTGGGGGATGACTGGTTGGGCAGCAGCTCTGCAGAAAAAGACCAGGAGGGTTACAGTTGACAATAAGCTGAATATGAGCCAGCAGTGTGCCCTTGTTGCCAAGAAGGCTAGCACCATACTGGGCTGCATTGGTAAGAGTGTTGCCAGTAGGTCCAGGGAAGTGATTATTCCCTTCTATTCAGCACTGGTGAGGCAACATCTAGAACACTATGTTCTGTTTTAGGCCCCCAACTACAGAAAGCATGTGGACAAATTGGAGAGAGTCCAATGCAGGGAGACAAAAATGATGAGGGGGCTGGGGCACATAAATTATGAGGGAAGACTGAGGCAACTGGGTCTATTTAATTTAGAGAAGAAGAGACTGAGTGGGGATTGAATAGAAGCCTTCAACTACTTGAAGGGTGGTTTCAAAGAGGATGGAGCTAGACTGTTCTCAGTGGTGGCAGGTGACAGAACAAGGAGCAATAGTCTCAAATTACAGCACAGGAAGTTTGGATTAGATATCAGGAAGAATTTTCTCATTAGGAGGGTAGTAAAACCCTGGAATAGGTTACCCAGAGAGGTGGTGGAAGCTCCATTCTTGGAAATTTTCAAAACTCAGCTAGAAAAATTTTCAACTCAGATGATCTAGATTTCATAGACTTTCATAGATTTCATAGACAATTGGGCTAGAAGGGACCCCAAAGGATCATTGAGTCCAGCCCCCTGCCCCAGGGGCAGGAATTCAGCAGGGATCATAGGATCCCTTCAAGACAAACATCCAAATGTGTCTTCAAAGCGTTCAAAGTGGGTGCTTGAACCACCTCCAGCAGCAATCTATTCCAAACCTTGGGGGCTCGGATAGTAAAGAAGTTCTTCCTTATGTCTAGCCTGAATCGGTCGTAGAGGAGTTTGTTACCATTCAATCTTGTCATCCCTTGGAGCGCTCTGGTGAACAGACATTCCCCCAGATCCTGGTAAACACCCCTGATAAACTTATAGGTGGCCACCAGATCACCCCTGAGCCTGCGTTTTTCCAGGCTGAAGAGTCCCATGGCTTTCAGCCTCTCATCATAAGGTCTGTTTTCCTGACCTCTGATCATGCGTGTGGCTCTCCTCTGCACCCTCTCAAGCCTCTCCACATTCTTTTGGAATTGTGAAACCCAAAACTGGATGCAGTACTGCAGCTGTGGCCTCACCAAGGCTGAGTACAATGGGAGAATGACGTCTTGGGATTTTCTTGAGAAGCATCTATGGACGCAAGCCAGCATTTTGGTTGCTTTACTAGCTGCAGCATCACATTGAAGGCTCATGTTCATTTTGTGGTCAATCATGACCCCCAAGTCCCTTTCATCTGTAGTGCTAACCAGCATAGCACTGCCAAGTCTATAAGGATGCTGAAGGCTTTTCCTTCCAAGGTAGAGAACCTTGCTTTTTTTGGTGTTAAACACCATCAGGTTCTCATCCGCCCAATTCATGAGCTTGTCAAGATCTGCCTGGATCACCCTCCTGTCCTTAGGTGTGGATTATTTACCCCAGTGTTTGGTGTTGTCAGTGAACTTGGCCAGTCTGCTTCTGACTCCAATGTCCACATCATTAATGTCAATGCTGAACAATACAGGTCCAAGAACAGAGCCTTGGGGGACCCCACGGGTCACAGGGCACCATGACAATTGACTTCCATCAACCACCACACTCTGCGTCTGACTGTGGAGCCAATTTGCCAGCCAACAGATCGTGGTGTGGTCAAGGCCACAGCTAGCCAGTTTTGCCAAGAGGTGATCATGGGATACCAGATTGAAGGCTTTTTTAAAGTCAAGATATATGACATCTATCTCTTCCTCTTTGTCCAGGTGATAGGCCACCTGGTTGTAAAAGGAAATGAGGTTGGTCAAGCAAGACCTACCCGTAACAAACCCAGGCTGCGTATTTCTCAGAATATTGCCATTGGCCAGTCCAAAAGGATCGCATCTTTGATAATCTTTTCCAAGATCTTCCCCAGGATAGAGGTCAGGCTGATGGGCCTGTAGTTTGCTGGATCTACTTCCCTTCCCTTTTTGGGATCTCAGTTCCCAAAAAGCCCTATTTCTTGAAGATAAGCACCGCATTGGACTTCTTCCAGTCTTCAGGTACTTCATCAGAGTGCCAAAAGTTCTCAAAGATCTGTCCCAGGGGCTGAGCTATGATACTTGCTATGCTTGCCAGCTCCTTGAAAACCCTTGGGTGTAAACAGTTGGGGATGGCTGACTTGAAGGTATCCAGCCTGTCAAGGTGTTCCTTCATGAGGTTAGCTTCAATGAAGGATAAGGAATCTCCCTCATCCAGGCTTCCCTGACCCACAGTGGGCAGAGGTGTCCCATGGGACTGGTGAAAAACTGACGCAAAGTACCCATTAAGCAAGTTTGCTTTTTCATGGGCGTCGGTTGTCAGTTGTCCCATCTGGTTAAGCAGGGGTCCAACGTTGTGCTTGCCTTTCCTCTGACTCCTCACATATCTAAAAAAGGACTTTTTATTGTCCTTGCTATTTGTAGTTAGCTGGAGTTCCATCGCAGCCTTGGTTTTCCTGGTTTGCTCTCTGCAGATCTGGACCAGAGCAGAGTATTCCTCCTTGGTGGTGGTTCCAGTTCTCCATCCATTGTAGGTCTTTCTCTTAAGACACAGGAGGTCTGTTCCCTGAACAGCCAAGGTGGCTGCTGTGCCCTTTTGCTGCCCTTCCTCTGAGGTGGGAGGGACAACTGCAAATCATTGGGATAAACTTTGCTTGCGCATCCAGTATTGCTCCCTTGAGGAGCAACCACTCATCTTGAACTTCCGTCCCCTTAGGGTTTGGCCCTTTAGGGCCTCACTGACAAGCCTTCTTAGCTTGTCAAAGTCAGCTTTCCGGAAGCCGAGGACCTCTGTATTACTGACTGACTTTACGGTGGGTGGTGAAGGTGATCAGCTTGTGGTTACCGTCACCCAGCTTCTCATCGATCGATAGGTCGCTGATTAGGTTGTTGCCAGTTGCCAGTACCAGGTTGAGCACCGCTTTACCTCTTTGGCCCGTAGGCTTCTTGCATCAGATAGAGGTCATCTACACATGAGAGAAAGCTTTGCGACTGCTGGGATTTAGCTGAGCACTCCTCCCACGAGATGTCAGGGTAGTTAAAGTCTCCCATGACAGCCATACACCAGGAGCGTGCAGCCTCAGAAAACTCCCTGGTCAAGGTCTTGATTCTAGGTAGGGGGTCTGTAGTAGACACCCACCATAGCATCCCCCGTGCTGTGTTTCCCCCTGGATTTTAACCTAGGGACTCAAGTCATCCACCATGGGTGCCTATGTTGGCTTGCAGGGATGTGTAGCTTTCCTTGACATAGAGAGCTACTCCTCTGCCCCTTTTGTCTACTCAATCACTCCTGTACAGGGTATAGCCATCTATAACTGAGGCCCAGTCATGGGTGGAGTCCCACCAAGTCTCTGTTATCCCTATGACATTGTAACAGAGTCATGGCTGCAACTCTGTTACTAAGAGGGGTCAGCAGCTGAGAATAATTACCACTCTCAGTAATTATTATTATTATTATTAGGCAGGAGAAAGGCACGCCACACCCTCTGGAGCCAGTGAGGCTCAGGAAGGAGGGATAAGAAGGGGAGAAGAACCAGGAGAAAGGGCCTTTGGGCACTTACAGATTTAAAGAATCTGGGGAATCCCAGTGTGAGCGTTAATCAGCTGCTAATGAGGCAATTACCGGCTGATCTCCGAGATCATTCTTAGTATTTACTGTCGTAGTCAGATAACAAGGATCTCCATGGCGGATCCAACAAACTCTTCCTTTTGCCTGGCATTTCTAGAGGAAGTAAGACCAGACTAAGAATAATAAAGCACCAAAACTCAGAGATTGGTCCAGTGTGGTCCTTCCCGTGGGTACCTGCGCATATAACAACTCCTTCCTCCCGAAATTTGTTAAAGATCAAAAGTCATGGCAAGCAAGAATCTTGGGGTCAGGGGGTACCCAACTTAGACCTGCTGACGGACATCGTAGTTATTTGCATTTAGCAAGAGGACAAGTTCCATTTTCCAGCTTCATTTTCCAGATCTAGTTGGAGATGGCCCTGCTTTGAACAGAGGATTGAATTAGATGACCTCCTGAGGTCCCTTCCAACCCTTTCTATGATTCTATGACTCAGAGAAGGTTCAAAATCAATGGAATTGTCCTCCTACCCAAAAGCACCTACCCAATTATTCTAAACCATAAGTCATAACAGGGAAAAAAGTTCATTAAAGTAGTTTGAGTTTCCCACTTGGAAATATTATACAATGCAAAATATGCATCTCTGAGGTGCCTCAAAACGTAACAATAGAAGAAAAAAACATTCTTCCCTAAATAATATTCTTGATTCAAACACTTGAACAAAAATCCTTATAAAGTTTCTAGAAGAGTAACAATTCTCATTTTTTTCATTTAATTTGGAGCCATGGAGTGTTTATACACATTGTCTGGGGGTGGGGGGTGGCAGAGCTTTAATTAGAACGCTTTAGCTTTAATTAAAACGCCTGGAACATCTTGTGTATCAACATCCCCATGCTTCAAAATGGCGGTGGGGGTGCTTTATCTAAAGCTCATCAAATAAGCTTTAGATAAAATGCTCCTCATGCCATTTTGAAGCACAGGGACATTGATACACGAGATATGGGAGGCTGCTGGAATGCAATAATTGCCATGCTCCTGCAGATTCTATTAATCGAGTCTGCTACAATTACAGTGCATCATATCACCCTCCCTACTCATGTATAGCCACCCACAGGCTTCCTGCAGTTAAGTTTTAAAAGGAATTAAACTGAACAGTATTCCAGGGAAGGTATAGCAATCCATACCCAAGAGGATATTTTTGAGCAGCAGAGCTAGAGGCCTTGCTTGCATGCTGTGAATGTGGATATCAATAGGCACTGGAATAGATGTAATAGTTCTGATACTTCATCTGGGTCAGTATATTCCTTAGCAAAACTGTTGTGGTATCCTAAAATTTTGGAGTAAATCAACAGTGGAAAACAGTCCTGCTGCTTCCTTTCCAATAACAAAAATTACATATAATCTAAAATTCCTTCCAAGAAACATTGATCTTACTTTTAAAAACAGGGAAAATGAGAAGGGAAGTTAATTAAAGGAGATGATTGATAACAAAGAGCTTTGACCATAGATAAGGTAACAATATTTAATTATATACAATTAAAATATTATATTTGAACCCCCTAAGAAATTACAGAAATTATTTAGAGAGGCTGAAATGAATATAATGAACTTTCTAGATGCTCCAAAGGCCTTATTTCAAAGCTGCACAGAGAACACATTAAACGTGATATGGGAAGTAAATGTAATTACATAAAGATATGGAAAAAGACTAGATAAAAAAATTCCCTTAGAGCATATTCCCCCTATTTGGCTAAGACAGCTTCATTTTCCAGATATTTAGCAATTAAAGTAAAGCAATGTGAGCTGCTAATTAGTTGTCCTGGCATCCTCCCATTGAAACTAAATCTACTATGGTGATATAACAAACAGCAGGGGAATATATAGAGCAGAAAATACCTTTATTCATATTTGGTCAGAATGTCCCTAGCATGGAAATAACTGTCATGTACTTTTAATCTCATAAAGCATCTTAGGTTCTCAAATAAAATGACTTCTCTTAGTGCATCGTGCTATCACAGCAGCTTAATATGGTACAGCAGAATTTGGAAGATAGGTGATAATGGGCACATCTACACAAGATGCTTTACTGCACCTTAGCCTGATTTATTGTGCAGTATGGGTGTGCATCTACATATGCACACCCTTACTGTGCAGTAAAAATGACTAATCACAACTAAATTTGATACCTCTAGTTTATTAATTAAAGTGCAATAACACACGTGTAGACATGACCTAGCACAAAATTTTAGTATCAGGTCATTCCAGCCTCTAGGAGGCCAGCCTGAGCCCAGCTCCAGGGCTCCTACTTGGGTGCCTCTACTGCGCTTCTCCTGTACCATAAGTAGCCAGCCATGACACCACTGGCCCCAGAAGTGCCAGCTCTTCCCCAGGGAGGGTCCCTGGCCAGGCTGTGGCCCACCACACACCATGGGCTAAGAATACCAGGTGCAGTGGGACATTATTGCTGATGGGCTTGCATCAAGCCACCAGCCTTGCCAGCCCCGAACCTGTGGTAAGTTCCACATTAGGGGGAAGGCCCTCCCTGCTGCTGGTCCTAGCACCTGTCTCCCCCCCCCACACACATTCCCCTGGCTCTGAGTTCTAACCCCCCAGCATGCAGAGAAGTGGGACACAGTTCAGAACTTTATTCAGCAGTACCAGTGTCTCCTCAGCTGAGCAGGCATAGACCTCACATCCCAAGGAAGGTGTTGATACTGGTGGCGATGTCCTCATTAGCAGTTGGGGCAACGATGTGTAGTACTGCTATAGGTAGCCCTCCAGGTGGCAGCAGAGGTTGCACGGCAGCTCAGGCTTTCCCCCTGCAGCATCAAAGCTCAGGGTCCCAAACCAAATGTGCAGGTGTGCCCAGGGCACCAGGAGGATCAGCAGCAGCATGGCATAATGGCTTGGATACCCCTGAGCCTGCACAACAGCTCATTGTGCACCATCTGAGGCACATGCAGCAGGGTTATGCTTGGGGCACAGCAGTGCGGGGTGGCAGGGTACTAGGGTACTTCCCCAGAGTGGTCCCCAGGGCGGAGGGAGGGTACAGGCATGGCCAGCCCTTCACCCCAGGTGTCCAGGAGCCCTGTATGCCCTGAACCCAGGTGCTGTGGAATGGGTGGCAACGGAGCACAGCAGGTGTCCTGCAGGGAGAGAGAGGGGGCAGTGGGGTTTGGAGCCAAGGCAGCAGGTGTTGCCAGCAGCTTGGCCTGGCCTGCCCTGGGAAAGGGTGGGGGAGGCAGGCTTCCTGTAGTCAGCACCCAGTAGCCTGCTGGCCCCAAGGGAACAAGTAGGGACAGGAGGCTCGGCCCAGGCCTGTGCAGCCAGACTTCCCATGGTCTGTAGGCAGTGGTACGTGGCCGACCCCTGATCTGAGACCAGGCAGTAAACAGCCCATGGAGCACAACGTCTTATCTCTGAAATGTTGCAAACTCTTACAAAAGGCTTCTGTTTCTTCACTCTGCAGGGCCAACATCTGGACACAGGGGAGAGCCCATCAGCCGCAGCAGGGGTTTCTGCCATTCAGCACTGAAGCCATGCAGATGCACCACCTTGTCAGCGGTGCACACTGGATAGAAATATCCTGCTCCAGTGGCTGGTGGGTGGCAGAGGTGTGGGAGGTATAAGTGCAGGCCTGGCATGGGAAGGATATTCCCTGGGAGAATGCCCATGAAAAGGCACGGGACCAGGCACAGCGGGGGAACTGGGTACAGATGGAGGCACTGGGATAGGAGTGTGTTGAGTTGCTCTGGCAGCAGGTGGCCCTCCTGACCTGGGAAGTGGAGACCGCAGACAATGGACCCTGTTCATCATCCTAGCCCTGGTTGTCGCTTCCATGCTCCCCGCTGCCTGGTTCTTGTCCATGGCTCTGCAGGGCCCCTGTGTTCTACCTCCTACCTGACAGCAGGCCCCATCCTAGCCATGGGAGGAGATTCTCTGGCACCTCCCTCCCACCGGAGCCTCTGGCTCAACTCCCACCCTGGGTTCCCCACTACCCACCTGGGCTCATCCCCACCGCTTGCCCCGAGGCCATGTGCCCAAACACTTATAAGTGCCGGGCACAACACTGCAGGGGAATGCTGGTCCTAGATTTGTGCAGGCAGAGGGGGAGCTGCTTGCCATTGAGGAGTGCTGTCCAGCATCATGCATGGATAAGCCCACTACCTGCCATTGTTGCCGCAGCCCCCAGACCTGCAGGGGAACTGGCCAAGGCTGCGGTGCTGGGTGCTTGCTCCCAGGCTCTGCCTCCTAGGCAGCCCCACCCCACAGCTTGCCACTCCAGGACTCAGTGACCAAGACTGCTGTAAATAGTTTTCACTTTGGGAAGAGGGTTTTTTATTGTTAGTGGGTGAGGAGGGTGGTGGACGGGCTGTGTGTGTTGGGGAGGGAGGGGCAAGAGGGCTCTGTATGTTGGGGTTTTGGCTTCTAAGGATGGCTGCCAAGTACCAGCAGCTAATGCCAGAAACTGGAGCCCCCCCTGGTGGCCACAGAGGCATATAACAGGATTGGAGGAACTTGGCACTAAATTTAGTACCAAGTCTCTGCACGTGTAGACACCTGCCAAAAATCACTTACTGCACAGTACATTTAGCTGCAACTAACTGCACATGTAGATGCCTGCATAATGTAATACCCCACCTAAGACTAAGGAATAGTCTGGTAATGAAAGCATTCACAGAGGATTTTAGAGAAAGGGGTAGGTATTTCTTATATCTCTGTTTACAATTTCTAGAATATGTGAAAGATGAAACAAAAACCCAAAGCCCAAGAAAGCAAAAGAGCAGAGCAATGTTTGCTTTATGGAAATGCATTTACAATCTTTAGCATTAGTTCTAAAAATATTACAAACTAATGAATGTTAAATTTTTACTCCTGGATCACCTCTTATGCAAAAGTAAAAGCTATGTTTAAAAAAATGGGACAGCTGTTTTCCCTTTGAATCTCCTCCAAGTCAGGCAGGTAAGGCATAATGAAATCTAATGTAATGAGTGATCCACACAATCCACAATCTTATCATTGAAGTGACAAACTTTTCAAAGACTTTTGATGGAAGAAGCAGGGGATTTAGAGTGGCAAAAAAAAAAACCCTTAAAGAAAAGTGAGTTTCTTAACCACATTGTTGTCTGCTAATATTGGCTCCTTAGCATCAGAGGACTAAAAAGTAAGAGAGAAATGTTTTCATTCCACAAAATGCCTGAACAACTTAGAACCTATTGCTGAAGGTCCTAAGTTTGCAGAGGCCTTTGTCTCAGTCTTCCTTTATGCCACTGACAATTTACATTTCTTCTTCTTCATAACAAACTGACCCTGAGCAGAGATGCACTTTCAAAAAGAGCACTTCTGGTGAAAAGAGCACTTCTAATGCTAGTTTCACTAATGCTCAACTTGGTGATACCTGTAACTGATGCCACAGATAATCACAGTGAATTTTGTGCTGAATATGGCCACAAGCAATGTGTTCAGGACTACAGCCAACTTTTGTGCATTTTGGTCTTGCAGCCACTTAACGGCCTGACTTTTTAATGTCCACTTATGTGAAATACTGGCAAAACAATTTCTCCCTGTTTTAATTTATGGCAGAGTTAGAAACACAGTCCATAATGAATTCTGATTGCTACCTTAAAAAAAGAAGGGACAGATGTTATATTTCTCATAACAATGGTGGAAAATTACTAAGCAAACAAAGTAACAAACCAAATTTGCCTGTTTCATGTACACTATAGTGTTCTGCAAAGCTTATTTTTGGTAGTGGTGGGAGATAAATGTCTGTACTTTAGAGTAGGACTTAAGTACAGATTTTTAAAGAACTGCATAACTACAAAGCTACCATTTTGGAAATTCCATAAGCATACCAGGACAGACCAAAGAGCTACCAAAACATCCAGTGTGCCTTATATAGGTAGAATACACGCTGTAACAGTGCCTTTGCTTACGTAGTCTCATCTTCCTATTTCAAATTCAAAACATTGGGATTTCATTTATAGTTATAATACTGTATTTGCTTAGAGAAGCATTTTAAAATTTATGATTATGTAGAAACCTAACACTGTAAACACTAACCATACAGCAGTTAACCTCTTCTTTATCATATGCACTTAAGAAATTGACTACCATTAGGCCTCAGTGCACAATGTCACAAGTTCATTGCTATTCTATAAATGTTTAATTAGATATCTTTCTGAAAACTGTAACCTCTGTAAAAGGTTAGTAACTGCCTTGACAGCTTTAGCAGATTTATACTACTACAGAGAGCTTGTGCAGTATATACAATTAAAAAAGGAATATTTTCTTAATCTAAGAAATGAAGCACTAAATATATATTACAGGCCCATAAGCTGGTGTTCAAATGACATAACAACAACACTAGCTAAATGTAGAGGTGACACTAAGGAAGAATAGTTTTTTTAGAGCAGAAAAAATATTATTTTTATACACTGGAACACACACTTAGTTGGTTTCAACCTGGCATTTAGTGATCAACACAACAGAAATTCTGACTTTTTTTTTTTTCTGTTTTCTTCACATAAGAGAACTTTTTAAAAAACTTGGTGTTTTAAGAGGACATGCTAGCGATCTTTTATTCAACAGCAGGCAATGCACTTTACAAATGGTCCCACGTAATTACCCAAACCATACTGTGTACTGATATCAATTTGTCTATCAGCACAACATTGTCATCTATGAGGGAATGAAGTAAATGTGTAATTAATATCCAACAATACTACACAGCATTCCAGAATGACACATGAAGACAAATGACTTATCTAATGGAGACCAGAAATTAAAATAGCACAGTTAACAAAATAACAATTTAGCCAGAGAAATATGTCAGAAGCTATCACACTTCTAGAAGCCAACAGAATAAAAAGAGTCAGAATAAAAACAGAATTTAATATAGACTTAATTGATTAGCTGTACTAAGGTTCTTAGATGCCTACGTGCCACATTAAAATGTGACATAATTAATCCACAAGGATTAAATGTGGAACATCTTTGCATCGGGTTTGCCATTTTATCATGTGATAAATTTTTTGCATGTGTGGCACATTTCTAATTATTGCATTGTGTATACATTGATTATGTGACAAATATGTTTGCTAGAAGTCTAAGTAGCTTGTACCAAGTCACTTTCTGTTGTAACTTCTCATGAGGGCAAAGTACAGACAGGCAAAAAGGCCAAGTCTGAATCGATTCAATCTTTGCCGGTTGGTCTAAGCCAAGGTGGCCAAACTGCAGCTTGGGAGCCACATGTGGCTTGCCACACCATATATCCAGCTCACCAAAAAATTACCTGAAGCTCCGCCACTTTTCCTGGGACTGCCAGCTTAGGCTCTGGGTTCTCCGGGTGGGGACTGCAGCTGTGCTGCTTGCCCTAGGGTGCGCTCCCTTTGGGGAAGTTGGAGTGGCTCCCCTGCTTCCCCTGCTTCACTCCGATTCGCTCAGCACCCCTCCTACCCCTGCTCTTGAACTTCTGAAGAGATTGGATGTGGCTCCCAGGGTGAGTAACTCTGGCCGCCCCTGATCTAAGTTGTGTAGATTGAACCAATAAGCAGGTAAACAGACACTCACTTGTGTTTCTGGAAATGCAGCCACATGCCTGCAGTGCCCCAGGCCAAAATCTGGGTGGTGCTAGAGCACACCTAACTGCTGGGCTGTAGCAGACAGCTTGGGCCAAAGCTAGCCCACCATCCCGCAAGGTGGGGTTTGCAGAGAAGGTTTCAAAGCATCCTGAGATGCTGGGGGACTATAAGTTAACTTGAATCCGGAGGGGATCTGGGACAGAAGTTCAATAAACTGATTTAACCTACATCAGATACGTTTGATACTACATCCATCCAGGTTTATCTTAAACAGGTTTTGGCCATTTTGAAAGCAGTTTATGTGCACTGAACTTCTGTTGTGTTACAGATTTAAACCAGTTTCCAATCAATTCTACCGGTTTGTGTAACTTTTGTCCTTAGCTGAAGAGTGCAAGTCCTGCTGTCAGAAACATTCATAGAAATCCTGAGAAATGTGGTGAAGGAGTAAAACCTGGATTTATGCTACCATAACTGACAGCATCAGTTTCTTTTAACAACATTTTTTTTAAAGTTAATTTACACTTAAAGTTTGATAAGTTAAATAATACCACTATTATGCAAAATAGAATATACAAATGTATATTTGTATATATATATATGTAGAATATATGCAAAATAAAATATTACAATTAAAACACTTAAGTAATATGTCATTTTAAATTAGGTAACAAATATTTTGTTTTCGTTACAATTCAGACATTGTTCTAATAATTCAGAGAAGGAAATTACTGCTTTACTCCAACAACAACCTTAACTGATTCACAAGACACACAAACTATTTCATTATAAGAAGAACAAATTACATACTTTGAATCAAAAACATAGAGGCATTAGGATTATATAGGTGAAGCTGGAAATGCCTAAGAACCCTAGAACTCTACTAGGTTACTGGTTCAAGACTGATACACAGGACAGTATTTCAACAACAATGGGCATGTCTACACATTCATTAATGGACCTTAGAAAATGCACATTTAGTTTATTATTTGCTTAATAAAGTACTAACTAAATGCACAATAGCTAGAGTTACTGTGCAGTAGGACTGGTACACAGTTATTTTTTGATGCTTACTGTGCATTAGATTAATAACAGTGCGCAGTAGGCTATTAGCGCAGTATTATTAGGCTAATGCACACTAAGTGTCTTGTGTAGATGCACCCACTGGCTATTGCGGAACCTTGCTTTCCTTGCACATCTCTTTAAGCATTGAACAAAAGCTATGCTGTACCTTGTACTTCCAGAAGTTAATAGAGTTTTGTCATCAACAATAGGTACAGGTTCATAGTTTAGCCTGGTGCGACTGCACTATATAAACTTGAATGCAACAGAACACTAAGAATTTGTTAAACAATTTGCCACATTCAATTAGGTAATGCAGAGTCTGCTAAACTAAGTTAACCTAATGAGATGCACACTGAATTATCATTATGGCTTATGAAAACAACAATTAAATGCTACAGTTTGTGTATGTCATCATTAACTTGCTTTACAAAATAACAGATTGCTTTAGCTATCATGTGAGCTAACAGGATGAACTGTTAATAATAGTGGTGGTGATAAAGGGTGAATGCACACTGATTGATATTGTTAGTACTTATATGAGAGAGAATATATTGATGGACTGGAAGAAAGTCTGGAGTGGATGCAACTCATGCTTCAGTATGGTTACAAACCATTTCCAATGTTATTTTGCTTAAACCAGCATGCTTAATTCTACAAGATAATCACATGAATTTATGCAGTAGTCACCCATCAGTCAAGATGAGAATTCAAATCTGCCTTAAGCCACAAATTAAAGTTCTTTGCTAGTAGCTATTTCAGCCAGGTCATTAACAGATGTTTTGTCAAATTACAGAAATGTTGTATAATTTAATGTGATTTATACTCTGTGTACTGCAGAGTCTTGTCCATACCTATTTTTATGAGCACCACCTGTGGATGCAGTCTTACAATGTGCAGCATGAAGAAAGGCACTGAAATGTAAGTTTAACCAATAACTAGGTTATATAAAATTGCTGTTGGAAGGGACCAAAGAGTGGATTCTGAGGACTGTTTCACAATGAATTCACCTTTAACCAATAGAGGCAGATTAGGTATTTTCCTGTTTTCAGTTGTGTGACAAAAATGTTTTAGTAGCTGATCCAAATGATAATAATTAAAGGCCAAGCGAGTGTTCATAACATGGATCACCATAAACCTATCTTGACTGGTTAAGTTTGATGAGGAAGAGCTGTACAGATGGGATAAAATATGAAGATGGGTGTGACAGGGCCCTGTAGGTGCCTGCCACTTGTATAGATCGTGGTAGGGCACTAGGGGTGCCTGCCTTGCTCCTAGAGAAAGGAAAAGCTGCTGGGGTCAAGCCCCAGCAGAGATAATGAGCCCAGCTGCAAGTTGCCAGGGCAACTAATGAGAGTCAGCTGACCCTAAGGGGCAGGGCCTGGCTCTTATAAAGCCCAAAGCTAGGGCCAGCAGCTGGAGGGGTAGGAGCTCTGAGAGACAGAAATGTGAGTGCAGCTCACAAGTGCTCCAGAGGCTGGAGCAACAATGCTGAGTTGTAGCCAGGAGACTTATGTTGGTATGGCCAGGTGCCTTGTGTTTAAGTCATAGCCAGAGGCTTGTGTTTGAGTTGTGTTGCGGTATTACACTGGTGGTTTGGGTGAGGCTGTAGGCGTTGGGGGAGGCCTCAGGGGAGACCCACAGTAGTGTGGGGATCCTGATGCCTGTGGGGGCACCGTATTCTTGTAGGTGCCAGAGTGGGAGCTATATCCTCATAAGGGACCCACAGGGTGTGGGGTCCTAGTGCCTGGGAGGCACAGTCTAGCACCAGCGAGGGTGCAACTTGTGGGGTGCAGAGACCCCAGGCCCAGAGAGGGGCATTTGGAAAGCCCAGGCGTGGGCACGGTGAGCCCCAGGCAGGGGGTGGCATTTGGAGGAGCCCGGGATGGGTATAGCAAGCTCTGGCAGTGGCTGTGTGCTGCGGTAGCCCTCTGGGAAAGCCGAGGTGCTGCGGTTACCCCCAGAGGGCAAGGGGGATGGTGGCGCGGTTGGGCCTGGAGAATGGAGGGTAGCAGCGTGGTTGGCCGGATAATCAGAGGCTCAAGAAGATGCAATCAGTGGGTTGCGTGCGGGGGGGGGGTATAGACCCTGCGGTGAGGATCAAGCCCACGAGGGGCGATACCTGAGAGGCCCACGAGGGGTGACACTTGAGAGGCCCAAGGGAGCGGGCGTATATTTGACCAACCAACATCCAGGACATCCGCAAGGCTTGGGGTATGGTATTAGGGGCTGGTAGGAGCCATGCTTGACCCTAAGGCTAGGGTGCCTGGAGGGTACCCATCATATGGTGAAACATCCCAGTGGGTCTGGGAGATCACAGGGATGGAGGTCCCAACCCACCGTGCCCAAGGCGGTATAAGGCAGCCTCCCAATATACACCTATTAAGATCAAAGACATGACGGATGAGAATTGAGGGTGCCTTGGGCCGGACTTGGTGTGGGTGGAGGGCCTTCAGGAGATCACGGCCCTCCTGAAGGACCCCGCCGGTGACAATGGGATAATGGGTTTCTAGGAGGAGCGTGGCATTCATCTTAGATTAGCATTACTTTCCCATCATCTAGCATTTAACCTTTGGGTGTTGTGGACTGGACAAGTGCCATTGGGCCAGATAAGGGCCTGGACATCAGGATCAGGCTTCAGACCACTTGCCTTAGCTCTGCTTTGTCAGTTGGACTGGGGCCCTGTGCTGTCTCTCTCGGGCTCACTCAGGACCCTTGCTGCCTTCAGCTTAGCACTAGCAGTTTGGGGGCCCTGTACTGCCTTCCTGAGGCCCACACTACCTCTAGTTAGCCTGTGTGTGCCTGTGCCAAGTCTAGGCCACCTGCCATTAGCCCATTTAGTATGTCATCTGTCTCACACCGCTCCCTACAGGTCCAGAAATTTGGCAGCGGGGGCAGTAATTGTTGCTACCACTCCCAAGCTGCCGAAGTCTAAGACCCAAGGGGACCACCAGATGACACACTCCATGGGCTGGATCTGGCCCAGGGGCGAAGCACCAGCTTATCCAGAACCAGCATCACCATTATAAAATTCAGTACTAAAACTAGCAGGCACACGTCAGCGATTTTACTACTACACTAATCGTTTCCTGTAGAATTGTTTCTTCTCTTCTGGCTAAACCAGACAGTAACAGTGAGCATGACAATATTATCCTCTCTCTAGTCCTGGACACCACAATGTTTTTCTACTCCCTACCTCATTCTACTGTCACTGAACCTTGTACCACTTTACTGCAAGCAACTTGGCAAGCTGAAAACTGTTCCTTTGTAGCTTGCTATTGGATAGAAAAGGAAAGGAGAAGAGGAGACAGAAAAACATGTGCACTTGCTAAATGAGCCATGTTGTAGGAGAAGAAATCAAGAAAAAATATTTTTCCATGTCCAGGTAGAAAAACTAACGCCCCAGAATGGCTAATTTGTTCCATATGCTGTACCTGCAGGTTTCCAGCAGCTGAAATACAGAAATCAGACATGAACTGCTTTTTCTTGTTGTCTGCTGTTGTCTTTTCTTTCTCCTTGCATGTATTTTATTAAACAGGATTGGGTTTTAACAAAACAATGCAAAACCTACCACTTAATATTTATTCACTCTTCTTCAAAAAAGGACATTTGGTACCATGGGGAAAAAACCTAAGCAAGTGACAGTAGCTGATATATTAATAAGTGATAAGAGAGAAACAGTTAAGAGTTCTCAGTACAACTCATTTGCCAGGATATAATGGAATAACAAGTCTGAGAAGGTGCTGGGAGGCTTATAAAACTTCCTACAACATTAATTTATTTATATGGAGTATGAAAATCATGAGAACAACAAATATATTCATTTCTACCTGGAATATGCAAATCTTATTTATCTGAAAATTCCCTAGTATCTTAGATAAGGCCCAGTCTTCTGATGTCTATTCATTATACTGAAAACTCTCTACACTACCCAGTGTCTCTCCCCACCATAGTCTTTAGTATATCAAGACTGCTCTTTGGTATTATCCCACTAGGAAGATATTTTATCAAGTCTTTGATAAACTTGTACCAGAATACACAGCAAACTTGAAGAGGATCCTTTTTTTGTGACCTTGAATTTCGCCAAACAATAGGTGACTGAATACTTTTCACTGAACTGCATTAAGAGAATGTCTGTGACATTTCAGAACTGAATAGATTTTATATATAATAAGAATAAAATTATAACCTAAACGTATAATTCTAAGACCAAGCATTGCAGACCATACATGGTGTGCTGTGAAGTCAAAGAACATTTCTTTAACCTTTTGTACTGGGTTAAATCCCTGTATACTGCTCTGACAATGTAGGAAGTCCGCATTCTTCTGGTGCTTTAGTGCAGCTGTCAGGTACTAAGCCAAACAATATACAAAAGCAAACAGAAGATTATGTTATAAGTAGGCCAACTTATTTCTTCAAATTGTATTTGATTCATAAACCAAAGTGAAACAACAAAACACATTGGTTTTCATGGTCCAATTTTTGCTTACCTTATCATCATCAGTGGCCTATTATAGCTAAACAGAACATTTTATTTAGAAGTTGCTGTCTGTTCCATTCAAAAAAAATTCAAATGCATTCCTAACTCAAACAACTTCACACACATCTCAGTTGCATCTCCTAGGCATGTTCCATGAAGCTGCTTCATTCAAAGATTAGCATAGTTCTTGAAAAGCACAATTACCATACAGTAGAAGGATCTGAAGGAGCTCTTTTATGCTTCATTTATGCTGTGGGGAAGCTGGTGGATTTGAAATCAGTTTATTTACTAGCCAGGTAACAGCTGGCACTGAAAATTGAGCCAATGGCCTGCTAATTGGTCAGTGATACAACATCAGCAGGCAGAAGTCCTAGTCAGATTAAGGGCAACCACCAACGGTATTCTTAAAAATCTTTTTTTCCCCAGATTTTATCCTAATTAAGGGCCAGATTTGTTACATTTACTTCTGGGGAATTATTTGCTACTTGTCCTGTGATAGCCCCAAGAAAGAATTGGTCCCTATTACTCTAGCCAGTGTAGACATGCATAATGAAAGGATAATTGATCCCTGAAGGTTTCAGTGCAGTTTCTTCCAAAGTAAGATACTGATCAACTGGGAAAATACTGGCAAAAATTGAACTTAAGAAATATTAATTTGGAGAGAGGAGTTTTTATTGGGACTGTGAATGCTAACATTGGATTGCTGATTATAATTATACAAATATGTATTTTAATACATTTCTTACTGGGAAGCAATAGCACTGAATGGACTAGCAGTGCTGGCACAAGTGACACTATCATAAATTCATGTATATTTAAATGGGGGTTAGGAAAAATAATTAGCATCCTTTGATGAATGCTAACATAGAATGCAAACAGATCATAGACTGCATCAGGTGAGCTGAACTGAAAAAGACCGTCAAGAGAAGCAATGGAGATGATGTGAGACTAAAATAGAGATGAATAATTCTAGGAAAGGATTATTACTATACATTTTGTCAGGCTTTTGACTTCACATGCTTATTCTCTCCACCCTATTGTTCTCTTATGTCAGGAGTGTTAAATTCATCCAACCCTGTGGGCCAGGTAACTGCTGCTGGGCTGGTCTATGGGCCAGACTGGAACCGACCTTGGAACAACCTCCCCGTGCAACTTGCTTGTCACATAGCCAGTCCAGCCCCATGCACCATGTGCAGCATGCACCAGCCTCAGGGCTCATTCTGCATGTGGCCCCTGGGACCAGCATAGGGATATGTGCTACGTGCACTGCACATGGCACAGGGGGTTCAGGTTGCAGGCTGTATGTAGTGTCTCAGACTGACTCCCTATGCTGCTTGCAAGCGCATGGTACTTGGGCTGGCACATGGATTTATTCCAGTGAATGCAGGCTGTATCATACAGCTCCACAGGCTGGATTTGGTCTGTTGGCTATATGTTTGACACCCCTGGTTCAGGAAATAAGAAAAAGGATCATAAGGATCCTTCTCTAAGGATCATAACTGGAAAAGCTATTATTTATGTTCGTATTGATGAAGTCTGCAGAGTTGCGAGTTCAGTTTCATGCCTCTAGGTACAGATGGCAGAAAAGTTTATTAGGATTCAAAATCTGGTATATTTTAGACTTGGAATTTGAAGGAAGGTCTTGCTGAAATAAAACTAGAGTGCCTATTTTTAAGACTTGAAAGTATTTGTCTTTAAAATTTTCTAAATCCACTAGATTAGGAAAACTTTTCTACATCCATATTTAACCTGATATAGATACAAGCATATATACAATTACTAGACAACTCCAATCTAAAGCATTTTAACTACAAGATCAATACATTAGATGTACATAATATATGCAATAAAACACAGCAAGTTTCTGTATATGAATCTCTGCAATTACTGTAGGAAGATGTCACAAGGAAAAGGGATGCATCAAGAAGATATAGAGTTCCTTGTGATTACAATGCATGCAAGTTCAACATTTCTATAGGCAAAACTGGATAGAAATGAATACTGCAATGTGTTTAAACGATGCCATGAGAGCAAAAGTGAGGCACTGGTCCATATGAAGTTTTCACCCAGCTAACTTTCTGGGCCAGAAGACAATTAGGCTTGGTATAGACATTCAAAAAGCCTGAAGCAGAATCAATCTAAATCATGAAGTTTTCTGTAAGTGGCATAGTTCAGATCACACAATTGCCCTTTGGAGGGGTGGGTGGGCGAATCTTAGACCGGGTTCCTCCATTTTTAAATCAGGCTATGAGGGTGCCTATACACATGCAGAGAAGTTGCTCCAACGTGTTGTAATTACAATGCATTGGAGCAGACTTGATTAATCAAGTGTGCTGGAATGTGGTAATTACTGCATTCCAGCAGACTCCCGTGTCATGTACATCAGTGTCCCCATGCTGAAAAATGGTGGCAGGGGTGCTTTAATTAATATGTAATGTTAATCAGCTTGTTGGACAAGTTTTAGTTAAAGTGCCCTGGGCACCATTTTTCAGTGTGGGGACACTGACACATAAGATGCTCCCGGTGTTTTAGGGTGGCTCTCAGAGACACTCTATTTAAAGCATCCCCTCCCTCCCCACAGCATGTCTATAAAAGTCCTGAGTGCTAAACTTTTGTTATGTTATGCATATATACTGCTTTCCGATCACTTATACTGGTAAAAGTGTGCCTGTACCTGGCCTAAATGAGCACAAAGAATCACAGGAGAGTTAACTGGTTGAGCTACACTGTCTACTTTCCATCAGGATAGGATTAAGCTTCATTACCAAAGGCTTCAAACAAATACATGTTATTGGCACAGGAGAAAGCTCTAATTGATTCACTGTAGAGTAGCAGCAGTGTGTGGAGTGAAAATATGCTAAAATATTTAAAACATCTTTACCCACCAAAGCCAACATTTTCCATTGTTGCTATCTTATCACTCCCAAGTTGGAGCCCTTCCACCAAAATGAAATAGGGATTTGGAACCTATTAGGGGAGGAGGTAAAGGGGCAAGAAGAATCATGGACTTGCAAGCAAGAGAGTAGGAAATGAATTGGACTGAACCTAAAAAAAAGGAAGGGAAATGCTGTTTATGGAACTCTAGGGTGATGAGCATGGAAGGAGGAGAAAGTGCTGGGGGCTAGATTTATTTTATGTAATAAATAAATAAGAAGGGACATGTAAGGGCATGGGAGGAAAATGATATAGGATGGCTAGAAAACAGAGAACTGGAAGAGCCAAACGAGAAAAAGTGTAGAACATAGTGAGAAATGAGTCTGAATGGAGAAAGGGAAAGAACATAAGGAACAAGGAAAAAAATAATGGCTGAAAGGGAGGAAAGGAATAATTACAATTTTGAAGATAACTGTTTCCTATTCAAGTTCATCATTTTTTCCATGTGCCTGTCAGAAAATGGGGGAACAATGAGAAAGGGGAAGTACTGATTGCAGTTCAGAGAGCAGGGAAATGAATAATTTTCAAGCTGATCATAGCTTGGAGAAAGGTAGAGACAAACACTTCAATAGTTTATTTGGTTCACTGTTATCTGTATGGTTTTGTTACCATTAAAAATGACGCTATAACATAAATAAATCAAGGGTTAATTCACTGAATATTCATGACTATACCCTGGGTGTCTGACATTATTGTAATACTAGGCAGACTGCTTTTATCATGTGAGATCATTAGGGCTCACCTTGTCATTACTGCAAGGTGAAAAAACTCCTTTGTGATCAGAATCTTTAGTATCAGGTACCTTGTGGCTAAGATCATTTATGAAATACAATTAAAAAAAAATCAAGAAAGCCTCTGGCTCTGCAGCAAGTGCGCAATGGAACAGAAATCTTCATTTGATTAATGTTTTAAACACACTGGGCCATCTCTCAATGCTGTTTATGATATCCAAGAGGGTTACAGAAGTGGTACTGCACAGATGTAAGCACACAACTGTTGTGGGAATAGTCATTTGATAAATTGCTTTTACAGTGAACCTTTGATCCACACCTGTGCTAAACTTACTAACATCTAAGGACCTTCTACAAAAAAATAACTAAGTCTGTAACTAAGTACTAATACATTTAGCTGTAAAGGTAGTTCATTTCCCCAAATCATACTTGTTTAACTTGGCAATTATGCCAGCTGAGGATATTTTGTTCCAGCCAGAAGCCTAATCTGGAATGTAATTTTCTTCGTGTAACCAATTCAGTTTGTATTTCATTTGCAGTGTAAAAAGGACTTTCTAACTATGCATGAATAATTTGTTGGACCAGTTCATTTTCTGAATTCAGTACCGCATCAGAGGGAAAGACCCTAGATACAACTACTGCTGTTTTGTGTGCGTGTCCTCTAGAAATTGACAGAACCCCAGCTGGGAAGTAAATGGTTTTCTAGTCCTAAAAACCTTTTCAAGATTTTTATTTTTTTTTAATCCACATCAACACTGAACTCAGACCTATTGCAGTTCTTTCTGTGGTATTAAAAATCCCAAAGAGAGACACATCCCAAAACAGTCAACGTCTTTGCAATCGGGGCACTTCTCTTTGCTGTGGGAAGCCCACCTTCAAGTCCATTTTTGTCTGATTCAAGTTTCACATTTCAGGTTTCACAAAATGACACTTTTTGACTAAATGATTTTTCTATTAAAAAAAGCCTAATCCCCTCTATCCAAAACGTTCTAAGACAAACAGGCAGTGTGGCAGCTAAAGACATAAGATGCAACTGCAGTGACACAAAAGCTAACTTGCATATGCAAACTGAATCTTGTCATTTCATAAGTTGTAACCAATTACATGTACTTTCATACACAGTCCTGATAAATTCTATTACATAAACTTTTAAACAGCATCAACCATTTTTGATAGTGCATTACAAACATATATTTTAGGCATAGCCCATGTGGATAAACAACAAATATGTGCATATGGGATACACGTACAGAGGAAAAGATATAACTATTGTCATTGAACTGCTCTTACCATTTGCAGAACATCAGAAGAAACCATCTGCATGCAGCACATGGCTGTTGCCAGGGCACAGACAATGGTGGAGATGATGTTGAGAGCACACACACTGAACAACAAATCCTGTGAAAAGACATGAGACAGAATGTCACTTGTTATCTTGCTGATACAGATGACAGGATTGCAAATATTTTTAGCAGATTTGATAATAAACACTGTCAATTGTTATCAATGTGATATGTTCTTAATTAACTGCGTACAATTCACCAGGCATGTATCAATTTCTCTTAACCCAATCAAGAGACAGAGGCAGAAAGAAAAAAGCAAAACTGTTACTATTTAACATATTAAGGCTGCTTGTACACATGGCGGGGGTTTGGTCCCCTAAACTGAAACTGTGGTTTTTAATTGTGATGATTAAAAAACACTGTTTAAATTGAGGGGCTTCCATCACTGTTATGGTAAGGGGCACAATTACATTTTTTTCCCCCTATGGAGGCTACCCATGTCTCCTGCACAGGGCGTGGGCTGCTAGTGGGCCGAGTGGCCCCTGAGCTGTGGAGGGCCCCAGTCCTTCGTTCTGAGGCAGCAGTGGCCTTTGGGGCCACATGGGTGGGCTGCTAGTGGGTAGGTGCTGCTCCAGCTCAGGGAATAGTTGGGAACTACTCCCTGTGCCTGTACATTGGAACCACTGCTCTCTGCATGGGCTCTGTGATGAGTTGGATCTGGAAAGTGCTGCCTGTGAGCTGGGGCAGCACCCATACAGCTAGCACCCTGCTGGGGTGGCCCCAGGGGGTGCCACAATGGCAGAGAGAAAGACCAGGCCCCCAAGAAGCTCAGGGGCTGCACAGCACAGTGGCAACTCACACAGGCAGGCTTCACTGAGGCGGAGAGAAAAAAAATGGTGAGGGGCCGGATCCTTTATTTTCTCCCAGTGGAGCCTACCTGTCTCTTCCACAGCTGGGGTGTAAGCTGCCGGGTGCCCTGGACCTTTGGCTAGGCTATGCTGTGGCTGGGGGGCCCTGAACTGCAGGGATCCCTGGACCTCCACTCCACAGTGGTGGTGCCCCTTGGGGCCACCTGGGCAGGTGGCTAGCGGGTGGGTGCTGCCCCAGCTCACAGGTATTCCCCATCCCAATCCAACTGTTCCCTGAGCTGGGGCAGCACCCTCCTGCTAGCTACCTGCCTAAGTGGCCCCAGGGGCACCACCATCATAGAAGGAGGGACTGGGGCCCTCTGCAGCTCAGAGGCCACTTGGTCCACCAGCAGCTCATCCCCCGTTGCAGGAGACATGGGCAGGCTCCATGGGGGGCGGTGCAAGAACCTGGCCTCTCTCTGCTTCTGCTTTCAGCCTGCCTTTCCTGTGATGGGGAGGATAGGGGACCAAGCTGTCAAAAGCTACAATATTACAAATAACTACTTTGCAAACTAAACTACATGCAGCTATGGTTTAGTTTACAATGTAGCCAACTTATTTAAATCGTCAACCCCCCCACATGCATACAGCGTGACACAAACGACAAAAATAGGCAATTTTTGTCACGTGTTACAAGCACCCTAAGATCTCAAGTTCTCTACTTGACTGGTAAAAAAATGTACCGCTGTTTTTTGTCAGATTTAACATTCAAGTGATAGCTATTACCAGAAACAGAATATGAGTCAGACTCCTAATTTAAAAAAAAAATCTAAGTAAATTTTACTGCTTTAAATATTCTAAACCTTTTATATTAGGATTGTATTTCAGGAGCCTTTACAGTGGGAATATTTTGCCATAAACACTGAACTTATAGAAATGACAATAGATCAAGAAGCCCAGCTGTGACTGTTACCTTTTAAGTTAATGACTGTACACTGCTAAATTTTGAAATCTACATTTGAAGAAATAACCTCGCTAGCCAATTTAAAGAAAAGGTAGAAGTCAACAAAACGTTAATCAAATTTCCAGATTTTGATATTTTAATTTTAATTTCAATTTTACCAAAAACTTGCAATTTAAAAAATGTATCAATTCCTTCCAACCCTATGCTTTACATTTACTGTTAATACCAACAGATAAAGATAAGACATTTTGTATTTGTATCAACACAAAATTTAAAAAGGTGCTATATTTCATGCACATTTAGTAAGTGTGCAGCTGCAGCCCTGCTCATGTGCTTAGAGGGGTTTCATTGCTGGAAGCTTGGTGATACTTTTAAAAGGCTGAATATCCAGGGAAGGTTCAAGTAGTTCACAGAGGATATATAAAACAAATCCCTGTTAATAAGTAAGGAGCAATAGAAGTTGGTGAACGAAGAACATTCTGCCGAATCAAAATTTTAAAGGTATATTTCAGTCCCTTCCAATTGCTGAAATAATGCCCATGCTGTAAAAATCAATGGACTGCTCTCAATTCCCCAGAAGAAAAAAAAGTAGAAAGAAGTCGCAAATTTGCACCTGTTATCTTATTTGCATGCTCCCAACAGTGACCTGAATTGGAAAAGGAAACCTGTCAGCCTATGCTGTCCTAAGTGCAAGTACAAAGTCTAGCAACTCAGTCAGCAGGCTCTGGTCAAAAGAGAATATATCAAGCCAGATGTGCTGTTGGTATTTTATTGGCTTCTCAGCCAACAGACTGATGGGAATATTCAAGGGAATAATTCATAGATAGTCAGGTGACCCCAGCAAGGTAACCTGTTCAGCCTCAGTAAACGGAGGCTGAGGGGGGACCTGGTGGCTGCCTACAAGTTGCTGAGGGGCGATCAGCAGGAAATAGGGCAGGCTCTTTTTTCCTGGGCACCACCAGGGGTAACTAGGACCAATGGTCACAAGTTACTGGAGAGC
>JAGPOW010003364.1:29743356-29802559 GCA_030014935.1 Caiman crocodilus | reverse complement strand
CTTTAAGAGTAGATTAGATAGGTACTTGGCTGGGGTCCTGTGACCCTGGCACTCGTTTCCTGCCATTGGCGGGGGGTCAGACTAGATGGCCTGCTCTAGCACCCTTCCGACCCTAGGTACTATGATACTATGATACTATGACTGTCCAGTCTCCTCTTAAAAGATTTCCAGGGTAGGTGACTGCATCACCCCTGGAAGGAGTGTATTCCATAGTCTGGGCACCCTGACTGTGAGAGAATTTTTCCTACAGTTAAGACTGAAACAGTCTTCCAGGAGTTTGTAGCCAATACTCCTGGTTTTTCCCCAAGGGTGCCCTGGTTGAACAGTTCTTCACTGACCCCTGATATAGCAGTAAGCTGCTAGCAAGTCCCCTCTCCACCTTCTCTTTTTTAGGCTGAAGAGGCCCAAAAACTAATGCTGAGTAAAGTAGAAGAATGACTTCCTTGGGTTTTACTTGAGATGCAATTGGTTGGTACATGCCAGAGTATCGTTTGCTCTGCTGGCTACAGAATTGCACTGATGGTTCATATTCATTCTGTGGTCTATTATTACCCCTCGGTCCCTTTCAGTCCTGGTGCTAGTCAAACTGGTGCCACTAAGCCTGTAAGTATGATGGAGATTGTTCATCCCCAGATGGATCACTTTATACTTCTCAATGCTGAACTTTATCTAGCTCCAATCTGCCCAACTTGCTAACCTGTCTAGGTCTGCCTGTATTTGCAATCTATTTTCGAGCGTGACCATGCTCCCCCATAAATTGGTATTATCTGTGAACTTGGTCAGTGAGCTCTTCACCACCACATCCAAATTAATGATGCTGAAAAGCACTTGGCCAAGCATGGACCCCTGAGGGACACCAATGGCCACTTCTTGTCAGGATGACACAGATTTGTTCATTAAAACTCTCTGGGTCCTACCCTGTAGCCAGCTTCCTACCCACCTAACTGTTGAGCAGTTAAGCCTGCACTCCTCCAATTTTCCTATGAGAACAACATGGGATACCAAATCAAAGGCCTTTTGGAAATCTAAGTCTAATGTCAACCTTTTCTCTCTTATCCAGGTGGCTAGTTACCCGGTCATAAAAGGAGATAAGATTGGTAAGATAAGACTTGCCCATGATGAAGCCATGCTGGCTGTCATGCAGAATCCTACCTTCTGCAAGTGTATCACACATAGACTCCTTGATGTTTTTTTTCATGATTTTCTCTGGGATAGAAGTTAGGCTAATTGGCCTATAGTTGCTCGGGTCCTCTCTCTGCCCCTTCTTGAAGATGAGCACAACACTGGCCCTCTTCCAGTCTTTAGGGACCTCCCCCAAGTGCCATGAGTTTTGAAAGCATTTTGCCAGAAGTCCCACGATGACTTCAACCAGCTCCTTCAGCACTCTTGGGTGAAGTTCATCTGGCCCTACTGACTGATAAATGTCCAACTGAACATGCACCAGCTCAGCAACAATAGTAGGAAGGTGATCGTTTCCACCATGCCCATTCTGAACCTTATCTAACACGATTTTCCCCTTAGTCTGATGAAATACCAAACCAAAGCACTCATTGGTCCAAGCAAATCATTGGACCAAGCAAAGAAAGCCTTAGATAATGGATCAAGTAGGCCTTCAGCAGGAAGCCTGGAAGAGCCAGTTTCCTCCTCCTAGGGTTGGTAAGCTGGTCAATTGACCAGTCAAATATTGTCAACTGACCAGTCAACTGACTGCATATTTTTTGACCGGTCAAAGATTTTAGCAATTTTACAGATAAACTACTTTTGTAGTTTTCTTGATAGAAATGTGATTTTTTTTAAAATTGTTTTTGACACATTTCTTAATGACAAAATTGTGCTTTTTATGCGTATTCTTTGGACCTATTGGCAAAGAACATAATACACTTGATCTGAGTCTTCAAGAGGCTGAGAAACTAAAATTTTTCCAAAGAATTCTATAGCCACACAATTTAAATAATCACAAGGAGGCATGTATTTTAAATATTGTATTTACTCAAATACAAGACAAGGCTCCCCTCTCTATTGGTATAGGGGAGGAAGCTCCTTGTCTTATAATCAGACAAGGAAATCTCAGTAAGTACATTGTATATCACTAAACTACTGCCAAAAGTATGTGCTCAGGAACAGAAAACAACTATGAAGTTGATTAACTGAAGCCAACACAGAGCATGGCTATAAAACACATGGCGCACACTGGGCAAACATTTTGATGGGAATCTACCACAAGGATAGGCTAGTGCAGCCCATCTGAATGAGATATAGGGTAGTGCCCATTAAGTGCAATTCCCCTCACTGCCAACTCTTCAAGTCACAGTGAGCCATGAGACTATATACAGTTCACCCAGAATCCCTCTGTCAAACCATGTTTTAGCCTGGCACATATGATTAGAGACCTACTCAAGTAGCAATTTTGCAGATTTCATTGTGAAATCTGGCATTTCCTACAAAATTGGGCAAAGCTGACTAAAAATAAAATGCTGGCGCCCCAGAGGAAGCTATCTTCCTCAGCAGCCATCTCTCAAAGAAGGCCAACATTGACAAGGAGATGCAGTATAGGATACAATGTGCCAGCTCTGCCTTTGGAAAACTGAATCATTGAGCATATAATGATCATGACATCAGGACTCAAACAAAGCTCCTACTGTATGTGGCTATAGTAATCCCAACTCTTCTCTATGGCTGTGAAGTTTGGGTGACCTATGGGGACCCACGTGAACAGTCTGAAATGCCATCACCAGTGCTATCTCCAGAAGATCCTTGGCATAAAGTGGGAGGATTGTCACACAAGTTGTCAGTAACATTAACACTACCAGTATGGAAAGGTTGATTATTCGACATCAGCTGTGGTGGACAGGGCATTGTGTATGTATGCCTGATGTACGTTTACCAAAACAACTGCTATACTTCACACTTAGCCAAAGATAAAGGACAAGTGGGGGCCAGAGGAAATGCTTGAAGGACACCCTGAAGGCAAACATTAAGAAATGTGGCATTGATACCACAAATCTGGAAAAACTAGGCTGGGACAGGACTATATGGTGATGCCCTGTAAGAGAAGGTACATCTTACTTTTAGGAAAACCATCTCACACTGAAGGCAAAAAAATGGCAGAAACATAAGGAAAGAAAACAAGACCAAAATCTGTGGTCTATCCCCCCTTTAACCACCACTTGTGGGGTTTGCCAGAGAGTATGCAGCTCTAGGATTGGCCTTCTTAGCCAATGGGCTCATTTACAACCATTTACTTGAGCTGTGGAAGTAATTATCTTTGACCATGAGAGATTGCTACCGCCACTGTTTCAGGAACTCCTGCCGGTAAACAAAACCACATGTCCAGTTACAGGCACCTAGTTCAATACTGGGGGATGTAAATGCTGCCAGCTAATTCCCATAGACCTGGGAGCCACTGTGGTTCTGCAGGGTCTTGGAGAACTTCTGGAATAAATACAATTAAACAATGAGAACTCAGAGACCCTGAAAAACCATAGGAAAATCCAGGAGATTGTTAGGGCAAGAGACAGACTATCATCCATGGATGTAATACCTGGTGACAGCTGCCAACCCATGTGGGAATATATTTTCCACAAGGATATGCAGAAGGAACAGAGGAGTTTGAATTGGCAGGTAGTCCACTTGGTCACTGCCGATGCAGGTACTGAAACACAGAGAGGGACAGAGAGACTCACTAACCTGCCCCAGGCAAACATCCTGGCGGAAGAAGAAAAAAATTGACCACCTTCTCTGGGGCTCCACATATGCCAGGGAGGTGTGGAGGTAAGTAGCCATACTCCTCATGATGGTGACAGGGGTCAAGACCAGAGAGGTGGTGCTGTTCAGGCATATGACCCAGCAAGAGACCCCAAGAGCCCACTTTGACCAGTACATCCCCTGCTTCAGGAACACCCTGTGGAAGACCAGAAACCTGCTCATGTACAGGCACATGGAACTCCTAGCTGAGGACTGTCAGAATGGTAGGAAGTGAGCAAGGGTACTGCATGAAGATGGGAGAAGACAACGGGGAGAAGACAGTGGAGGACAGATGGAAGAGAAGAGACTGGCACAGACTATTCAGGGACAAGATCCCCAGAGAAGATGACTATGATGACGATGACAACAATGATAGCAATAAAGCAAGGGTGAGAGATCAGGATGATGAAGAAGAGGAAGATGATGAAGATAATGTAGATTAAGGACTGGGAAAAGAAAAAGAAGTGTGAGGGGTGGAGAGGGGGTTTTGCATGATTGTAATGGTTAAAGGAGATCGTGATGGGCATGTGGATGTGTGGGCACATGGGAGTGTGGAGCAGTTATTATAACAGGGATGATGATGATGTAACCATCAAAGGTAACCAAAGGTGTGTTTTGGACTGCCAAGTGATCCATATAAGTCAGGTGGCAGGTTCGTAGAGGTACAGGGGTGTGTGTGTGCATTTTAAAAATTTAAAAACTGTACTATATACCAGCAGGTACCAAACCGCTGCTCAAAAGTGTGTTTATGGAGTACCTGTGCTAAAACTTGCAGCAGTCTCACAAAAGGTAACATACATCAATTCTAGATAATCTATGGAAATTGCTACAGCCATGTTTAATTTCAAGATTATTGTCTTCAATTTTGCTTCTCACGTCTATGTGCTCAGGGAGAGCAGAATCTGACAGTAAGTAGAGGGGGAAGGAGCTGCAGGGGAAAGAGGTGTAAGGAAGCAGAGAGCAAAGAGCTACCTGACCCCCCCAGATTTATTTTTCCTGCTACAGAAGTGGGAAGGGGACAATAAATGTATATATTTTCCATATTATCTAATTATTGGGCATTATCTTGCAATCACAATCATCTTTTATTTGAGTAAGTAAGTATGGCACTATAAAACAGGTAAACGACTTAGAAAAGTACTTGTGAAGATCATCTACTGGTTTGGTCAATCTAGTCACTATTTACTTTTATACTCAGCAATAGATTTTTTTCGCTGTAGCTTCCCTTGAACATCTTTCACAAGTCAAATCTTCTTGGATCCCATTCATCAACAATGGAATTTTAAACGAGCACTGCAGAAAACCTCACTTTAAAAGAACATCAAGATCACAGTATACTGCTTGTAGCTTTTGTCTTAATAAGATTTTTTCCTTCAAGTGATCAATGGAAATCAAGCAGATTGGTTTGGTTTTCTTTAAATGCATATTTCTTAGTTAAAAATTTCAAAGAGGTGGTCAGAGAAATATATGCACTGCCTGAAGGTTTGCAAATCCCATTATGTCTGGATGTATAACACTTGAATACCATTCTATTTTTCTAATACTATTGTTATAGATACCCATTACACTGGATGTTAGTCCGTGGTACATGCTATAAGAAGGGATTTGTAATATGCTTCAAAGCAAAGCTGAAAAGCCCCAATCAAAAGAATAACTTTTGAAGAGTCACTGACCCAGTAATGGCTTACTGCATTATACAACCTTCCTTGCAACATTTTCAGTCGTACTTTTTCATGTCATTCCACCCAGCACAGGTAAAATTATGTATTACAAAAGATCATAAACAATGATAAATGTCAAGCTTTTGGAGGTAAATATTGCTGAAATATACTCATATACACTCTACATATAAACAAAAATGCTGAGATATACACCATCTTATAAATAGGAAGATTTATGTACATACAGTTAAACACTGTTACTGTCATTTCTAAAGTTAAATGACTTGAGACAGATTTGAGAAGTGGTCTATAAATTTAAGGGCATATTTTTCACTTCTATCAACCTGCAATTTTTAATCACCAATGAATTTTACACTGTGAATGAAATAAGAATGAGACTCTTGGTTTCAGCAAAACATTTAATTACACAGAGCAGAATAAAGTGAAATAACTATTTGTGTAAAGCATTCCATAAATCAAAGTGTGTCACATTATAAACATACTGAACTTGAAAAAGGAAAGGCTTCTTTATACAACATGACTTCTTTCTACTTCAGTTTTAGACATAAAGCATAGCGACCTTTGTTTTCCTTTGTGTCAGCTGTTCTTAAGTGCTTGGTTTTGTTGCGCACAGCTGTGCTTTACATGGTTCACCATGGTATCTCATTATTCATATTTCTCTTTCTAATCTCAACAATGCTCTCACCTATACACTTCCATAGCTTGAGCAGTATGACTTTTCAAGGCACATACACATCAGCATTATTCAAAAAGTACATTCAAATAACATTCAAAATATAAGATGCAAAACGTAGGTCGTTCCTTTATAACTAATCACTAGTCTCCTGGCTGGGAATTTTGCATAATGAAGTTTCAATGATCTGACTATAGTGGAATTAACTCAATGCATTCAGTACATTACTCAAGCAGACAGCAGCTGAAGCACACACATTGCCTTTCATTTATCTGCTAGCTGGTAAGGAGAGAAATCAGACTATCACCACTGTTATTAATGAAGAAAAAGCTGCAAAGTGAATTTGATTCTTTCACATACTTAACTGTGTTTCTGGAGATTATAGGAGGAGGTTGTGTTAACTCTCAGGCAAATTTAAAGTTAGTTTATGTTAAACAACAATCACTTTGGAGATGAGAAGGAATGAAGCACAGCAAACAAAACAGAGCCTGTACAATTACCTCGTAATTAAAGGAAAACAGATTGTAGGCTTAACTGTAAGGTGCCAGTTGAGATAAATTATAAATGCTGACATATTTGCACATATTAGGCATTCAGGCCTTTAAATGCTTTATATATGAATATTTTATGTGTTATTTAATTGATAGGTCTTTATAATTATTGTTACATTCACAGATTATCACATAACAGCTGCCTTCTATCTACAAAGCACATATTAAAATATCCTAAACATTAGATATAAATTCAGCTATAGCTGACTGTTAGGGATTCTTCTTAAAGAAAAGGTTATGGATGATTAAAGCGCATAAACTACAATTCTTAAAACATGGTATCCCTTCCACTTATGCTCACTACTAACCTACTTCCTGTATCAACCAGTACAAATCAGGTGTTTTAAACCCAAAAGTAACTAAAGTTGGAGAATAAGAAGAGATATCTGTTAATTATGGTATAACTGTGACATTGATACTACTGATAGTAGAGGCAATACTGAAATGTCAATCATCAATAGCACCATAAACTCCACGTGACTTATCAGCAGTTTAATTATATTATTCTAATCCACTCCTTACAATATGGATATAAGGAGGAAAAAGGATAAAACCATTCTCTTTTTCTTCCTTCCAACTTTTCAAGCTCCAGGAATGAAAACAACATTCAAGTGATTCTTTCTATTTTGGCTTTACCGGTTTTTTGGTCTTCCTTGGCAATTATGGTCTATGAAAAGCCTCCATATCTCATACAACTACTTCGGTCTTTCAGATATCTCATTCTATCTGGATACCAACAGTTTTGGTAAAGGGGCCTTTCCAGCACAGAGCGCAGAAGCTAGGAACAGACATTAAAAAAACCTGAGGTGGAATTGCTCAAGTCTATGTGGGTTTGTGTAAGCACCCTAGTTTAAGTTGGGAGCGAACAGAACAGAAATTTGCCATTCAATTGGGGGGCAGGGGGAGAGGTGATACTGCTGCACTGGCCATGGATAAGGGAGAGGAAGGAGGGTGCTCGAACATGCCTCCCACCATGACCTGCAGCCTTCCCAGGCTGCTGAGTGCTGTTATTGTGTCCACTCATGGAAAGCACTGGAGTCTTGGTGGATTTCCCACCGACAGACTCTCTTCATGCCTCCCAAGAGTGGACAAAATGACAGGGAACTGCACAGGGTGGAGATGCCTGTAACACTGACTGCTAACAGGAGAGGGGCAGATATGGGGGGTCGGGGGGAGGAGGGACTGGCCATGACAGCAGGGCACACATACACAGCCTCACAGCCGCTGTCCATGCAGAGACAGGGAAGGGGGTCATTTGCTTTATTCTGCTTTAAAACAGAGGTGCTGCCTCAGGGAAACAAGGCAGGAGATGGGGAGCAGGTGGTTCTATGCCAGGGACATGGGGGAAGGGGGAAAGTAATACCCCAAGCAGCTACTCATGCGAACCTACAGTCCTAGGCTCACCGCTCCCCCCCAGCCTCTCCATCTCAGCCCCTTGCATTGAGACAGAGAGAAGCATAGAGGCCAAGCATGGTGAAAAGCCACCCCAGGTAGCCTGGGCTGGGCTGGAAGATGGCTGCCGCAGGGGGCAGCAGCTCCCAGTGAAGTTGGTAGGTCAGGAGAATTACTTTTCAGTCTATCATCACACATTTACTTCTCTGTTCAAAGAGAACAAATCCATGCAAGCCACCTTGGATGAACTTAACCAAAGAGCAAGAACAAGAAAACTAAGTTATAAGATTACTTGAAAATGTCAAACAGGGGAAGGAGAACAGTTTATGGCTCAGTGATTTTCTAATTTGTTAAAGGAAGAACAGAATTTATCAGACTAATTTCTCCTAAAAGATTACCAGGAAAAAGAATCTTCTCATTCCCATCTTTCCAGAGCTCCTTATAGTTTATGAATCTAGTACAATTTGGAACTGCATTTTAACAGTTGATAGCAAGCTTAGGAAGTTATTGGTTCACAATTGAAAACCTAGGGTTTAGCTAGATTGTGTATCAATATCACTTGGGGGTCACTTTTGGCCACTGGACTTTTTCCTTATTGTGATTTAAAGGACCACACTGCTGTATTAAATACAAAATTGGAATACAGACTCATAAACAACATGGTAAACAACATTAAGTCATGGTTAGTGAACCTGTGTAAACTGGAATGTGATACTTTGCTTTGCCATCTATAATTTACTGATTATGCATCTCTCTTCACCTCAGGCTTTCTTGTTTAGACACTGTATTTTGCTAAAGGGACCAATCTTGCTTTTCTAGTATGTGTGTGATAAACACTCTAATGTTCAACGATTATGAGGCTGGAAGGGACATCACAAGATCATTGGGTCCAACCCCCCTGCACCAGGCAGGAAAGACAACTGGGAGCCAGGTGAGCCCAGCAAGGTGACCTTCAAGAGGGGACTGGATAATTTCCAATTGCACCACTTCTGGAGGGAGCCTATTCCACAGTCTGGACACTCTGACTGTGAAGAAGTTTTTCCTAGTGTTAAGCCTGAAATGGCCTTCCAGGAGTGTGACCATTACTCCTGGTTTTCCCCAAGGGTGCCCTGGTGAACAGTAGTTCACTGAGCCCTTGATGTACACCCCTAATGTAGCAATAAGCCACTATCAAGTCCCTCTCAGCCTTCTCTTTTTCAGGCTGAAGTGTCCCAGGTTCCTCATGTAGTTAATACAGAACATGAATGTAACAGGGTGCTTAAGGCTCCTGTTGCTGTTTCTCCCTTAAAGTAAAAGGGAGATCCTCAGGTTGGAAAGGATATCAAAGGCCTCTGACATAGTTTCCCACCACATTCTCTTAAAAAAAATCTTGGTGACTACAGCATTGATGCCTACACAGTCAGATGGGTGGCACATTGGCTACATGGTCATACCCAGAGAGTGGTGGTGGATGGGTCATTTTTGACCTGGAGGGATGTGGGCCGTGGAGTTCCCCAGGGCTCAGTCCTGGGGCCTGTATAGTTCAGCATCTGTATCAGCAATCTGAATGTGGGTGTGGAAGCATGCTGTCCAAATTCGCTGACGACACCAAGTTGTGGGGTGAGGTGGGCACACTGAAGGGGAGGGACAAAATCCAGCTAGATCTAGACAAATTACAGAAGTAGGAGGCTGAGAATAGGATGGAATTCAATGCAGACACATGCAAGGCACTGCATCTAGGGAGAAGGAACAAGCAACACATGTATAGGCTGGGGAAACACCCTTCTTGTCAACACACTGGCAGAAAGGGATCTTGGAGTCATTGCTGACTCCAGGATGAACATGAGCTGCCAATGTGAGGAAGCAATCAGTAAAGCTAACTGCACCTTTTTGTGCATCTACAGAGCACCACAAGCAGATCCAGGGAAGTGATCCTTCCCCTCTATGTGGCATTGGTCAGGCCACAGTTGGAGTACTGAGTCCAGTTCTGGGCATCTCACTTCAAGAGGGATGTGGCTAGCATTTAGAGGGTCCAGAGGTGGACCACTCACATGGTCAAGGAGCAGTGGGGCAGGCCCTATGAAGAGAGGCTAAAGGGCCTGAACCTATTCAGCCTCCACAAGAGAAGGCTGAGAGGGGATCTGGTGGCAGTTTACAGACTCACCGGGGGGACCAGCAGGAATTGGGGGAGGCTCTGTTCCCCTGGGCACCACCTAGGGTTACTAGGAATAATAGCCATAAATTGTTAGCGAGAAGGTTCTGGCTGGGCATCAGAAGACATTACTTTACAGTTAGGGCTGCCAGGCTCTGGAATGGGCTCCCAAATGATGTGGTGCTCTCTCCTACCTTGGGGGTCTTCAAGAGGAGGCTGGAACAGATATTTGGCTGGGGTGATATGACTTTCCCACCTGTTCCTGCCTGGGCCAGGGGGTCACACCTGATGATCTGTTTAGGTCCCTTCTGACCCTAAGTACTACGATACTATGATACTAGGTCCCGGGATATTTACTGAGGAGTGCTTACGGCAGAGTAAGCTAAGCCACAACAGTACACAGAAGCCAAACCTGCATGGGTAGCATAGCACCTATTGCAGAGCTTGATGCTCAGTAGTAATACCGCAAGGAAGAATCCAGCTTAGGAGACAAGGCAATGCTATAGCAGCTAGGCCAGAAGCAGCCAACTTCCCTTGAGATCAGTAAGCAAGCCTAATCAGGCAACACTTGCAGCCCACTCAGGGAAGTCACCTGACTAGAAAGGACTGGCCTAAGTGACACAAACCCCAGGCTTGACCTAGGTCAAGTAATTTAGGCCCAGACGCTGAAGGGGACAGAGCTCTGCTGCGAGAGGGCTGGCTGGATGACTGAGATGCCATTAAGATTGAGAACAGCAAGTAAGGAGCTGAAGGCTGGTAGGGGACTGAGATGCAGAAGGAAGAAAGAGTTTAGGAGACAGCCAACAGGCTAAGAGTGTGTGTCAGAGACAGAGTGCCCATGTTTTTCTATTTGAGTTTTAACCAGTCGTTTGGTTTGAGGAGATGGAGGTCCCAGTCATGCCTGAGAGGCACACGGCTACCTTGAGCCCAGCTAGGCGTGGGGCTCAAACTGCAAGAATATCAGACAGGGCCAGGGACCTAGTGCCTGAGCAGGATGTGAACCAGGGTTGGGGACCCACAGCCTGAGATGGGTGAAAAGCAGGGCAAGGAGCCCAGGGAGTGAGAGATAGGGGGCTAGAGGCCCAAAACAACAACTAGTGCCAGGGACAGAGCAAGAGACACAAGGTACAGGGACACAGAAACACTGTTGATTGACAGGGATGAAGCCGAGATTGCTGGACCTGAATCTGTGGGCCAAGGCCTGAGGTGTTCACTCAGAGGAAAGGGAGGCTGAAGCCAGAAGAACCAAAGCTTCTACCAAGGAGGAAATGGTATGGCAACGCCTGAGATGCATGGGTACATCTATAGGGTAGGTCGTAAGCCATGTATAGTTCATAAGGCAACTGGTGCCCTGGAGGCATGGAGAAGCCAGGAGGGACAATTTAGGGTGAGGATGAGATTGGGGACCAGCAAGGTCTGAGAGGGATTCACTGATAGGAGTATAGAGTAGAGCTCACTCTAGAACCCTTGAGCAGGTTTCCTTTCAAAATCAATTAAGAACATCAAGGCATGGCAGGTAGGAAAGAAGAGAGGGTACACCAGAGCTAGAGCTGAACAGGAGGTGTGTGGCCCCCAGAGGGCATCATAGCTTCCCCTGATACACCAGAACTATTACAGTTTTGCACTGGTTTGATTTTTCTGTACTTCAAATATAAAATGTTCTTGGCTGTACTTCTTTCTAACCCCTTACAGGAGGCCAAGTCCCCTCAAGGGTTGAAGGAAATGTCAAAATTACTTTGTAGCAGACACAGATCTGTTCAGTTATATTTACAGCCGTAAATCAGCCACTGCAAAAATTAGATTTGAATTTGATATTGATTTTTGAAACCCCAGAGACTTTTTGGTCAATCTCTGCTGTACATTCTTATTATGGCCAAATTCAGCTATGGTGTGATTTTAATTTTAGTTACAAGACAGTCCCTTTTTCTTTGGCGTGCAACAACAGAGCAGTCAGGGCATCTCAGTATGGCTCTGGAGGCTTGAGTTCAGGGCCTACTCTGGTCTCAGGCCAAAGGCTGCCCCCACTATCCCAACTACTGTAAATGTGCCCCTGGCTGTTCAGGCTGGGGAGTCAGAGATGCGTGATGTGATGCTGGCTACATCATACACCCTTGCATACTACTAGCAAAACAACTTCCATGTCTTAACTACAAGAGCCCAATGGGCTGTTAGGCTCAGACTGACTTTCCTCCTTTATTTTTCTTGTTTCCTTTCCCACCAGATGATGGCTAGAAAACAATATTACAGATTTACTTTTGGGAATTGGCTTGTAGATATAGTAGATACTGTATTAGAACAATTGTCCAGGAGAATAGCAAGGGTTAACTGGTTTCTAAAAGCCTGTTTGTCACAAAGTTTCCTTCAAGGCAGACACCTGACTGTAGACAATGGACAAACAGGCTGGGTAAATTGAAAATTGTTCCCTGAAAATTCACATTGTTCTCTGAAAACCCACAACATTTGAGATAAGCTTACCACATTGTACCTAGGTCATAGTGACCAGCTACAGAGTCCCTGGGATTTCTGGTTTTGGTGGATGGACCATATTAGGAGGCCAGAGCATGTCCAAATTAAGACAACAGTAAATGACCAAATTTAGAATAATGAAATCATAGAAAATTAGGGTTGGAAGGGACCTCAGGAGGTCATCTGTTCCATGTGCTCAAAGCAGGTACATCCATGATTCGATCATCCCAGCCAAGGCTTTGTCTTAAAAACCTCCAAGAATGGACAGTCTACAAACTCTCTGGGTAACCTGTTCTAGTGTTTTACTACCCTCCTAGTGAAATAATTCTTCCTAATATCTAACCTAAACTTCCCTTGCTGCACCTTGAGACCTTTGCTGCTTGTTCTGTCATCTGTCACCCCTGAGATAGTCAAGCTCCATCCTCTTTCAAAGCTTCTTTCAGGTAGTTGAAAGCTGCTATTAAATCCCCTCAAGTCTTTCTTCTTTAGACTAAATAAGCCCAGATACCTCAGCCTCTCCTCAGAAGTCATGTCCCTCAGCCCCCCTTACCATTTTTTATGCTCTCTACTGTACTCTCTCCAGTTTGTCCACATCCTTTCTGTAGTGGGGGCCCAAAACTAAACACAGTACTCCAGACGTGGTCTTATTAGTGCTGAATAGAGGAGAAGAATCACTTCCCTTAACCTACTAGCAACACTCCTACCAATGCAGCCCAGTATGCTGTTAGCCCTCGTGGCAACTAGGGCATGCTGCTGACTCATATTCAATTTATTGTCCACTGTGACCTGTAGGTCCTTTTCTGCAGAGCTGTTGCCCAGCCAGGCAGCTCTTAGCCTGTAGTGGTCCATGGGATTGTTCCATCTTAAGTGCAGGACTTTGCATTTGTCCTTGTTGAACCTCATGAGATTTTTTTGGCCCAATCCTCCAATCTGAATGCTAGCCCTACCCTCCAGCATATCTACTACTTCCCCAGCTTGCTGTTTTCTGCAAATTTGCTAAGGTACACTTTATGCCATTTTTCAGGTCACTGATGAAGATATTGCACAAAACTGGCCCCAGGACTGACCCACGGGACACTCCATTTGGTACTGACTGCCAACTAGCCATTTATTACTACCCTCTGAGCCTGATATTCCAGCCAGTTTTCTATCTACCTTACAGTCCATTCATCCACCCTGTACTTCCTTAGCTTGCCTGTGAATATGTTGTGAGAGACTATCAAAAGCCTTGCTAAAGTCAAGGTATACCACCCACATCCATTGGTCTCCCTCCATCTGCAGAGATGCATGTATGTGATGGGTTTGGAAAACAAAGAAATGTGCTGACAGGACAGAATGTGGACAGTATGACAGGCACAGGGAAATTAATAAATGGTAGCTAGAGATGAAGAGTCATCAGGAGGAGAAAGAATATAAAAGGTGTGATTTCAGAGCAGCAAAGGGTCCCTGAGGGGGGAATCCAAGGTGACCATGGACAGAGAGCATGCCACCTGCTTGTCTCACCCACCACATTGTGGGGGTGGGTCTCAGTCCTCATCTTTCAAGACTGCTGATAAACAAGAATTACAGGGCAAAGCCTGCATATTGGCCAGGTGTATCTTTCCTTTGTGAACCCTAGGCCTGGCAGTTATTGAATTGAAGGCGGGGGGCGGGATTTTGTTTGCCTTGCGTGCATTATTCTTATCTGTTATCATTGGGCATGTCTATACAAGATGTGTGATGTGCAGTAGCCTAATAACACTGCAGTATTGTGCTTGGAAAAACGTGCTAATAGGCACTGTCCTACTGCACAGTAAGTATCACTGTAAAAATGTGTGCTGGCGCTACTGCATACTAACTGTAGTTACTGCACATTTAGTTAGTACTCCATTAAGCAGGTATGAAACTACATGCATAGAAACTACTGTTGATTAACAAATGTGTAGACATGCCCATTGTATATCAATAAAATTTGCCTATTATTGAACGGAAGAAGTTGTGGCTAATGTGAGGGCTTGAGTCTGCCTGGGTCATAAATTCATTGCCAACATCAAACATGTCTTTTAATTTTGTTGTGATCCTAAAAATGAACTTTAGTGTGAAAATGATTTAAGAAGGCTCATCTAAGTATCCTTTTACTTGATCTTGCAAGAGAAGGTTTCTTTCCTTTTCTATTTTTTACACCAGGCTTTTCTAAGGTTTGGCTAGCAGGATTTTGATTCAGATTATCAACTACTGCAATTTGTAGAATTCTGCCTTTGTGACGATATTAAAGCAATTAATAACAATAAACTAAAACATTTTAAAAGCTTCTGCAAAATAAGCACATACAAAATAGGAAATTTACTGATATCTGAGAATTAACAATATGAGAGACTGCTGTTTGACAGGGAGCTGGTTTCATTTATTCTCCTCAGAAAAGTCACTGGGTAAAACAGAAAAAAGAGATTACAAGCTGCCTGCCATGTTTTGCCTTTGGGAGGCAAGGTTCTAAGCCCTAAGAATGAACAAATGTTGGGACAATTAACCATCTGAATCCTAGCTTAGGTACTGAAGATCTCTGTAAATGACTGATGTGAGCACCTTTCAAGATACTAAGCATGCTCCCTCTGTCTGGTTCATTTGCCCCATGCCCACTTGCACATGGTCACACTGGGAGCCCTGAGAACTGAGGCCCACATTACAGAGTGGCTGTGGGCACCTTGTTCAGTCTTGCCAACTCTGGCTTCCTCCTGCCTACTCATCCCGCTGTCCTGGAAGCCACTAAGATCTACAGAAAGAGCAACAAGACATCTCTTTTCCTTTGGCTGTCTGAATTTTGGCTGCTTCCATCCATTCTTTGATACCCATTAACCACTTGCTTCATTGCCCACAGAAATCTCACAGGCACCCTGGCATGTCTTCTGTGCTTTTTCCTCCATCAGAGTCCCTGACACTCTTAGGAGCTTGTAAATTGTACAAACTAGATTGCAGCTATATCCCTAAAAGTTCAGAACTGCCTCAAAAAGAGAAAGCAACATTGTCTCTCAGACCTGTGCTCTTATAAAATGTCTTAGTTGGAAATAGGCTGAAAGTCTGTATAGAAGATGCAATGAGAAATATAATTCTCCAAATGAATAGGGCCCCTGGGGCAAAGAATCCCCTTAATCCCAAAACCTTGAAAAATTCTATTAGGCAAGCTAGATGAAAATGTGGCTTTGTGCACAGAATGAGACAGAGAAGCTTGGATCTAATTCATTATATTCTTCCCTTCAGTCCCAACCTGGAATTTCCAAATAGCTAAGTATTTCTTAGGTCCTTCTCTTGTTTAAGCATTAGACTTTGAAAAGATAATTTTATTAAATGGCTCACCTTTTACTGCACGGTTTCCAGAGAGATGGAGGCCTTCAGACTCCTTAATCTGTAACCAAGGAGGAGTGGCAGAAGAGTATATATCAAATTCTAAGGAAGGGATATTATACATGTCAAGGTATGGCACACTGAGTGTGGGGACTGTCACATGGAGAGGAAAGTATGACTTTTACGTAATTAAGAGGTCCATATTACAGATATGTATTATTGTGTCCTGTAATGGGAACATTAGCCTTGTTTTGGAGGAGAGCGAGCCACGTGAGAAAAAGCAGCAGGGTCCCCCTAATGTTAGGAATTTTGTCCAAGCCAATCCCCCCCCACCTCAATCATTGACAGATGTCCTCATGGCATCAGTCCACCTATGGTTAGTTCTAAAATAGTTAAGGAGCTCCTGGAGGAGCTGGATGGGTACAAGTCAGCAGGCCCAAATGACCTCCATTCACGGCTGCTGAAAGAATTGGCCAGTGTCATAGCTGAGCCTCTGGCACAGCCATTCAAGCATTCGTGGTGCTCTGGCCAAGTCCCTGAGGACTGCAGAAGGGCCAATGTAGTGCCCATTTTCAAGAAAGGGAGAAGTGATGAGCCGAGTAACTTTAGACCAGTCAGTCTTACCTCTATTCCTGGGAAAATGCTAGAGAAAATAATCAAAGAACATGTTTGTGCAAGCCCAGCAGGGGAAACGATATTGAGGGGAAACCAGCACAGGTTTGTCACAGGTAGATCCTGCCTGACAAACTCTGTAGCCTTCTATGACAAGGTTACACACTGCCTGGCCATGGGAGCTGAGGCTGATGTCATCTTCCTGGACTTTAGGAAGGCCTCTGATACAGTTCTGCACCCTATCCTCATTGGGAAGCTAGCAGACTGTGGAGTGGACACCTACACAGTCAGGTGGGTGGCCAACTGGCTTAGGGACTGCACCCAGAGTGGTGGTGGATGGTTCCTTCTTGGCCTGGAGGGAGGTGGGCACTGGGGTCCCACAGGGTTTGGTCCTTGGACTGATACTGTTTACTATCTTCATCAACGATTTGGATGAGGACGTGGAAAGCACCTTCTCCAAGTTTGCTGATGATACCAAGTTATGGGGCAAAGTTAGTACACCAGAGGGCAGGGAGCAGATTCAGACCAACCTGGACAGGTTGAATCAATGGGCAGAGAGAAACAGGATGCAATTTAATAAAGATAAATGTAAGATACTGCACCTGGGAAGGAGGAACCCCCAGCACACCTATAGGTTGGGGAGTGTCCTTCTCAGCAGCTCGGAGGCAGAGAGGGATCACGGAGTCATAACTAACTCCACATAGTCACCTGGCTGGAGTCATTTGACCTTGGTCCTCTTTCCTGCCAGGGGCAGAGGGTCGGACACGATGATCCATTGTGGTCCCTTCCGACTCTACAAGAAACAGCAGCAGGGCCCCCCTAATACTAGGACTTCTGTAGCCTGGGGAAGAGGGATGGCTGCTGACAGAGAGGGAAGCACTGACAACCTTGGCAGAGGGGCAGAGACACTAGCAGCTAGGAAGAGCACTAAGTGGTGAGCAAGGGAGCTCTTGCCAGCTACAAGAAGGACCCTGGGAGAGGGGAAGTGAAGGCAGGCAGAGTGTATCGAGAGGACTGAGAATGGTTCAGATGGGTCTAGGAGGAGCTCAGTGAAGTGGGTGCATATGGTGGGTTGGGGCAGTTTTTGTTAACTCATTGAGGGTCTCTGTTTTCCTTTTCCTCTGCTCAGGTGTTGGTAACAATTGGTGGACTGACTGGTTGTGAGGGGGTGTATGGAGGCCACAGTGCCTCAGGCCAGAGTGCTCAGCACTCCACATTTTTCCCTGTTTTTTCTTCTTGTTAATCCTTTCCTAATATTTTTGTGGTAGTCTTGGAGAGGGAAATAGGCAGCTGCTTCTGCCAGGTGGAGGCCCAGGAGAGGGTCACAGCTCCAGAGGGGCCTGAAGTGGGCTAGAACCCAACAGGGTTAAAGCCACAGCCAAGACAGAGAGAGAGTAAAGGACAGAAGAGCATCCCCACATTACCCAGGCAGATCAGTAGCCAGAGAAGGATGAGTGGTAGCAAGACACCCTTGGCTAAACTCTGGTTACCTAAGGGCAGCCTCCTAAACAACATACTAACTATAACATCAAGGTGTGGCAGGTGGGAGAGAGGAGCTACACAGTCACCAGGGGAGAGCCATGACCACCCCTGGAAGTGCAACCACTCTCATGTCCTCAGTGGCTTTCACTGTTGTAATACAAGTAGACTTCTTATGAAATGTGTGGTAAACCCACAGACCAAGTTGAACCCATCAATAATAATGGAGATCCAATCAAAGCTACAGATCCCTAAGTAAAATCAAATAATCAACAAAAAGCAATATAATAAATATTAAAAAAAACCCCAAATGACCCCTCCAACAATATACTAAATATAAAAAGCCACAAACAAAACCCCCTTAAACAATATAATAAATATAAAAAAGCCATAAAAGTGCTATTTAAGACAGATGTGAGAAATCTCACTCAAAGTTGGGAAGGTCAAAGCTGCAGAGCCCTAAAGCATGAAAGAGAAAAACTATGGTCTGAACTTCAGAACCTAATCCTAAAGGATTGTACAACCTCTAATGGAACTAAACTTTGAGGTATTTTGAACTTCTTTTTATCTGGTATTTAGAGTTTGGCCAGGAATCTTTGTGATGCTATGCATATTCTGATCCTCCTTTGTTGGTTTTCCTTCAGTGTAGTAGCCTGAAAACCTGCCTGGAAAGAACCAAAGTTGGCATTGATATTCTCACTGAATTTGTAAGGAATAGAGTGGTCTAGAGAGGCTGCGTCACATCTGCAGTAAAATGCCAAAGCTTCAATCTCTGATTGATGAAATTTCAAAATCTAAATGAATTAATTTCAGTTTGAAGTTAAATGCCACCTAAGATTTTTTCCTATGGAAAAAAATTAAAATTTCCACTAACAGTATTTGAAAAATTTTGCAAACATAAAACTGGGTTTTTCTACTATGTTTAGTCTGCACTAATACCAGAAAAAATGACTGCTACTGGGAAAGGTGACTAAAAGAATAGAAGAGTCTTTTTTTTTCCTCCACACCCTATTTACATGTGTAATTGTTATTTAACACAGTATACATGTGAAGGCCCAGTGTTAGGGTACACATCTGACTATGTTAGGGTACAGAATGCTCATTGGCATCTGTCAGAGGTAGACATGAAAAACCCTATAAAATGTGTTCTTGATTGTATTACAGAAAATAGGACCAAGGTGTTCTCGTTCTCTCAATTTTATTAAAACTTCTATTCTACTCCATGAAAGATTTTTAGTGGGTGCAGTGTTCACAACCACAAACATAAAAGGCACTAAACAGAATTTTTGTTTACTAATTATTACATGGTTGGTCATGCTACTTTCATTGAACCTACAAGTCTTTCTTAACAGTTCACTTACAGGAGACTTTTTATCTCCAGATATCAAAGACAATCAGAGGTCAGGCTTTGCGGCCGATCTAAATCATACAAACAAGTACTGTTGGCTATGCAAACAGAATAAATTTATATAAAAATGTGCAACTGCCCCTTTCATTTTTCACACATTTTCCAGATTTATGGAGACACTGTCTGGCAGAGATCCCAAATTGTGCAGTCAGCCTCTGCTTGAAGCAGTTTCTGCATACAGAGCTTTATGTGGCGGCCATGCAAGCAGATACCTACAAAAGCAGCTAAAATTAGGTCACTACTTGGAAAGGTTAAATGCTTCAGAGAAGAGGCTCTGCAAACTATAATTTAAAAATCCTGAAGCTGTTTTTGGAAGCCCTGAAAATTTAAACAGACAGAAGTCACATTTTGTGTTGTGTTCTGTCAAGAACTGCCAACAGCTAGCCCAAATCCAATCACATAATAACAATCTCTTGCCAGTAAAATGACACCTTAATATTTTTCAGTGTCATTCTTCTAAAACCCTAAAATGTGGCCCTGCAAAGAGACTCAAGTAACTTCTTTGGACATTCTACCCGCTGCTTGACCATTCCACGCCTGTTTATTTCTCTGTGAAGCAACTGCTTTTAGACTTTAGTTGATGAATGTAAGCTATAATCTTTGAAAATAACTGTAATTTACAGACTACTTTATTCCTATCCCTCTTACTATATTTATGTACTAAGGCATGACAAAACAACACTGAGACCATCTTATAAATATTCAAAAAATACTTCTCAGTTTATACCACATACACCAAAGGTCAGTCATTAAATGTACATTTTCCCCTTTTCTGTCCTAATCATCTTTAGCAGAATTACCTGTATAAAAAGCAGAGCATCTGAGATTTGTCAAACATTCAGAATAGGTACCAAACCAAATTTCCCAAATGGCTAGTGGATTTCCCCATCTAGTTGGGATACACAGACTTGAAATATAAGTCTTAGGACAAGCTGCTCTTTGGTGCTGAGAACATTCACTGTTGGACATAATCTGTGTTGCATCAAGTTTTATATTACATATAAAATGTAAACCAGATCAGTGGCAAAGTCATCTAAACCTAAAAAAATCATTAGCTTGTTGGAAATTAAGAACCAGCAACTTAACACAGACCTTGACTTTATGGCTCAATATAAGGTAACTGAAGATCCTTGCTACTCTCTGTACTCCAGAGGAGATAACAATCCTCTTGAATGGTCTAACTCTTCCGTTTATCAGGTAATCCTTTCTACTGCATTTCTCTGGTCTGTCAGCTACCTGATAATATCTCTTGTATGTGGTTTTATTTATTTACATAGAATCTGTGCAAAATTCTATATCTGCTATTTACACTGTTGTGCTTGCTTTTTCCCCACCTCAGAGACCAGGGCTAGGGACAGAAGTTGCACATAAACCGATCAGAATTTTACCAATCAGAAGGAACTAGTTTACACCTGTTACAGAACATAAATTCAATGCATATAAACCAGTTTCAAAATGGCTGAAACTGATTTAAAGTAAACCTGGTTGACTGTAGTACAGTATCAGACTTAATAGATTTGGGTCAAACCAGTTTATGCAACTTCTGTCCCTGATTTAAGTTAAACCAGAGTCCCCCAGCATCCCAGCATGCTTTTCAGCCCTGGGCTGTGCTGTGCTGTCTGCTCCAGATAGCAGGGCTTGCTCCTCCCCTCTGCTCTCTATCCAGAACAGGGGTGGGGTTGTGGCCAGACACGGGCCTGGCATAGCCCTGTGAGGCAGAGGGAGCAGGGAGGGGGTTTGTTCCCGCCCCTCCCCTCCCACCAGAGGACTGCAGCTGGGGTGTATCAGCCCCTGTCAGACATTTCCCCACTTGCTGCTTGAGCAGTGGGGGAGAAGGGGCATGGACAGCCCCTCATTCCATAGCCTGAAGTAAATGGGGAGAGGGAGGAAGATTTAATTCCCCCCCCGTCCCCATCCCACCAACAGCTGGGGTGTGCTTGGCCAGCTTTGGGAGCATCCCGTCAGTCATTCCACCCCCCTCCCCACTCCAGCGGCAGGGGAGGGAGCATGGCCACAGCTGGCTGCATGGCCCTGCCATCTGCCTACCTTGCCAGCACCTGGGGCTGTAGAGCTGAGCAAGGGTGGCCTGAGGGTGCTGCTGAGGGTGGACATGGAGGGGCCAGCCCAGGCTGAGCTGCAGGGGCTGGGCCCTTCCTAGCAGACTGCAGCTTGGGTTGGGGCTGTGAGGGCTGCCTGGCCAGATTGCTCCCAGCTCCCCGTGCCCAGACCAGGCAGGGCTGTTACGGAGCTGCAGCAGGCTGGGAAGAGCCTGGGCTGGGCCATGGGGGCAGGCCCTTCCCAGCCAGCTGTGGCTCCATGACATCCTGGCCTGGCAGCATGGGTGGAGGCTGGCCAGGCAGCGGGCTGCCTGGGCTCGCTTGGAGGCACTGGGAGGACCCGAGAGCAGCAGCTGCAGCTGCCGCCATGCCCCCCATCCTATGCAGCACCCGGTGTCTGTGGCTGCACCACAAGCTCTGGGCTGGCTGGGGCTGGGTGGGCTGTTCTGCCTCCTTCACCTCCAGCTCAGCTCCTCCTGCCATAATGCTCTGAAGCTTCTTCCCAGCACATGGGGCTCTGGGGCTCCAGATCCTGGGTGCCTTCCGTGGTGGAGGGGGTGGGGAGAGCTTTAGCCTGGCAGCTTATGTTCAACCCATGGACCTCCATCTCCAGCTAACTTCCACCAGTTCTGCCTGCCTGCCACAATGAATAGTCCCTGCAGGCAGAGCAGATGGAAGGCATCCCACAGCTGGCTGGGAAAGGCCCTGCCCCCATGGCTCACCCTGAGCTGGTACCAGTGGGCCCTTCCCAGCCACTGCAGCTCCATGACAGCTCTGCTCAACCTGGGCATGGGAAGCCGGGAACAATCTGGCTGGGAAGCCTCCATGGCTCCAGTACAATCTGCATCCCATTGGGAAGGGCCCAGCCCCCGTGGCTCCCTTCTGTCTGGCCTCGGTAGCAACCACAGGCTGGTCCAGCTCAGCCCTAACCCCAGCCCTGGGTGGACAGCAGAGCCATGCCAGCCAACTCTGTCCAGGCCCCACCCCCTGAGCAGGAGCAGGGGGGAAAGTTGGGCAGACCTGGCTGGGGTCCCATGCCTCCTGGAGACAGGGGAGTTTAATTCATCCCCACTTGCCCCAGTTCACCTGAAACGCTGCCCCATCCAGTGTCTGGCCTTGGGGACAAGCCTGTCTAGGGCTGCTTTCCCTCTCTCCCACCAGGCACACCCTGGCTGGGGTCCCTAAAGGCCAGGGTCAGGGTATAAAGCCCTCTGCAATCACACTTAGCAGCCTGCTGGTGCCTGGCCATGCCCCTCAGGTCAGCTTTCCTTCAGCCTTGTGGCTGCTGAGGAAACGAAGGGAGGGCTGTTCTAGCGCCCCTCAGCTTCCAGCCTGAGCCTGCAGGCCTGTGCCTGCATTTCTGAAATGAAAAGAGAATGTCTATCCACCTCCAAATCAGTTCAATTTTTGCAGGTTAGATTAACCTGCAAAGACTGAATCAATTCAGGCTCTGGCTTTTTGAGTGTCTGTCCCTAGCCCAGAAGAAGTGTAACTGGTACTTGAAAGTTTGTCAAAGTTCCTCCCAACCATACAGTCCAATAGAAGATATCACTCACACAAATCCATGATTGTTCTAGCTACTCTACAGCAGGTGCTATTGCTTTTATTTGATACTGACATACAGATTCACAGAAGTTTAGGGCTGGAAGGGACCTCGCGAGATCATTGGGTCCAGCCCCCTTCCTCTGGGTAGGAAAGATTGCTGGGGTCAAATAACCCCAGCAAGGTGTGCGCTCAGTCTCCTTTTGACGATCTCCAGGGTAGCTGCCTGCACCACCCCTGCTTGGAGTCTATTCCAGAGATTATGCTATTTTTTTAAGATAGTTGCCTTGAGTGGGAAGAATAAGGAAGAGCTTATTTTCATTTCCATGCCTACAAAGTGAAGGCTCAAAACTGCACCTACAGTTTTTGTACCTCAAATTCCTGATATATCAGGTAACTCTTTGAAACACTGTTGGACTTTTAAGTTACCTAAATTACCCATTCAAAACTGTGGCCGCAAAATGTAGACTGCAAATGTGGCTTATACTGTGTTGGTCTGACCTTCCGTGAAATTAATGTATGTACACACACTTAGAACAACTAGAAATATAGCACAAACTGGAAAAATATATGAACAAGGGAAAACATATACCTACAACAAAGCAATAATTTTCTAAATTATATAGTTTAATGTGCAATTAGCAGTTTGAAGGTTATACTTTTAGTAGGCAGGTCTGTTTAGAAGATGCAAACAAGGCAGGTAAAGTGCATAGATTTATGCAGGGTTGCATCTGAATCAATACTTAAGAATCTAAAAAGGAATTTAGGGTAAAGAAAGAGATTATGGACTGAAATGAAAGAGTAAGACAGAGGAATGAATATAAAGAATGTTTGGCACCTGTGGTGTTACTATTAGCATGAGTTTTAGTACTCAAATGTTTCACTCAATAAAGTGACTGAATTCTTAAAGAATCAAATATTATTCCTCTACAATAGATGTTTCTTGAGAAGGAGGGAAGAGACTGGAGCTTCAATATACAGCACATCTGCAGAATAATTTATTTAGAATGTCATATTCTAGAGGGTATTAACAACTGTTTTAAACATTACTGCAGTTACTGTTGCAGGGCTCTTGTATTTCTGCCACTGAGCTTCAGTAGCACTGTATACTGTCCAGCAAAAACAGCAAGGAGAAAAGTAAGGAAGATAACAAAAACGAATAACAGAATTCAACTCCTACTTTTAAAAAGTGAGAGTAGTATTAATTAACCTCTTCTAGTACAGCTCAAATAACTATCAAATTAGAATAAAAATGTATAGCATCCCCAGTCTAAGAGAAGCTTAGAATTCTAGATAAGTGTACTTAAGACACCCATAAGTAACTCAGCCAGCCATTTAAATTGCGCAAATGGCACATCCTGCAAACATAAACTGCAAGGACAGTAGGATGAGACATGATGATACCCTTGCTATTCAGTCTATGGAAAGCAAAACACATGTAGTTTAACATACTGAAAACAATTGAGCAATGAGTTATATGTTTGAACATGTTTTTCATTGCATAATCATATGTAGTAGTTTCAAATTACTAGCACAGATGCAAAATTACCCATTAAGAACAACATGTATCCATAATAAGTTTTACACATATTCAAGGCTTCAGAGAGTTAACATAACTGAAATGTCAAGTGTTATATTTTTTCCTTTTTCAGCAAATAGCTTTATTTGAAATTACGATCAATAGTGACACTTACCATTGTATAACTATTTCATTATTGGTGTGTGAAGGATGTTTCTTGGTTAGTACAAATGAAAAACCTGGATATTTATTTAATTATTTTGATTCTAAGGGGAAAAATTAAATGCAAATTAGAATTTTGTAATACCAGACGTACAACACACCAAAAGCCCAATTACTCTGAACTGAATACTGCTGAATTGTCAGAATGTACACCCACCATCTATCAGAAACTGAAGAGGAAGTAATTTTCTTATTGTCAAAATGAGGCATATTTGCACTAGTGAATAGTCTGAGGAAAAAGCTATGACTAATGTTATCAAAGTCAAGGCCTCCAGCATTCATTTGTAAATTTTGGTTTATAAAAAAGTGAAGCTTCAATTACAGCCCATTTCAAAAGATTTCTGGGATCTTTTACCTGCTCTCATCCAAAAGATTCTTACAGATTTAAATTTTATTAGAAAAAGTTAAAAAATATAGTTATTCCATGGCTTTTTAGAGTTGGAAAACAATATAAGTGGCTGTATAGGTATGTAGCAGGGCACTGTTTGTTACGAGCTCAGCCAAACAGCCAGCAGGTGCCTGATTGCAGTGGCCATTTTAATCTCTGGCCACCTATATAAACAGAGCATTTTGTTTCTGGAGGCCAGGCAGTAATATTGCCTGGCTGCCTGGACTATCCTAGAGGTAAGGGGAGGCACTGTAGGAGATGGTACGGAGGCTCTTGGTCCTTGGCATGACCTAAAACTGCACCCTGATGAGAGTGGGTGGTGTGGTGGGGCTCTCAGTGGCGCTGGAGTCACCAGGAAATGCCAGGCCAGTTACCACCCCAGTGAAAGGTGGGTTGGGGTGCCTTAATAACCCCAGCTCCCACAAGCAGGTGGGTTACCCTTAGTCAGGGCCAGAAGGCAGACCCAAGAGAGTGAGGGGGCTAGTGGCAGATGCCTGAAGTAGAGTACCCTTGATTGGTCAATGCTGGGGCCAGGACCAGAATGGTCAAAAAGGCCGGGGCCCACTGTGAGAGATGCCCAGAGCTGAGGGCCTGGGGTTCTGACTGGCTTTGGAGGCAAGGCCAGGGCCTGTGTGGCCAATGGTCCCGGGGGGACCATGCCCGAGGGGAAATAGTTTCAGGGAGCTAGGCAGCCTGAATGGAGGTGGGGTAGACTGTCTGAATGGAGGGATCTTAGAGGGGTCCTAATTGTAGGATGCCCAGTGTGGGGCTGGTGAGACTAACACCTATGGATGCCATCTGCGAGGCTTGGGCTGCAGAGTAGGGGAGGAATGGAGCCACAGATAGTGCCCCCAGGCATCGGGCCAAGAAATGGGCAGCCTGCCACCTAATTAACAACTTAATAACAAGGCATGGCAGGAAAGGAGGCGGGCGGTTGGCCAAGAACAGGCGGTGTGGGGCATTGGTAGATCAGCCCCAAGACGGTCCCCCTGTTACAAGGTACATAGTTGGTATATGGTGATGCTATCTAGTTGGCATGCAGTTGGTAATAAGGCCTTGGTAAAATGGGTAGAAAGTTTTCAGAGCATTACTAGAAAGAGAAGAGACAAAATCCTACGTGTAGTAACCACACTGACAGAGTTGTGAAGTTGTAAGACATTCTTGGACAATGGTTTCAGCATTCAAGGTTCAATTACTGGGATGGGGAATGTTCAAGAAGACAAAGTCTTTGTGGGCATCTATACACATACTTTGGAATAGAGGTGGGGTGCTTTAATTAGGGCAGCTCTGAGAGCTGCTTTAATCAAAGCACTTGCAGCATCACATGTATTTGGCATCCCATGCTCCAAAATGGTGGTAGGGGCACTTTAACTAAAACATGTTTGAGTGCCACAGGGTGGGATCCCCATGATGCACCTGGCAGCTCCATGACCATGCCAGCTCCACCCTGAGGGTACCCTCTTATCTCATCTGCCATGTCTTGCTGGTAAACTAGATTGGGACTTCATGGCCCATGGGTCTTCATGTGACCCTGGTTTCCTGAGCCTTACCAGAACTCAGTGGTCCTTGAGCCCTTCACCTTCTGACCTCTCCAGTACTGTGCGACATGGGGCACCTCAATTCTTATGGGCTAATTGCATGGCTCCAAACCTCCTGTTTACCATGCCCCATACTTCAGAGGTCTTACATGATTGTTGTCACCTCTACTGGGGCCTTGGCCTACTTGGCCACTGCCCTTTTCATATAGCTAGGCCTTCTAGCGTAGGCTCACTGTGTTGGACCTGGCTTTGAGGCACCAGCTTCACTCCCTCCTTTCCTGTCCCTGGGCCCCTGCCCCCTTCTGGCTCCGGGCCTTCCGGCCTGCGTCTTTGCACCCTTCTGGTGCCAGGCCGTCTGGCTCCTGTGCAACTGTGCCAGGCTCATGGCCTCTGTGTGCCCTGTGCTTTGCACCCTCCACCCATTGCACACTTCCTAATGGCTCAAGCCCTGCACCCACTTCTGGCAGGGTTCAAGATGATTGCATACCCCCTCTGGGTGCTAATGTGGCCTCCATATCTCCCTTTATTGCCTCATTCCAAACCTCCAGTACAAACAATAACACAAACATAAGCTGCTGGGCTATAATATAATAATAACCAAAAGAGGCCATGCTCTGCCCCTGTAAGAAGGCAAACTTCTCCCCTTGTATAGGGTGCCTCCTAGTCCTGGGTACTTTATGGGCTTCTGGAGCTTTACTGCAATTAAAGGTAGCAAAGCAGGCATCAAAGCACCTCACGCCACTCTCTTGTGCAGGAGCACCTTCTCTTGGCAGTACTTAGAGAGAGTGAACCCTGACATCTTCCAACTCTGAGCTTATATGTACTCAGGGCCTTGCCTCCTGGTCAGCTGACAGCCTGCAGGTGCTAGCTAATTACCTCATTAGCCTGTTGCTCAGGCAACCTGCAGCTGTGGAGTTCTGCCTAGCCTGCAGGGCTGCCCTGGCTAGGCTGCTTATGCCGCTAAAGGAGCAGGCACACCTTAGTGCCCTGAGAAGATGAGCTTTAAAGTGTCCCTGCCACCATTCTGAAATGTGAGGATGCTGAATACACATGACACAGAGGCTGCTGGAGCGCAGTAATTAGCACACTCCAGCAGACTCATAGCAGATTACTCAAGTCTGCTCCAACCCATGCTAATTGGCACACATTGGAGCAGAGGCCCATCATTTGTGTAAGTGTCTTATGAGTCTGGTGTTGGGGGAGAAGGGGGAAGGGGGTTCAGTCCCTCCCTTCAGACTTGCTAAATCCATTCTGTTGGGACCTGAACCTGTATTTCTAGAGAAATTTCTGTACCTGGAGTTCCACCACAGAAAAAAGCCCAATGGTTATCTATGTATCAACATTTTAATCAGTGGTAGTATAGCCTCCGATTCTGAGGGTAAGAGCTTTTTGCTAGCTAAAAAGTATTCTAATGATCAAGGTGCAGCAATAAAAAGAAAACATCAATTTGCTTACAACAAAGGGCTAAGAATAAAGGATCTGAACCTATTTGTTACATATAGAAAACCATAATTATTCTAATATGTCAAACTTTTTGCAATTTCAAGGATTGGGGTTGGCATCCTCACAGGGACTTAATGCATGCTGTGTTGTGTTCTATGTGGCATAGTGTAGTTGTGATAAATTACTTGTCAATGAATGGTGAAGTAGCAAGTAAACACTTAGAGGATTTAACTTTCACATGTTTAATTGTGTTGACTGGTATGCATCAGATAAACAGGCACCTGCAAAACCAATCTGTTTCATAATATAACTTCTACATTTAATTTTTTTGGCATGTATTTTTCTTTGCAATGTTTAATTATACAATGATTCCCTCTTACAAGGGGATACCAACGGACCAGAGCATGTTGCTCAGAGGACACACATGCTTCAGTACAAATCTGCTGCTTCATCTCTATTATATTTTTAATAATTATGCTGATGGATGGTCAAAAACCTGAGTTTGCTTTTTTCAATACTGTCTTTATGCTAAACTCCCTCCCCCTTCCCTGCTGTACCCCATGCTTCTTCCAGTTTTATGGTTCTGTACACTTTAGTCCAAATGGCCCCAGAGCAACATCTTTGGTCTCCCAATGCACCTTTTAATATAATGCCCCAGTTCTCCTACACACAAAAAGCCATTCACTTCAATTTCACTGTGGCAGCAAGGTGCCCCCACAGGCACTCAAGGGGGAGAAAAGAGAGCCCACAGACCCCAGACCTTGGAAGCAAGCCCCTAGAGGGGCGTATGTACCTCCTGGAGAGCAGCAGGAGCTGCGTTCGCAGCCACAGCTGCATGAACAAGCATTATGCCAGCTGTGATATCACCTGTTCCCAGTGAGGAGAACAGCTGAGCCAATTCCAGCGGTCATATCGGCCGCTGCAGGAAGATTTAAAAACCCCGTTGGAGCGGGGACGAAGGGAGAGCCGGAGAGAGCATGCACTGGCAGCTCATGGGGCGAGCTCCGGCATGGGGAGGAAGCAACCTAGCCTGTGCTTTAAGCAGGCAGGCCTAGGCTTCAGCAGGCAGCCCAGGGAAGAGCTTTAATAAGCCTCCTACGGGAGGCAGAGCAGGAGGCAGACAAGGAGGGAAAGCGGAGGCACTCTTGCACACACCTGAAGGAGCTTGCACTCAGGGGGCAAGGGAACTCCCTGCTTGTGGTAAGGGAGAGGAAACAGCTGAGAATCCAGGAGGGAGCTGGAATAAGGGGGACAACCCTGCAGCTCCTCCTGACCTGGAGGAATATTTTCTATAAAAAAAAAGAAAAAAAAGAAAGCTCCCTTCAGAAGGGAGGGAGAGTGACCAGAACCCTGGAACCGGTCTGAGGCCATCATACAAGACCAGGAAACAACTGTAATGCATCATCCAACGGCTGGCATGTGGACGGGGTGTAGGGAAGGCGGAGCCCCATGGAACACCGTGAGTACCACTGTCTGTCGGGAGGCCCCATCTGTGCTAAGATCTCCACTGTAGACCCCTCTTAAAGTGCGTTTAACATCCAAGTTGTGGCAGGTGAGTTGAGGGGAGGGCAAACCTCAATAGACTGGGCGGCAAGAGGGGCACATGCTCCACACTCACCCTCTGGTAGAACAACTTCCCAACCACCCAGTTTTTTTTTAAAGCTTGCTGATAGACTTTATTTTTAGTGGGCTATAGAAAGAACATGAAGCTGAGCAGGCTCTGTTGAAAATGGCAAAAAGCAAAACATGAATAGGCAAGAGTAAATCCACCAAGCCTATATGGCTAGGGACAGACATTACACATAAACCAATTTAAGTGATCGGAAACTGGTTTAAATAGAACAGATGTTCAGTGTACATAAACCAGTCTGAAAATGGCTGAAACCAGTTTAAGATAAACCTGGTTGAATGTAGTATCAGACTTAACTGATTTGGCTCAAACCAGTTTATGCAATGTCTGTCCCAGACCATTTGCTGGTTTAAGGATAACCAGACACCCCCAGCATCCCAGCATGCTCTCTGGGCTGGGCAGGGGTCTCTGCTCCAGAGCAGGGCTGGCCTCTCCCCTCTACTCCCTAGCTGCAGCACCAGCACGGGCTGTAACCACCACTCCCTTCCTCCCCCTCACCACTTCCTCCTAAGGACAAATTCTCCCTCCCCTCTGCCTTGCTGAGGAGGCATCCGTGTATTAGTTAGCAGACCACATACTAGCTACAGTTCCTGCTGAATCAACAGGTAGCTGGTGATGTCCTGTTTTCTTAATGGGGTGATAAACACTTTGTTAGGGGGTGATAAACACTGTTATCAATTCACTACTGGGCTAATCAAAGCATTATGCTGGGGTCTGGCCATGCCCCCTCTCCCTCCTCCAGCAGCTCAGTGCTATGGAAGGGATAGGAGGGCTGCTCTGACACCCCCCCCAGCTTCTGGCCTGAGTTACTGCAGGCATGTGCTTGCTTTTCTGGGATGTCTATCTGGTTGCAAAACTGATTTAGCCTAGCCACATTAGACTATCCTGCAAAAACTGAATCAATTCAGGCTCAGGCTTTTTGAATGTCTGTCTCTAGCCATGGGACGCAATTCATTCCTGCCTGTGGCAAGAGGTCAGGCTAGATGATCTGTTCAGGTCCCTCCTGACCCTAGCTACTGTGAGGAGAAGTGAAGAGTTAGCTAGGAGGAACTTCGGAAATCAGTAGCAAATGAAAAGCAACTCACGTTTGACAAATTTTAGGAGCCTTGCCTGAGCAGAACTCCTGTTCCATAGCTTCATCCTCACTTCTCCACCATAATATTCACTAATAAACTGAGTACCTCTTCTTCTTCCCATATTCATTCAACTCTGTCACACATCCATGGCTCACCATAAGGCTCCTGTTTCAGTGCACTAAGATGTCAAGCAACAGAAGAAGACTATTTCTGAAATGATGCCTATGTTCCTTCCACAAACAAACGTTTTTAAATCCATGATGTTCCGCCTCCCTCCACTACCTACAATTTCCTCCTATACCGTATCATAGAGCCACCTCATACATAAAGTTGCTTATTCTCTTGGTTACCCAAACAAAAAAAAGTTACAGCCATGTAGAGGTATAAAGGAGGATTTAGGCAGGGGAATCATGGGGGCAAGTGGCTATTAATCTCTATTTGCAAATGACAGTAGCTGTATAATGGTAATTCAATAAATTATAATTGAGATGAAACAGAAGTATACAAGGTAAATTTTAAATTAGCTAAATGTAGTTCTAAGTCCTCAGAGAAATCAGCCATTTCTTTTGTAGCAACCCCCCAGTTTTTCTTTTATTATTATTTAAAAATGCATTCCATTCCCTTCCCCAACCATTTCTGACTTTCTCTCTGCCCTCTTTATCCCTTATAAGTAGTCATAGATAAGCTAAGTTCTTATACTCTCTTATAGTAATAAGTCCCTTTTATATTGTAAATAGTGTCTGTTTGGATGGATTTTTACTGCTTTATACTGAATTTATATGATTTAGGCCCATGTCTGTAAAGTAATGTCAAGTTTCCATTTTGTATGTCCAGCCTCCATCTTGTGTCCCCTGTCCAGGTATAGCCTATTGTATAGTATGTTGTAACTGTGACTCATGCCTAACCAGCCTCATGTAAATAGGTTCCTGAATGGATGGGAATAAATGAAGGTGCTTGAGGCATAATGGTAGCAGGCCTCTACTGAATGATCAGTAATAACTGGACCATCAACTCAATGACCCACCCATTACCTTGCACTGACTCACCCAGGAACCACACACCTCACCCAGGAACAGAGACAAAACCCAGCATTTGAAATACAAAGAACCTACAGGAACCCAACGTTTGGAAGACAGACCCTACGGAAACCAGCAACCCCACCACTGTATCCCACTAGACAACAAAGACACCTAGATCTGCATGCATGCATCTGAGCAGGACTGGCCTTGCCTGGGCACGTCCTTCCCATAGGAGATGCAGGTAGCCCACACCTATAAAAGGGGTGGTAGAGTGTGACCTCTTTGGGGATGCTCTCTCCATCTGAACCAGCACTATGCCATGTCACCTATCCACCCAGAGGCCTTGCTGGTGACCCGCTATGGACAACACCTTGCTGGAGAAGACCCTGACTGGCCATCGAGGATCTACTTACAGCCCAGGATAGGTAGCTATCAACCACCTTCCTTCCCCAGCCAAAGGACCTGGACTCTGTTCCCACACACCTTGACTCTAATCCCTCTACCAAACCTTTCCTTTCCTGCTACCATTGTGTGTGTGGGTGGACTGAGTGTGTGTGTAGAAACCAATAATTTCTTGGGGACGTATAGTGTGCTGCCTGATTAATAAAACTGTTATTTTGAAACCCTGAGTTGGGTTTTTGTCTTATTTACCTCCTAGTCCTCCTCCTCAATTTCCTGGCTTTCTGTCTCATTTTCAGCCCTGATCTCCCAGCTTTCTGCCTGTCCTTTCAGCCCCAATTTCCCTGCTTCTGCCTCTCTATTTCCTATCTGTCTCCTCCTTGCCACTGGGCTTTTTCCCTCACTTCCACCCTGGCACCAGGTGACCCTGAGTAACCCTGAGGTCTCAATTAACCTCAATGACCCCAAGTAACCCCCAGGGCACCTTGACCTCAAGTAACTCTAAGCACCAAGTTACCCCAAATGCCCCCTTGTGTTCACACACAGCCACAGAAGTGCATGTTTGTGTATGTGTATGTGAACTCATAGTGGTGTAGTTCTAGTTCATGTGCATGTGTATATAATTTTGTATTACACCCTCCTGTCTAACAGCGCAATAATGACATGCAGCAAACCAACAGTCGGGATCTCACGTCAACACTTTTTGTTGTCACAATTCCATGAAATACAATCCAAATTTGCAAGCAGAGTGTTGTCAGATAAGAGATTATATACAAAACGATTCTTATTTTTCAAGCTCTCACAAGGGGCTTACTACTAAAAGCATTAGATATCTAACACTTTGAAATAGGATTTCTGCCAGAAAGACTGGGCGAAGCTCTTAAGATTGTGGGGTTAACAGTTCTTTTCCATATACTCACTGTTTCCAAATTATACCTATAACAGTCAGCACTATTACAGCAAACACATTACAGGCAAAAAAATTGAACAATATAATAAAAATAATTGTCACAAAATCTGACTTTGCTTGTTTATATCAAATTGACAAAAAACACCATCCAACTTCATTATTGAACTGGACTGGGAAAACCTGAGTGATCAATTTATTACTGAGACAACTGAATTGCAGAAATAATCACTTGGAAAAGCTATTAACATCACCCATTAACATATAAAATTACATGGCAAGGAGAAAAGAACAGTTCTGGTGTAATATAAATAAAGAACAAGGAGAATAATGGCATGAGAATGACTTCAGTGCTCGAAAGGATGGCAGAGAAAAGTACTATATAATCTAAGAACATCCAAAGTGAAAAAAAGAGCAAAAAAAAAAATCGTCTTTTCGAAGTTTTGCCTCTCAAAATGTAATTGGTACCTCTTATTAGAATTAACCCCAGTATCACATGAATACTATTGTTATAAAATACCCTATCATATCCTACGTGTCTTTCTTTCATTTCAGAATAAACAGGAAAATATAACTGAACTTCTCTCTGCGGGCAGGATCTGGCACAGAAGGGAGTGCTGCATTTCCATGACTGTGAAGGTGGAGCACAGCTGGGCAGCAGCTGGGGTACAACTCCACACCACTGCTGCTGCTGTACTTCACCTTGGCAGCCATAGTGGCACAGTATTCTCTCCCATGGCAGGTCCTGTCCACTGGGCCGAGGAAGCAGCTCCTGCCCAGAGGTAGTCTGGTTTGGTTGCAGCCCTGTGGTCTGCACCCCATTGAGGAACAGAAATCTCAGGGGTCTTGTGCCCCCCTACTGCATCACTTTTTCTACCCCAGCCCTCTCTGCTGCATTGGCTGTGTCCCCCCACCTCAATGCCACCTCCCTGCCTTTGCCCCCTACTTCCTAAACCTACAGACTTACCTGAAGGGAGCTGCAGGAGCTGCTCTCCACTGCTGCTTAGCTACCATGTGCATGTATGTGTGTACATGCACATGGTGCCCCCTGCCTCCAATTGCCTTCCCTGATCCCCCCAGCCCGAAACAGACGCTTTGCAGGCTGGAGCTCTGCCAGCCTGCAAGAGGAAACCCACGGTTCCCCACATTTTTCTCCTTTCAATGAGAAAATATGCTTTTTTCTACATTAAAGGAAAAAATCCAGATTCCATGTTTTCCCACAGCAAATGGAAAACCCATATCCCTGGTAATAGCTCAGGGCCTCAGTCGTTGTTCCTAAGCACATTATCTTATGTCCAACACGCTCAACATAACTGAGTCCATCTTTTACAGCATAAAATAATTTAGATATATTTGTAATTTTCCTCAGATTTGGGCCCTGACAGCCCTCTTCCTGAGGGGTCCAGAGCCCCAGGTCCCCACACTCAGCACCAATGGCTAAAGCCAATAGAAAGTGTTCTGCAAACTTTACAGAGAAGAGCCTTCAATAGCTTTTTCATTCAGGAAAAGCACACGGTAGCATTTATTACTTTGCCTTCATTTACCAAGAGCTCCTTAATTCCTCAAAATAAGGAGCAGAGAACCCCAAATATAAGGCAACTAAAAAAAATTGGATTTTTCTGAAAATGTGTGCAACTTGACACACAAAAACACACAGAATTTACTATATCTACATACTCACTCCCTCACCTCCTCATATCACAGCACATAAATTGTACTGTCAATTAGGCTATGTGCGTGAATAGCAAATCAGTGAATTTAACATTCAAAATACAAACATGCCACTACAAATGAATCACTTGTGCTATAAAATACTTATTCTTCCTGTCAAACACTATATGGAAAGCTGCCCAACTATCCCACAAGCACAGAATTGAGAAATTATATCTCAATCTATTCAAGATTACCTTGCTTCAGAAAAAAGTAGGCCAATGCTACATGCCTCAGATTATTTTAGTTTTTCAATTTTATTCACATAATTTAAATATTATACCATTCTTAGAAAAAATGCTTATTTATGTTGCTAAATTTGTTTCGCAAAACAAAATTGGGAGGAAAAATCCCAGCACTTCTCAAGAGTTTTAACCTAAGCATGATGTTACTGACCTGATACTTCTCTATAGAACCTTACCATAGATTCCTAGAAGGCAGGGTACAGGTGCACTTTACAGACTAACCACCTAAATCAGAGATGGGTAACCTTTCATATTCCACAGGTCACTTCATCTGGTGCTATGAAACAGCATGCCCAGAGCTGTGCCCCAACATCAGTATGAACCACATCATCATCATCATCATTGCCAATCCCTGACTGAGCTGGGAGAATCAAACTTGCTTTGGAAGTCTGGAGTTAGACATCTGTGTGATGTGGCCAGCCCAGTGAAGTTCAGTGATGATCATTGCCTTAATGCTCATGGTGTTTGCTTGCAAGAAGATGCTAATATTGGTGTACCTGTCTTCCTACTGGATTTAAAGGATCTTTCACAGGCAACACTGATGGTACTTCTCCAGTGACTTGAGCTGTCTCCCATACATTGATCATGTCTCAGCTCTGTACAGTAAGGTGGGAATCACAACTGGTTGATAAACCATGAGCTTGGTTTTGAATCTGATGTCAGAGTCTTTGAACACCCATTTCCTCAGGTGTCTGAAGACTACACATGCACACTTGAGGCATGTCAGGGGACTACCGCTTAAGGAAGTGGTCCATGACGTCCTGATGACATTCACCTATACATTGTTGTCAGGAATGCCTTGGCCCAGCTAATCAGACTCTGATTTCCACCCAATTCTTTCCTGCCACAGCTTGATGGATTGTTCTTTTGGGAGGTGATGTTGCTTTTGTGAGCCCTGTTATGGCACAAGGCACCCTCTGAGAGAGGCTTCAACGTCCTCACTGAGAAACACCAACCAGTTATCATGGTAACAGGTATAATCTGGAACATATGCATGTGGTTAGCCTGACAGTTTTCTCTAACTCAAGGCCAGTTATCATTTCTTCTTCAGGATAATTACCTCTGATATGGAAAAGGGCCTTTAAACTATCCAGAACTCAGACCCAGACTTGTTTGTCCAGTCTGGTAAACTGAACAAATCCTCTCTCTTCTTTGCTTTTGTCCCCATCTTCTCCAGGGCTTGCTGCCTGGGATCCAGCCATTCTGAAGGGCTTCCTTCACTTAGCAGGACAAAGAAAAACTGCTGTGGGGGAATCCTCCCCTTTTTTAGTAAGAAGAGAAAAAAACCACAAAAACCCTAACTTAGTACTTCTACTGATGTTGCTCCACAGGTGTGGTCCCTTTAAGGCACAATCCCTCTTCAGCTGGCTAGGCTTCCCTCAGGGGCTGCACTAATTGCCTTCACAAATGTGAGTCAATGCCCCCCTGGGGCTACAGTCTCATGATCCACATTGCCCATGAAACTCAAAAGAAAAAAAATTTCCCTGTATATTCAAGTTTCTCTCTGCAGTCCAACCTTCAGGCATTTAACCCTTGCCACCACTGTGTTTGATGGACAGCAGCCCTCAGAGCTCCTCCAAGCTCACAGATTGTCTTAGTCTCAAACCCCATTCCAGAAGAGTAGCATCTTTGCCCTTAACCAGAGCTTCTGTCCTGCCAGTGTCCTCTCTCATCCCGGCTCTCCTTTCCTAGGGAAAACTCCCAGGCAGATGTAGCCCTGGGGCATTGGGAGGATCCAATCCAATGCACCTGGCACTCTGGTAAATTCAGTCAGGGGCACACCAGGAGTCCCCTCCTCAGTGTCGCCACTGCCCTCTCAGGTAAGCCTCCACAGGGATCGTACTTCTCTTCTGATGAGGCATTCCCAGCTTCTTCACAAGGCAATGTTGAATTTCTTTGTTATCAGCCTTCTGTGAGAGGTGGCTTCCGAGGTACAAGAAATACTCAAAGTTCTCCAGAGACTCACCATGAATCTCAAGTACTGGAGCTGGGGACTAGTCAAGAAGGGTTTGTTGATAGAAGATATTAGTCTTCTGAATATTCAGCATCAATTCCTTAACTTGTATGCCTCGGTAAGGATGTCAACGATTGCCTGACAATCTGCTTCTGAGTGAGCACACACTACAGTATCATCCAGCTTATTGGAGTTTGATGATTGAGGTCATGGTAGTCTTGGTTTTGGCTCAGATTCAGCTGAGCTAAAGCAGCTTACCATCCACTTAGTAGTTTAGCTCCACTCTGACTAGAAGCTTGTTGTTGGTCAGATATAGCACAGTAGGAAGGAGCATCAAGAAGAGTGTTGGAACAATGACACAGCCTTGCTTAATTTCAGGCTTAACCTCACAGGGATCTGTAACAGATCCATTCTGAGAGCCACTGCTTGTATACCATCATGGGGCAGGCTAAGTATGGTGACGAATTTCAGTGGGGATCCATACCTCAGAAGGATCCTTCACATCGTTTCTCAGTTGAGAGTTGAAGACTCCTGTGAGATCAAAGGAGGCCATAGAGAGAGGTTTATATTGTTCCTTGCTTTTTTCCTGCAGCTGGTGAGCAGTGAAGATCATGTCAGCTGTGCCTCTTGATGCCCTAAACTCACACTGAGATGCCAGGAGGAGAACTTCAGCAAGTGAAAGGAGACCAGTTGGGAGGATTCTTACAATGATCTTTCCTGTGGTGGACAGCAAGGTGATCCCTCTGTTATATCCACAGTCAGATCTGTCTCCTTCCATGAAGATTGTCACAATCATAACATCCCTGAGATTATCTGGGATTTCCTCATTGTTCCAGATCCTTAACATGAGGACATGGAGCTTATAATAATGATGACCTGTACTTGCCATGTCATTGCAACATCAAAGGATATATGTGGCTGTTCAGGAGGGACAGCATCACCATATGCTCTCCCCACCACATCCTGGTGGTGGTGCTGCTGCTGCTTTGTCAGTGACTGCTTATTCATCAGAGTTACTCCTGTTTATTTCACATCTAACCTTCCGTGAAGGTCATTCCACTATGTGTCATCCATGAATGTGCTGGGTAGCAGCACAGCTCTGCCACCAGACAGACCACATTACTACTGGGCCAAATAACATGAATTATAACATCCAAGGTTCATTACTTGTACCTCTATTGATGTCATATATACTATCACCTGCTTATAGTGCCCTTTGGCTGTCTACACTGGACAGACAGGGTGAGAATAAAGGGACACTGATCTGACATCAAGCACAAAAAACACACAAAGGTCAGTAGCAGAACACTGTAACCTTCTGAATATTCCATCAGTGACCTCAGAGTAGTTGTTTTTATAAAGCAAAACTTTAAAAGCTGACTCAAACAAAAAATATGGAACAAAAAATCATCCACAAACTGGAGTGAGGCTAAACAGGGTCCTCTTCCCCACCCCCAGGAACAGGGGCTATTTTTAACACCCCAGTCCCCATGACTCCCAGATGAACAGCTCCCACCTTGGTGATCCTGCACCCCCATCCTGCCTGCCCTTTCCCCACCCCAACTTAGTCCCTTGGCTCCAGGCATCAGCAAACACCAGTAAAACTGGCACCAGAAGAAGCTTGTGGGTGGGGGGTTTGGTGGGCCGGGGAGGGGCTGCCTGGTATATGGGGAGGGTTGTACATCTTGGGGTGGGAAGAAGGGCCAGGGGTGCTAAAAAAAAAAGCTTGCTGCTCAGTGGGGGGGAGAGGGCATGTAGGAAAAGCACAATCTTCAGGCTGGGGCCAATGGCTGAGTTGTCCCAGCCCTGGGGCTGCACTGGAAACTGTACAGAAGTTTAGGACAGTTAGATCAGTCTAAAAATGGCCAACCAAATCTAAGTTAGACTACTTCAGAGGTAGGGTTAACTTAGATCGATCTAAAAATGGTTGACGCAATCTAACTGTCCTCAACTTCTACACACTTCACACTTAGATTGACCTAACAAGGGATCTAACTGCAAGGTCCACACCTAAGAGATCCAAGTTAGATTGGGTGACTATTTTTAACACAACCTAACTTCTTCCTAACCTCTCTAAACATTGGTATGTTTCTTTGCTTTCCTTATAAAACAGACTGATTTCCTGTTGAGAAATAAAAGATAAATCGCTTTCTACATGCTTTATCATTGTCTTAAACTTTTGGAAGTACAGTCAACAAACACTGAAGAGAGTAAATTAAGTCTGTAGATGTGTAAAAAAAAATTCTGTAATCAATACTGCTGAATACAGTGGTCTAAATATCAATACTGAACAAGGTTTAAAAACAGCCAATTTTTGCAATGCTGTAAAGCTTATTCCTTTTACCCTTGATTGACTTCAATTACAGTGCTTCATTTCTTATACCACTATAATCTGAAAAGAGATAATAAGCAGCAAAGCTTTTTCACCCATGAAATTACTCTCTATGTACCTGTTTTACTTTAACTTAGATTGTAACTTCAGTTGTTCTAAATGGAAGAGTCTTAAAGAATTAATCAAACTAATTCTTGTAAGGGCAAAAATACTGTCTACACACACAAAGAATCAAATCTAAACTGGAATCAAGAAAAATATAGTGATCCCACCCTAGCAAAGTCAGTTGAGCTACTGAGAAAGGCTACAAAAAGGGTAACTGCCCTATGGTACTCAGACTCTCAAAGATGAGTTGCGGCTACCCCTTTGTATATCAGTTAAATAGCTTAATTTTGCTTTAAGTGGAAAGTTTCAGCACAAGTTAAGAGTGCTTAATTTATTTATATCTAATCTATCATAACTGAGCTATTTTACAAAATTGCAAGATGATTTAATGAATTTTCATGGCTGAAACACGCACAAGGGTTTCCGCACAGTTGCGATTTCTCTACTTACATGTGCATGTCTTTCAGGTAATTCAGATGTTCAGTGTAAAATCCACCACTCAGGGTCATTTTATACAGATATGAGACTCTCTGAAACACTGTAACTCCATAAATGAGTGAATAGATTTCACTTATCCAAACAGATATGAAACAGAAACCCCCACTCCCAACCCAACAAACCCTTGACATGTATATTTGGAGTTGAGGAGGTATGGGTAGGACAGCAGTAACCAAGTCAGTTGCAAACAAATAAAAAACATTCTATCCATGGGGAGAATAGAAATCATACATATGGAAAAAACTAACACCACAGGCAAGGTAATAAATTACTACATTATTGATCCAATCATCCAAAATTCAGTTCCTCAATTTGTAGCTCTAGATCTGGAGTAAACTCCACAGAGTTCAATGGAGCTACTGTAGATTTACAGTGACACATCAAAATAAAATTCAGCCCAGTGGATTAAGGAAGTGTTCAACTAACACCATGTATATTTAGTTCATATTAGTGCAATTTGCTGGATTATTCTAAGATTAAAATAACAGTAAAAGCAGAGGGATAAACAAAAGAGTAGTTTAACAGTGAAAAGAAACTGATTAAGTTTAGCTAAGTAAGCTCTTGCTTAAGTACATGATTTAAGATATTCCTTTTGGAATGCATTACTCATGTAAATTAGCAATATATTTAATTTAATTTTTAAATAAATCAGCTGTGACAAAATATAAATTACTAATCAGTTTACAGCACTTTGTGAGATTACCATTTTTTAAATAATTATTTTTGTTAAGTATTCATTAGTTCTGCTGCACAACAGCAGAAAACAAATGAAGACAATCCTTACTCAGAGGACTTTGCACTTAAACTCAGATGAAGGTGAAATCTAGGGGAAAGCAAACAAATACCTCCTCTTAGGAATATGATCAGTAGAAAAGAAAGTAAAAACCAAGGAATAAACCCAGCAGGCAGTGGGTATATGCAGGCAGCCTGTGGCCACGCCAGGCCACTGTGTCCCCCTGCACAAGCCATGGAACAGCTCAGACAGACTGCCTGCACCCCAACACCTCTCTCTCCCAACAGCACACAGGGAGGTGGGAGACAGTGAAAAACTTCACTGAGCAGCCTGTGTCACCGCAGCTAGGCGGGCACAGGCCTCTCATGCTGAGGAATGCATCAATGCCAGCAGCAATGCTTTCCTTGGCTGTGGGGGTAGGGACATGTAGTGCAGCCACAGGTAGCCCTCCAGGTGGTGCTAGAGGTTGCAGGGCAGCTCACTATCGAAGGTAAGGGTCCTGTGCCAGGTGTACCCAGGGCACCATGGCCATCAGCAACAGCAGGGTGCAGTAGGTCAGGCACCACTTGGTCTGCACAAACAGCTCCTCACACTGCACCTGGGACACTCACAGCAGGAGCATGCTTGGGGTTCAGAGCGGATGTGGCGGGGCTGGCCCTGGGGCACCAGCCCAGAGAGGCCCCCTGTGGGGATGGTGGGTGCACCAGCAGCTTCACATTCCAGTTGTCCAGGAGCCCCATACCCCCTGAGCCCAGGCACTGCGGGCTTGGCGGCAGCACAGGAGACAGGCTGGCCTGCAGAAGAAGAATGGGGTCACAGTGGTTCTGGAGCCATGGCATTAGGTGCTGCCAGAAGCCATGCCTATTCTGGGCCCTGGGGAGCAAGCAGGGATGGAAGGTTCTAATGGTGGCTGTCTGGGCCCAGGTCCAACCAGCCAATTTACTATGGTCCGTGGGCACCTGTACATGCAGGACACCCAATCTGAGGCCAGGCAGTGCACAGCTACAAAGCATCTTATCTCAGGAACATTGCAAATTCTAACAAACAGCTTCTTTCCCATGGCTCTGCAGTCTTGCAAGTCTACACAGGGAAGAGCCAGCAGTTGGCAGAAGGAATGGTAGCTCATGGTCACTGTTACCTCTGGCCAGCTCAGAATAGGACCCTCCTCCTGGACCAGCTGGTGACAGCTTCAGAGTGGCTGGCAGACTCGTGGCACTGGTGATTGGAGGACATCACCCATCAAGACATGTGGTACACAGGAGACCTGGCCCTCCAGGACACAAGGAGGGCAGAGAATGTGGTTTGTGTGGAGGACTGGGTGAATGGGGTGTTCATGGCACAGCTTCTGGCCCTGGAGCAGCGGCATGTGGAGGCCCCGGAGTGGCAGGCTGTGCTCATGGCCAGGGCTTCCCCAAGGCCTTGGTGGTGGGGATGAGGGAGTCCTCTGTACAACTTAAGCATACTGGACAGTTCATTAAAAACAACAAAATAACAACAGAAACAGTGCAGCCATTACTTTTAATGATTGCCATACAACAGCTGTTCAGGAGCTTCAAACACTTTGCACCTGTCTGATTTGATATAGGCACTCTCTAGCGGCCTTAGAGTGCACGCCCAGTTCAGACCACAGGGTGTGTCCCCGCAACTTGGATGTTGGACTGCATTTGTCCCCAAGGGAGGCCCTGACACTCACCTGCCACAATTTGGACTTCCTTTTTAGTAGCGGGACTCTCCCCCGCGGGACCTTGTGGATCAGGCACTGCCCTTTGCAGGTGTTCTTGGGGCTCTACCTCCCCAACACCCCAGCCATATGCCCTCAGGATGACCAGGTGATGAATCACTGGTCTGCCTTTTTGATGTTTTCTCCTGCTCTGGTCCCCCTCTTGCCCATCCCTCAGTGTCTCTCTTTGACCCGGGTGTTTATGGGGCGTGGGACCAGTCCTGCCTCAACGTCCATTCTGACCTTGCCCTCAGGACATCATGTTCCACGGAGCTGCCTCCGCTCCTATCCTTAGGTTGATTGGGGATGCCTTCATCAGTTCAGGCCCTGGGTGCCCCTCAAGTTGATAATATAAAACAGAAGAAGAAAAAAAAAGAGAAAAAGGAAAAGAACAGTAGGGGTTCATATCTCAGCCCACCCCTCTCATGGATCTGCCCACTCTGTTTCCCTGCCGCCGGCTTTTAAAAGAGCCAGGCAGCAGTTTCTGATGACATCATCCACCAGCACCACTCCCAGCCACAAATAAAAGTGGGTGATGAACCACGGCGCCAGCTCTTCTCGGCATGGCACAGCTTTTCCTGAGGAGTGATCCCTCTAAGTAAGCCCCCTCCTTAGAGCTTTTGGTTTCTTCTTTCTGGCAGCTCACCCCACCCCTGGATCCCACCATGGGAGAGTGTTTCGGGACCTCCAGTCGTGTTCCCCTGGGACACACTTATAAATAAGCATGCTGGTTTGACTATCCACTCTACTCATTTTTTTGTGTGTTTTTGATAGGCAAAGCAAATCTTAAATGACATAAATATATGTTGGTCAGATGTAGGGAAAAATGAAGCAGCACCTATATGCAAAACAGCCACTGGCCTTGTCCATAAAGAAGAGTAGCTATATTCCAGTGAACACCAGTGAACACCAGTGAACATTGGTGGTCCAGGAATTAATGCATTTATAATTGAATATCCTGGATGTATGTTCTTTTTAAAGTTAACACTGCTATCAGCATACAGGAAAGAAAACTAAAAGAAGCAGTAATGACAAAATGAATTGAGTGAACAAATCATTACAAACTCATTTTTTTTTAATGTTTATCCATTACATTTAAAAGCTTTAGCTCAACATCCCTAAAATGAAGTTCACATTTCATATGCCAAACAGAAGTACAGATTCCTATCTTGTATATCCAAGCAATGCATTTTGATTTACTCTGTAGGCATTATTTGTGTGATATTCAACTATAGCCATACACATAAAAGAGAGCTAAATTCACAAAATAAGCTGGGACTCTCAACCATGTTTTCCAACAAAGGCTTAAAGTCCTTACTTTTCCCACAGATAGTACTCTATCACAAAGATGTCAAGAAAACCTTTAGAATACACTACAGCTATCTAGCATTACAGTTCAGGCAATTTAGAGTATCACACTAAAGTCATTTGGAAAATGCAGAGAATAAGAATTTAAACAACCTATTACATACCAGATGTTTCCTAATAGCATGAATTAAGGCTGCGCAAAATGCCTGCATTTCATTTAGTTTTGGATTCAGTATTTCAGAAGGACGGTGATTCATTTCAATGTTTCAAAACAGTGCCCTGTTTTGTTTCAGCCAAAACTGTTTCAGAGCTGTTTTGGAATTTCAATGGTGTTTCAGCCATAGGCTATAATGGGGAATCACAAAACTGCTTATAACTTTATCATTTCTTGCCTGATTCAGATGAAACGTGTGGGGATGGTAGACACTTTTGAGCCCATGAAGCCTCACAAGGTTCAAGGAGATAGGTGCAGGGGTTTCTGGGAAACTGCACCTCAAACTGCTGAAGCAAAACTCGTGATTTGTGACTGTGTGTGTGTGTGTTAAGAAGCAGTGGGGTGAAAATGGCAGGGATAGTAGCCCCTGTTCTCACCTTTGCAACTCCACTGCAACCAGTAAGCCTCAGGCCTCTCAAAGATCTTAGGGGTATGGACTTTCCCCTGTCAGGAATGTGCATGTGTGTGGTGGCTGGAGGTTATAAGGCACCTTGTACCTGCCTTTCACTAGGGAGATCCTTGGTCCTGGCATTCCCTGGGGCTGCTGCACTGCTGCCAGCGGTCCCACCAGGCCTCCCAACCCTGGCAGGGTGCAGTTCTAGTGGTCATGCCCAGGACCTGGGGCCTCCTTCTTCTCCATAGCCCTAGTCCATACTTTCAAGTTTGTCCTGGCATGGGTACTCAGCAGGGACATGTTCTTCCTCTGCTGGCTGGTGATGTAGCAAGTGCCACCTCCAGGTCTGAGACTGGGGTATTAAATGGTAAAAAAGGGAAATAGGTGCAGATGGAGTGAGAAGTGTGGCACTCACTCCATCTTCAGGTGGAGCTTGAGGATCCCCAGCAGTGGAAGGTTCACCTTGAGGAACACCAGCTGCTCCACCAGAGCAGGATCAAGGAGGTGCTGTGAAGTATAACATCCTCAGCAATGCTGAACACCCTTGCACTTGGAACACTGTTTGGTAGACAGGACAGGTGTTCTCAGGTAACTGTGGCCAGATCCTGCCACATCTGGCTCTGGGTTGCCCAAGAGTCCAAGGGGTTGTAGTCTAGTGGCTCTATGTCCTTGCTTAGCTATGTAGTCACTGAGGCCTCAGCACTACCTGCCCGATGCTAGGGTCTGGTGCATCTGGATCCATTGAAGCCATGCCCTTGGCCCATATTGGCAGCACCTGTTCTGGAGAAAACTTGCTGTTGCTGGGAGTGCTGGCATGGGAAAGTGTATTCCCCTCTTGCACATCCCCCTGCCTGTGCCCTTCTGCCTCCTGGACTCTGTTCACCAGCACCTCTGTCCAGTGATCAAGGGTTTTGCTGGCACATATGTTCCCCTTTACCCTTGGGTCACACATGGCCACCAGCACATGGACCGTACTGGATTGCAACGGATTCACCCATTTCTTGATGTTCTCCCTCAGCCGCTCCACCAGTGCCTGCAGCTTGCCCCAGCCAGGAACATTGATCCCTGGAACTTCTCCATTTGTTTCACAAGTTCCCTCACTATAGGGATCATCTGACTAAGGAAGGCATCACCAGTGCTGACAGTTTTGGTGGCCTCAAGGAATGGCTTGTGGACCACCAAGATCGGGGAGATGGTATCCCACTGTTTTGTTAAGTGGGCCGCTGATCCCAATCTGCCTGAGCAAGGCCATCTCATAGATGGCCTTCTGTTGCTCCACCAGCCTTTCCAGCATGATGTATCTGGAGTTCCACTAAGTCTCCACATCCTAGATGATTAAGTTGTGGGATGCTCAGCTCTGCTTATTTGAACTGCAGCATCTTGCCCCTCCTGATGCTGCAGTGGAAGTAGCTCACCACCTTCCTGCACTTCAGAATGAGCTGGCTGGTTGTGATGGTGCCGTCACTGACAGCCCTATTCCCCTCCAAGGCATCCCTATCTATGAGGAAGAACTTGTGTGCCACACAGCGGATGCCAACAAAGTTGGCATCATGGACTGCCTTGACGATGTTGGCCCCATTGTCAGTGACCATGAACCCACAGGTGAGCTCACCCTGCCCAATGAGCCATCCCTGCACTATGCAGTTCATGGCCCACATGATCTCTGTTGCTGTGTGAAAATCATCTATCAACTTGACTTGAAGAAAAGCCCATTGATAGCCTGACTGATGACACCAGTGCCCTGTGAGGGAGAAGTAGGCATGATCTCCACCCTGGTTGCTTCAGATGTCCAAGATGAAATGTAACATCACCTGTGGACCTGCCTTGCACTGCTCCTCCCCTCAAGTACTTCCTGCATGCATCATACAGGGAGGGCACCACCATCCTGCTGAAGGTGGTGCATGCAGGAACTTGGTAAGATGGGGCCATGAGCACCATGAGCTGCCTGAATCCTGGCCACTTAACTAGGGAGATGGGCTGGCTGTCCAGAGCAAGCATCTCCCCAGTGCTCTGGGTGATCTCACTCACCTTTGCAATGCACCTCTCTGTGTGCCTACCTTTCCACCACTGTTCCAGGGTGGCCTGCCTCTGCTTTGTGGGGACAGGGACTTTGGTGTGAGAGAGGGACGTCTTTTTGGGCACACTCCCACTAGTGCCAGGCTGAGGAGGAGCAAGGGTAAGGGGGTGGTGCCTGCAGAGATGCATAAGCATCCCTGTGGTGCTGTAGTGTTTCTCTTCCTCATCCCAGCTGATCTTACATCAGCAGTGCAGGCAGATAGTATACCTGGGATCATCTGCCAACTCAGAATGATCCCACACCACTCTACCCCCTCACTTCTGGGGTGTGGGTGCAGATCCTGCCTAATCCCCCTCCTCAGAAGACAGAGGCACAACAACAGGAGAAGCAGACTCAGATAAACCACGTGCCTCCACAACCTCAACCTCCTCTGAAGTGCCTTCTGGGCAAGGAGACCTGGCTCTAGGGGAACTTGGAGAGGGGTAGAGCACAAACTCAGATTCTTCCCTGGACCCCAGAATTTCTTTTGCTAGGGTGCTCAGATCCCCTACTTCCAGATCCAGCTTCTCCTCTGGCACTGGAAGGCTCAGGCTGGGAACTGAAATGGGGGTGGAGGAGACTGTCATCATGCTGGTGCTGCTTGTCATGCTGGTGGTTATTATTATAGCTAGTGTTATGGGTGGGGGTGCAGATGCAGGCACTGGTCCCACCTCCTTGCTGCCACCAGCACCAGAAGCCTCATGACTGCTACTGCTAGGGAAGAGGCTGGGTCTAAGTTTGTGGGGAGGGAAGGAACTTACAGCTCTCCATCTGCCCCTTCTCCCCACCCAGCCAGAAGACCTGGCATCTGCCTTTCCAGCACACTTTATATTTTGCGTGCTGGAAAAAAATGTGCATCTGTGTGAGTGTGTAAATGTATGTGCATTGAGTGCTTTCCAGGCAAAGCACTGCTTTCTTTTTGTTTGGGGTGGGAGGGAACTAAAAAGAATAAATAACAGGATTTTTGGGGAAGGGTAGGTAAGGGTAAATAAGAAAAGATTAATGGCAATGGCTACAACTTGGTAACAAGGCACTACCAAGTTGCAAGCCAAGACTACAGATGCTGCTCTCTGTTGCTGCCCCAGACACTCACAGATGCAGCTGCAAAATGGCATACAGCACTTCACAAACAGACTTTTTATGGTGCTTCTCTGTCCTCCCCCAGAGCACTGGGATTGGAAGGGACTTCAGGGATAGATTGTTGTCATTGGCCAGCTACAGATGTCAATATTAGAGCAGTTCTTCCCCACCCTACCACCCCTTTCCCTGCAAGCCGGCCTCTGAAACAGCTCCAAAACAGCTCAAAACAGCTCCGAAACATTTTGGATGGCCCATTTAGTTTCAGAGCTTTTTTCAGAACCCTTTGTTTTATTTTGGAGCCCTGGACTGCTCATGTTGCCTGGCCTGGCCTGGACCGGCCCGGCACACAGGGACTGAGTGGAGCTGAGCCAGGTTCTGCTGGCCCTGGGGCTGCTTGTGCCACCTGGCCTGGCCTGGCTTGTGGGGACCGCGCTGAGCTGAGCCGGGTCCTGCTGACCCTGGGGCTGCTTGCACCGCCCAGCCCAGCCAGCAGTATAAGCAGCCCCAGGGCTGGCAGGGCCCAGCTTGGTGCAGTCCCTGTGTACTAGGCCGGGTCTTGCTGCTATAGGAATGGCCCGGCTGAGCAGCAGAGCAGCCCCAAGGGCAGCAGGACTCGGCTGGGTCTGGCACACAGTCTCCACAAGCTGTGCCGGGTCCTGTCACCACGGGCCTGGCCTGACCAGCTGGCAGAACAGCCCCAAGGGTGGCAGGACCTGACTGGGCCTATCACACAGTCCCCACGTGTCACACTGGGTCCTGCCACCACAAGACCGGCCCAGCTGGGCAGCAGGAGCAGTCCCAGGGCTGGCAGGACTCGGCTGGGCTCAGTGCATGGTCCCCCCGCTGCTGCTGTGAAAAGTCAGTTACGGATCCTGGGCAGAGAGGCCGGGGCCCTGTGGGAGATAGGGGCTGTGGCCCTCCAGGGTGGAGCTGGGACCCTGGGGGGGCCTTCCAGGTTGCCTGGGACCCTGGGCAGGGGGGCTGGGGCCCTCTAGGGTGGGGCTGGGACTCTGGGTGGGGGGACCCTCCAGGGTTCCTGGGCAGGGGGGCTTGGGCCTTGTGGGACATAGAGGCTGTAGGCCTCCAGGGAGTGTATTCCATGTGCTGTGTGGGGGTGCTGCACCCTTTGGGGGCCAGGGGACCCACCCCTCCTGAGCAGGTCCCCAACAAGGTCCCCCACACCCACAGTCCCTTCAGCAATTGCCCTACACCTACCCACAGACCAACCCATATCCCTCCACACACACACACACACACACACACACACACACACACACACACACACACACACACAAACCTTCCCCCTCACCACTTCTCACCCCCTTCCTGGAAACACCACATGCCCCCATCGCACACCCATCATGTGTGAAGAAAACCAAAAGCACACATCAACACATACAGGTATTTAGAATGTATTTTTTCATGATGATGGAGACACTGGTAGGCTTCCAAACTGCTTTAACTTTGTACATATACCAATAAAGCATTACCCAACTGATTGCTCTGTCTCTCTGTCTTTCTATAGAGTGGTCTTTTGTTTTAATTGTGGAAGAACATGGATTTGGGGGTATTTTTAAAATTGGATTTGGGATGCTGCTGGAGCAGTCCAGCTGGCACAAGGGGTTGTGTCCCCAGATAACAACTGGCTGGGCTCCAGAAACTCCTGAGAGCAAATAGGCCTGAGCTGCTTGCCAGGACAGCTGTTTGTATGGATGGGGCCAGGACAGGGCAGCTTTTTTATAGTGCTAGGGACAGCACAGGTGCTGGCCTCAGGCTCTACCTCCCCCTGGCTGCAGATCCAGGAGGAGCCAGGCAGGATTATTTTGCCCCCAAGTGGCACAATTTGCTCCACAACAAAGTGAGTGTCCAAGCACGTGTACTGAGGCAAAAAGCTCTGGTTCAAATTTGCACCAGTTTTATTTGAGCTGCTGCAAGCGCAAGTGCTTGCATGTGTAGACACACCGTACATGTAAAGCCATAGGTACCAACTTTGGTTTTTGCCTGTGGGTGCTCTTTATTTTTTGTGTTCACGCGCCAAGACCTGTGCATGCCCAGAAGAGGCAGCATATTACTTCAACCTGGCTCATCCAATATGTCTTGTGGGTGTTGAGCACCAACTAACTTTTTTTGGTGAGCGCTTGAGCTCCAGAGCACCTACAGAGTTGGTGCCTATGCATGCAGCACTATTAGGCCACAGGAAACTAATAAACTGCACAGCAGGTTAGTATTTTTAAATACAAGTACTAACTTGCTGTGGAGTTTTTTTGTGCCCAGCAATATAAATGTAGGTGCTGGCTGAGGCACAAGGGTGCTTCAGGGTGGGAGCTGACTGGCAGCTAGCCACTGAAGTGCCCTCACACCCCAGCCAACTCCTCCGCAGCACGCTGAGCTGGGTTGCAGCAGCCCCCGGCTGGTAGGCTAACCCCCTGGACTCCCTGCCAGCCAGGGCTACTCTGACCTGGCTCAGTGTGCTACGGTCCCAAACACACATGTAAACATGGTGCCTGAGGACCATAAGCTCTGTTGCGATATGCACTGGAATGTCTTTCTTTCTCTGCATGAATATGCACATATAGATGGACCCATGTTATAAAAAAACCTACCTATACCTTGTGTCTCTAAGCCTTTTACAGTGAGTTAGTTGTCCTTTTTTGTGGGAAAGGAACTGCAGATATCTTTAAACAAGATATTTTTGAAAATGAGACTTAGGTGAGTAATTCCAAGAGTCTAACAGCCCCACAAAATTCTGGAAAGTTTTATTATTTAAGTATTATTATTATTTACAGAAATGTTTTAGATAAGGAAACTGATGTACAGCTTCTCTCATCAAAGCTGAAACTTATACTCAAGCAGTAAGAATCTACTTAGACTAAAAGCAAAAGAGAAGTTTTGCATGAAATCTTGCAGAAAATGCTACATTAAATTCGAATCATAATGTTAAGACACTGATGAATGAAACCGCTCGCATGAAAAGGAATTATTATTTATATGGTTCTTTCACTTTGGGAGGTCTACAGCAAGCAACCAAACTGAAAATAGAGTAGAGCAGGAAGCAGCCCTTCTTATCATAAAACTACTGTAAAGGTATGCCCAAGGGCAGTACAGCTAATTTATTTATCTGGCTTTAAGTTAGTATATAGAACACATACAAAATAAAAACATGTAGTCCAGCTCTATGTGCATTTACATTTGCTGCTAAAAATACCACATAAAATCACTACCCAGCCAAAGCAGAAGCACAGTCACCTCCCACCATCCTACCACTAGGCAGTAAAAACATATTATAAAACTAATCAAAATCTTTCAACCTTGCCAAGTTCCCATCTTGGCCCTGTCAGAACACAGGCTCAAAAAGACAGGTTTTATAGTACATCCTGAAAGTCAATAAAACAGAGCTATTTTGAGTTTAGGAGCAGAAAGTAGATTCCAGAGTCGAAAGTCCATTACAAAAAACACCTTGCATACCATCAGTTCTGTTTCTCTTCTGCCAGGATTGCACCAGCTTCAGAAGATGCTTCTGTTGAACTCAAGAAAGGAATCTGGCACCAGGAGAAAGATGTTAGACAGGATGGTCTATTGTCAACTAAGGTTAATAAGAAAAACTCAGTGCCTGAAACTACCTGCAAGCCCACTGACAGTCTGTGCAGATCATAATGTATGGTGTCATGCCTATGCTCATGCTACATTAGTTTAACCTTTTAGAACAGATTTACAATGTTGCCTCAGCCTGTATCCAAGTAAAGGATGTACCCATCTGCAAACAAACATGAAGAAAAGGCTAACCTGGTCATTGCTGTTATAAGAACCTTGAGAAGCAGCTGGGAATATAAAAAAAACCTCAAGCACGATATAACCACAGCCAAAAATACTGCTGGTTTTCCCCCGATCAATCATAACCACACCTCTTCTACAGACTGATCCTCAAAAAGTTTGTTCATGTTTAAGCTTCCATCTTGCTGAAACAATGGGAAAAATACTCTTTTGCTTTCAGTGAGTTGGATGAGATGAAGCCCTAGGTGAACACACTATCCAGTTACCTCCTTGTTAATTCTATATTTATAAGTATAGGAATGCAGTTCCATTCTCTCATACCAGCAGGACGCATTTAATACTTCATTAGCTAGCACTTTGAGCCAAATCATGCCAGTATTCATTTTTGTAAATTGTGACCAAGTATTTAACTTAAGATCATTATAATGCAAAAAGTTAACATTTGTACGAAGTTGCTAATAAAACTGACAGTCTAACCATGATGGCTAAAACCAGGTACATAGACTGGGGAGGCACTGCATACACTTCCACAAAAATTCTTCAACTGCACCTTAGTCCTGATACTAGATATCCCCGTCTTGCCCAACCATAGAGATTTATTTTTTGAGACAACAAATCTAGTTGTATTATGTGATGCTTCTGTGATTTGCACAGATATCCACATTGACCTAGGATGGGATGTTGAAGACCTCAGCACTCTCCTGCAATTAATAATCCACACCTAAGCATAGCATGATTCTATCAAATGTAAATGTAATAAGCTGCTGTGCTGGATGAAAGAGCATACATTTAATGGGTTTTTTTGAAAATTACTTTGAGTAATAAAGCCTGCTTTGTTATGTTGATCTGTCCATTGTTTGCTCTTACGTAAAAATATCAAGATTTATGCATACATCTTTTTAATTCAGATACTTTGTATGGCTTTATTGATAAGCACAAGCCTGAAGATCACAAACCTAATAACATGACAGGTCAAAATTAGGCTGCAATATATTTCTCACAGTTGTTGGGATTCACTGCTGGTTAGGTTTGGCCTTCTAATCAACTGTAATTTGTTTCCTTATGTTCCACGAGAAATATTTTCCTTCTATCCTATTCCTTTATTATTTTTACACTGCACCTGTTGCAAATGTACCTGAGACTCTTCAAGTAGCACACTAAATAGTGTGACTAGGAACTGCTGCATGTAATTCTAGATCACCCCCCTCCCTAGATGAAAACTATACAGAGACAATTATTATTTAATTAACATGCCATTATGTACTGCCATTACTGATGGCACAGGACCATCAAATATCCTGTCTACTTGGGAAAAAATATCATGAAGTTTTGCAGAGGTTCTTATTCCTTAAAGAAGTTTGTTCCAGAGCCTAGAACCAGCTGCTAAGCAAGCTTTGTACTATGAAAAATAAGCTGCAGCTTTGCAGTAAATATATTTACTGTGCCACAAGGAGCAGAAATGCTGACTTCTCCCAAACCTGTAAATGCTCTTTATCTATTTCATGTCCAAAGTACTAAATGTCTTTCAAGATATGGCTAGATCATATGCTGTTGTAGTATGTAGGAACTGGAACAACTCTGACTACTGCTTGTATAAGGCACTGATTTATTTAGGAAAGTTGTTGGAATTTGACATTTAAACAAGCTGCTGGAATAGTGTGATTTGGACCAGAAATTAATCGTGAAAGACTTAAGTAAAAGAAGTTATGTAGGACAAATACTGTGCGGTAATTCATTGCCTTACAGAACATGATTTGGACATTTCAGTCTTGGAAGGTCTGTAACTGAACACAATCATCTCATGTTACATGAGTGAGTTCATCTAATTTTGCATAAGGTACATCTTTTGGGTTTGAAGATAGAGGAGAAGTAGTAATTTGAAGCAGTTTCTTTACAGCTAGCCTAAATATCTCTACAGGCCCTACACAGTGCAGTGCAGACAGATTTCCCAGACTGACAGATCTGGAGGATGAAGAGGTATATACGGAGCTTCAATAAACATTGTATATTCGTTACAACTCTGACACTGATCAGCATCAGCTTGAGACTGTAAACTGAATGTAGGTGCCTGTGCTGAAACTACTAGCCTGTAGATACATGGCAGTTTTAAGTAACAAAAGGGCTACAACCATATTGTATCAAGCTTCTTATGTCTCTGCAGTGCTTTCATAAACTGGTTGTTCCAATTTGAACTTTGATTCATGGTAAAATGAGATGGGTTGTGGGCTTCTCTGGCTGAGTAGTGATAAAGGTGGTAGATTGTAGTTTGCCCAATGCCATGGATGAGTCAAATCTTTTCAGCTCAATCTGACATTGAACAGACACTGGTATTGGTCTGAGTGCTGTGCTCCCATCTGTTAAAGGGCCTTGAAAGCTGACAGTTTCTTTGCCCTTAAAAATACCGGTCAATCTTTCTCTCCCTTAGTCTAAACAAGATGATGCTCAGAATAATGTGAGACTTTATTTTCCAAGAGTTGGCAGATTTACCTTCAGTCAGAAAATTGCCTTCACCCTTTTCTGAGTCTCTGCATATAGAAAAGCAGCAGCAGAATAATCCTGGTAAATATGCACTTAATTTCAATCAACTCAGCCATGTGACCTCTCCTTCCAGTCTCTTCAGAAGGGTCCAGAGGACTTTTGGCCAACTACAGTTTAGATGGGTTTAGCTCTGCAGTAAGAGAACAGAAGAAGGGGCAAAGAAGGAGGGAAGAAAGGATGAGGAAGAAGAGAGAAGTGATGGAAAAAGTTAAGGGAAAACAGAAAAAAGAAGGAGCTACTCATCTTAATGGCATGATTTTGCTTTTAATTGAAGTGAGTTAGTGCTTTGGTAATTCTTCTTGAACTTGGGGAGTTACTTGCTGTAAGTAACTTCTTCAGACATTTAAAAAAAAACAACCCTTTTATGTTGTGCCCCAGGGAGTGCCTGTGCTGGGCCTTTTCAATTTTTCAAAAGTCAAGTTCTGCAAGAGTTAATTAATTGTAAGATAAGGCACCCGATAAATCAATAAAACAAATACAACACTATTTTGCATGCCAGTGTAGTTCTTCAGCTCAGAATTCTTCTGTCACATTTTTGGTTGTATACTTTCATTCAGTCTTCATCCTTTCCTACAGCCCATACAAGATAAATGCAAAATCAGAGGAAAGTTGGGCAAAATATATCTAACAACTTTCCCTATCAAAATATATATGGTGCTCAAATCAGTAAGCATTAAAAAAAGGGCTCAGACAAGCATGAAAAAGATATAGGTCACAGCAATTTAGCAAAAGTGTGGGATGAAAGTTCATAAATTAATTTTTTACTTACTCTCATGAATGAAAGAATGTTATGGTAGCATTAGGGTGATGTTGTAGCTGTGATGGTGATGTTCCAATTGGTCCAATAAAAGGTATCATCCTGAGAAATACTTGTCTTATACTAAGTTTTTCCCATCAACCCTCTTTCTGTCACATTATGTTACAACTCATTAACAGATTTTGATTGGTTAGAAACTAAGAAGGTATTAATTAATGGTGCCTTGATTTGTTAAGCCTACTCTATGAAGCCAAGAGAGTTAGCTGAAGCCACTTGGAACATGTCTATCCTGTGCAAGGTAGCTCCAAGATGAAATACCACACCCTGGCTCTGCACATTAACTCTCAAGGTGGCAGAAGAACTGCGAAGCAGTGCTCACTGGCTATGAACAATGTTGCACTAACACAGCTATCCTACCTCCAGTAAAAGAATTAGTGCACTTTGATCTAACACATTGGTTCAGCTGATGCTGGCTTCCACTATACATTTTGATTATGTTTTCTAGGTGTCTCTGGGTTTGGAAATGATTGTCAAAGGAGTATTAAGGATGCAAGTAAGTGGGAACTGGGCTTCTTGATCCTTTCACCACTTTTAAAAAATTCATCCAGTGACTTCTATCTGTGTGCTCCCAATATGGTGCAGCTAAATAAAGGGGTATAGGCACTAGGGATGTGCAAAGCTTCAGGTGCCGATTCAATTTGGAGGAGATTTGGCCTGATTCAGTAGCTGAATCCAAATCAAATCAGGAGACCAAAAAGGTCCAAATCAATTCGAATGTCTCCGAATAGATTTGGAAAAAGAAATCAGAGAGCTTTGGAGATCCAGGCAGTCCTCACCTGCTGCCAAAGGGAGCTGGAACTGAACTCCGTGCCAGTAAATAGGTGACAGGGGAGTGGGGAGGGGACCATGGTGGGACCTTGCCAGGCTCTCTCCCCTGGCCTGCTCCCCCACCCCCCTAAGCGCCCTCCAGCCCCCACCCACTCTCTCATCCATGTCAGTGGCTGCCCCACCCGGCCCCAGCGTCCCAGCTTCTTAAAGAAAAAAAAAAAGCTCCGCATTTGCTGGCTGCTGCAGCAGCTATTGGGGCTTCCAGGGGCTTGTGGCAGAGCCCCCCATGTAATGTTGGAAAGTGGAGGACAATGGGGATCACCACCCTGCCTGGCAGCAGCTGGCGAGTGCAGGGCTTCTTCTTTTTTTTAAACAGCCGAGATGCTGGAGCCAGGTGGTGCAGCCATTGACAGAACTGGGAGAGTGGGCGGGGGATGAGGCCTGTTTGATTCAGTGATTTGGTGCCAGCCAAATCTCTAAATCAGATTCGGCCAAATTGATTTAGTATGGTGATTCAAATCACCCAAAAGAATCACTGTCTCCTGAATTGGCCAAATCCAAAGCAAATACTAGCTGCTTCACACAGGCCTAATACCCACTACATTAACTGGGTTCGTGGATATTTTAGGCTCATTTTACAGACACCTCCCCCCTGCAAAAATGACACTTTAAACCTGGTGTGGCCCCTGCGCTAGGCCCAGCTCATGCCCAGAAGCAGCAGCATGTTAAGTTTGGCCTGGCTTGCCCAACACCTGTATAAATCAGGCACTTCAGTGGGGCTTTTTGTCATTTTTGTCTAATAGCTGATTGAATCAACTATTAGATAAAAGTGCCAAAGAGCCCCACTGAAGCATGCAATCTATACAGACACCAGGGAGCTGGGTTGAACTAACATACTGCCTCTTTTGGTAAAGCATGTTTTTATTCTCTCTCATGTCTGTCAGCAGACAAAATGTTATAATCTCTTTGCTGTGCTAGTATACAGAATCAACAATGCTTTGGATATATCATCATGATGATGACAACATCTGCCTTTTCTCCTTTTGACTTCCTCAAGTTTCAATAAAATTTGCTCACACGAGCATAGCAGAGATGAATTGTAGCAATATTCTCATTGGAGTAAAGGACATATCACACAATAAATTTTGAGCCAAAAATTAATGTGGGTAAGTCACAGTGCCACTATCAGGAATCCCTTGTACAGTAAAAGCTCTGTTATTTGGCATTCTCCAGGAGTGGGGGATGCTGGCTAATTAAATACGCCGGTTAATCAAATGTGCGCTGTTTGGTGCACTCCCTGGCATCAGTGTGCTGGGGGATGGAGCAGGGGGCCCACGCAGCCTGCTTTTTCCTGGGCTGTGGGCCAAATAAGTGGCAAAGAAAAACTTAACTCATGGCAGTGAAAGAGGAAGTCCCCCAGAAGTGGTACGTTTGGTTTCACTTTTGCCACATCCCTCAGAGGCTGGTTAACAGAGTTTTCCAGCAATAAAATGTCAGTTAACTAGTACAGCAAAAGCTGTGTTATCTGAAAAACTGGGTGTGGCAGCAAGTGCTATAACTTACAGAATTTTAGAATAGGCCTGGTGCTTCTTAGAAATTAAAGAAAAAAACAATTCATACATGCTGTCAAGCCTAAGAAATTCACTGCCACAGAAGGTCACTGTGTCTGACATTACAGCTTTATCTTAAAGAGCAGTCCACGCTGAAAAGCGGCTTTGAAAAAAATGGAATTACAGGGTTCTATATTTTTTTCCCTTTTTAATTATTTCCAAATGAAATTTGCTCAGGTTACAAAGTAGAACTGTTGCTTTTAAACTTACCTCTGCAGATACCTCTTTTCCTCCCTTATTTCCCATGATAATTCAAACTATGCTCTTCTGGCTTGTGTATCACTCAAGTAAAAAACAAAAAAAAAAAAATCTATATACTTCATGCTATCTTTCACTACCTTATGATGTCCATCTACCATATCATAGGTTTGGTTCTAACCATGAAGTCTCACCACTGTTACTAGAGTTGATCAGGCATATTCACAGACATATTTGAAGAAAATGTAGTTGCAAACATTGCTTTTATAGTTAAGTTTCTTGATCATCCTGGACCTGCAATGGTTCTGGAAGGCTGCAATAATCAAATGGTCTTCGGGTATCTTTTGTTAAGGTAAACAATACTTCACTTCAATAAAACTGCAGGATTCAAACATTTTAAGTCTCCATAGAGTCATAGGATTTTTCATGGTCTATCAAGTATTTCATGGACAAAATCCACTAGAGCTCCCAATTTTCCTGCCGCTACTGCAGACTGGACACTAGCATTTCTAAGGCCTTTGTCGTCATCTTGCTTACATCAAGTTTGATGATAAAAATCTCAAGTGACTGCTAAAGCCTTATCTATAGTATTGTGTTTATGTAGGGAAAGCTGCAACCCTACTCATGTGATGTAGTTCCGAGTGAGTTTCTTTTGCAGTGATTATAAAAAACATGACCAGCATTTCTTCATTATGAGTGCTCTTTAACTGAGTCTCCACTTCTGATTTTGTGAACCAAAGACTTGTTTTTATTGTACAATCCAGAATAAACTGCACAGCCATTTCAGTGGCAGGTACATAAAATATAGTAGAATTGTATCTTTGATAACATACACATGAGAATAAATAATTTTCCCAGGTATTGACAAAAGAAGGAGACTAGATATGATAAAATCTATGATCCTATGGTTTCTCCACTGCAGCTCCCATCTTTGCTGCTTCCAAAGGAGCTGAAATGGGAATAATGGAAAGGTGGGGAATTTTAAGGAAAAAGAGGAACATAAATATAACCAATATGTCATTATACATGCACTGATACTTATACATTTTACATGATCACCTGCTCAGGAGGAGAAAATGATTATGAAATGCTCAGGGAGATTAAGTTGTTAAAAGAAAACAAGCAATAACAATGGGGAATTTTAACTATCCTCTCATAGACTGGGTAAACACCTCATCACAGTGAGATGTAGAAATAAAATTTCTGGATGTGCTAAATGACCGCTATCTAGAGCAACTCATTTTGGAACCCACAGGAGAAGCAGCAATTCTAGATCTAATCCTGAGTAACACATAGGACTTGTTTCAAAAGGTGGTGAGCCACTTTGTGATAGCAAGCATACAATAATCACATTCACTATTCTGGCAGGAGGGACTAAGCCAAAACAGTCCACCATGCCAACATACAACTTTAGGAAGTGTAAATGAAGAAGGAGAAACAGAAATGAGGAAGGTAGTTAAAAAGAAGTTTAAAGGAGCAGTCGAAAGTGTAGAACGCCTGCAAGTGGCTTGGAAGCTGTTTAACAATATTATGTTAGAGGCTCAGGAAAAGAGATGACCCTGGGAAATATAGACCAAGGTGTCACTTCCATCCCCGGCAAGTTGGTAGAATCTATAATAAAAAATAAAATCAGCAGTCACATGGAAATATATGATCTGCTGGAGAAGAGTCAGCATGGTTTTTATAAAGAGATATCCTGCCTCACCAATATGCTGGAGTCTTTTATGGGTATTAGCAAGTACATGGACAAGAGGAAATTCAGCTGACATAACATATTTGAACTTTCAAAAGCAAACAAGGCCCTACACCAAAGGTTTTTTTTTAAAAACTGCATTGCTATGGATTGGAGGAATGGTTCTTTTATGAATTGACAGTTGGTTAAAAGATAGGAAGCAAAGGGTAGGGCTAAATGGTCACATTTCAGTATGGAGAGAGGTCAAAAGTGGGGTCCCACCA
>JAGPOW010003364.1:29704046-29742514 GCA_030014935.1 Caiman crocodilus | reverse complement strand
CATGTGCTGAGTCCTATTTTGTTCAACATTTTCATCCTAAACCTGAAAATAGGGGTGCATGGTAAAATCTCTAAGTTTGCAGTTGATACCAAATTACTCTGGGTAGTCAAATCCCAAGCTGAAAGGGAGGAGATGCAAAAAGATTTCACCAAGCTAAGTGAGGGAACAAAAGAATGGCAGATGAGCTACAGTGTCAACAAATGCAAGATAATGAACCTAGGGAAAAATAATCTCAGCTATATGTACACAATGTTGGGGTCTGATCTTACAGTAACTGGATCATTTTCTAAAAAGTCAGCTCGATCTGCAGCAGTGACCAAAAAAGCCAACAAAATATTGGAAATCATTACAAGAATGGAACTGAAAACAAAATGGAGAACATCCAAGCACACATCTTGAATACCATATACACTAGGGCTGTGCGAAGCTTCAGTCGCTAATTTGATTCAGAGGAGATTTGGTGGTTGACTCTCTGAATCTGAATTGAATCAGGAGATCCATTAATCTCTCCGAATTGAATCAGAAGCCTCCAAATATATTCAGAGAGATTCGACGACTCGGCCATAGATGCAGATTTATATGTTTTTCCTATATACCTTGAGGTACAGGTGCAGCTCATGAACAATGAGATGGTGGGGCAGATGGAGCATCCCATAGGAGCATAGCAGGGTCCCCCGCACACTGAGTGCCAGACCCAGAAATGGACGAGAAGTACTTTTGATTCACTTCTAGGTCTGCCGCGGAGCATGCGGGGGACCTCCCCGACACCCTAGCTCAGTGACTGGTGCCTCCTGGGTCTGGGGGAGGCACCCGGGGTCCCCCCGTGGCCGATTGCCGAGCCAGGGGGGAATGGAGGGCTCCCCCACATGCTTGACAGCGGACCTGGAAGTGGACCATAAGTATTTATTTATGCAATGTTGTAACAGGGGGCCTCCTTGGGGTTAATTTTCCCTGTGGCCTGCCCACCTGTTTCTGAGCTAACTGCCCACCGTCTCACCTGCTATGCTTTGATGATAATTAATTAATTGATGTTAATTAAATGGGAGGCTGCCCATTTCTTGCCCCAATACCCGGGGTGCTATCTGCAGCTCCATTCCTCCCCCACACCGTAGCCCAAGCCTCGCAGATGGCATCCAGCCTCAGAATCCTGCTCTTTAAACCCCACCTGGATGTCTCCATTCAGGTGGCTTATTCCACCTTCATTCCAGGCTGCATAGCTCCCTGAGCTGCTTTCCTCTTATGGGTGCGGTCCCCCCAGGACCTTTGGCTCTACTGGCCCTGGCCCACCTCCAGGCCAGACAAAACTGCAGGCCCTCAACTCTGGGCATCCCTCACAGTGGGCTCCTGGCCCTTCAACCCTTCTGGTCCTGGCCCTAGCATGGACCAGTCAGGGGATGTCAAGACAGGTTTGAGCCCCACTTTCTCACTGAGGTCCACCTTTCAGACCCTACAAAGCAGGTAACCCATCCAGTTGTGGGACTTGGGGTTAAGGCACCCCAACACACTTTTCACCAGGGCAGTAACTGGCCTGGCATTTCCTGGGGGCTCCTGTGCCACTGAGAGCCCCACCAGACCACCAACTCCCAGCAGGGTGCAGTTTTAGGTCATGCTCAGGACCAGGAGCCTCCTGACCATCCCCTACAGCTCCTCCCTTACCTTCAGTTGATACCAGCAGCCCTGAAGCCAGGCAATGTTATTGCCTGGCCTTCCAGCAACAAAATGCCCTGTTTATATGGGCAGCCCTGAATCCAAAATGGCTGCCCTAATCAGGCACCTGCCAGCTGCTGCCTTCAGGCCCTTAAAGTGGCAGGCACAAACAGTGCCCTGCCACAAATGTATAGTTAACTTGTGGAGTTCACTGTTACAGGAGGTGGTGGAGGCAGATAGCATAGCCAGGTTCATAAAGGGACTAGATAAATTCATGGATGATTGGTCTATTAATGGGTATTGAACAGAACATTTGGAGATGTTTCCCCAGGCATCTCTAACCCAGTAAGTAAATGCCAGGGAGAGAACTGAGTGGGGGATAGATTACTTGAGATACATGGTTCAGTGCTCTCCCTCTGAAGTATCCACTTCTGCCCCTGTCAGAGACAGGGCACTAGGCTGGATGGACCATTGGTCTGACTCAGTATGGCACTTATGTTCATTGTTTCAAGTCAGGTGCTCTCTCCCAAACAAGAGGCAGAATTGAGCACTGAATGTATATTGGAGAAAGCCTGAGCAATTACTAACTAATCATAATTATAGAAGGTGAGTGTTATTGCTGCCTGTTGTTTACCTGATTAGCTGTGATTTTTTTCATGTGCCTAGTGAGAGAGCTTTCTCTAATATGATAATCAGAACATATTTCTCTCTCAAAGCAAAACATCTATTTCGTACTGAAAGAGTTTCTAAACAAACTTTCTAGAGAAGAGCTAAAGTATTTTGTTGTAATGTTTAACATTTAACAAAATGGCACCGTCAAAATTATGCGAGCAGAACATTTTAAGTCATGAAATTGAGCCCCTGCAAGCACAGATAACTACAGCATATGGATTCCTATACAAGAGCAGCAAGGTTGCTCCAAAACACTAATTATAGCATGTTAGAGGAGATTTGATTAATCAAGACTTGATTAATCAAGTCTGCTGGAGCGTGGCAATTACTGCACTCCAGCGTCTCATGTATCAGTGGCCCCACACTGAAAAATGGTGGTGGGGCACTTTAACTAAAGCTTGTTCAACGCAAGCTTTAGTTAAAGCACCCCCACCACCATTTTTCAGTGTGGGGCCACTGATACATGAGACGCTATAGGCACTTTAGTTAGTGCCCCTGCCCACCCCATGATCTCTTTTATAAACCTGTTCTGTATTCTGAGTAGTTAGGTTTTACATTTCTACAACTTCTCTTACTATGCTGCTCTAGAACCTCACTGCTCTCATGGTTAGAAACCTTCCTCTAATGTCCAGGCCAATTTATTCATGGCCAGTTTATACCTATTTGTTGCAGTACCAACACTGCCCACTGTTTACATGGTTTTTTCCCCAGAGTGTTTAGCCTCCTAGTTTTTATAAAGGTCATTCTTAATCACCTCAGACTTCATCTCACTCAACTAAAGCAGCCAAGCTTTTTTAGCATCCTCTTGTATCACAGGTTCTCATTCCCCTGTTCATCCCAGTAGACCATCTGTTCTAGTTAGAATTATTTTTCTTGAACATGGGTGACCAGAACTATGAACCATATTCTAGAGAAGTTCTCACTATACCTTGTATATTGGTATTAATGAATCCTTCTGTGGAAATCTGATTCTAGGATGTCTTTTTGCATTACAATGGTGGCTTATAGCCATTCTATGATAAAATTAATAAACCCCAAGTCTTTTTCTTCCTTCATTTTTTCCAAATGCTGAGCTCCCAGTTCACAGCAGAAATTATTGTTATTAGTCCCTAAGTGTGTGACCTTGTATTTTATACTGCTGAATGTCATCTCATTGCTATTCGCAGTCTTCAAGGTCATCTGGTTTTTCCTTTATGATAATCCAATCCTCCTTATTACTGGTGATGCCTCCCAAGATTGTATCATCAGCTTATTTTATTGGCGCTCTCCTAATTTTTGTATTGAGGTTATTAATAAAAATATTTAATTATGTTGGTCTGAAGACTAATCCTAGAGGAGACGTCCACTAGTAAACTGCCAGTCTGCCTCCCCCTTTCAATGCTAACAGCTGTCAGTGTACCTTTAGACACTTCATTACAATTTTTATGATAATCCCCATCTTTTCCACATTTATTCCCCTACATAGCACTGTATCAAATGGTTCACTGAAGTCTAGATAGATAAATCCTACTAGATTTCCTCTGTTTTGAAAAATGAGTAATCACAGAAAACATCATGTTAGATTGCCATGATCTACCCTTTTTAGATTGATATTGTACTTTGTTTCATATGACATTTATCTCCATGTCTGTTTTATCCTTTCCTTCAAAAGATACTCTAAATCCTGACCTAATATCAAGGGCCTTGATGGGTTGCTTGAATCACATTTTTCCCTTCTTAAAGCTATATATGTTCCATATTTGATATTCTCTAATCACAGTACCATTCCAATTTGAGAGATTTATTAAAACCTTGCTACCAAAGCTGTAATATTGTGCGCCAGTTTTGCAATGGAGATTATCAAATACATTAAGCTCTTTGAGTTTTGTTTCCAGTTTGAATATGGTCACTTTAATTTTGGGTTCTATATCTTCAATCCTTTTAGTCATCCTGCCTATCCATATGATCTTTCTTGTCAAAAACTGAAGCTACAGCATTATTTTATTTCTGAGCCATACCTAGAATATTTTTCTACCCCCATCTTTACTGCCCAACAATCCTACTTCTTCATTCCTTGTTTTCTTTTTATTTAGATGACTGAAGATCTTTTTATTTCATGATAACAAGATGTTACTCAGCTTGAATTTTGGCACATTTCCCTTATTCCCAAGTTTCTTGGTCTTTGAGACAGAGGCCTGGCTTAGGATATATGTTCCAGACAGTTTTTGTAGGAGAAAATAAGAATTGCCATTTACTGGGTCAGACCATAAGTCCATCATGCCCAATATCCTGTGTCTCACAGTGGCAGAGAGTAGATAGTGACACATAGCATGAACCTGTGTATGACATGTGTATGACCATAGTATGACCTGTGTTTTCTTCTCCTGTTTCTTTTTTACGTGCAGCCTCCAGAATTTAAGGTACAGGATGTTCCAGTTCAGAGGCTATATACCTAACCCTCATACTCAATGACTACCGATGCCCCTTATCTCCAAGAATCTGTCCAATCTCTTTTTGAATCTGGCTAACCTGTCAGCTTCCACAATATCTGGTGACAATGAATTCCACACTTTCATTACATGCTATTTGAAAAAGAACTTCCTTTTATTAGTTTTAAACTTACTACCTACTAGTTTAATTTGTGACCCTTAGTTCTTGTATTCTAAGTGATAGCAAATGATAACTCCCTATTTACTTTCTCTTTGCCGCATAGTATTTTGTAAACCCTTATGTCCCTCCTCAAGCTCTCTAGCGGAGAGCAGAGGTGTGGCCACACCCCAGCCAGGGGCAGTAGAGTGAGGTGTGGAAGGGGGTTTTTAATGCCCCTTCCTCCCCTCTCCCACAAGCACAGGACCCCAGCTGGGGTCTGCCTGGCAGGGGCACAGCAGCTCCTTCTAGGCTTCCTGCCCCATCTCCCCATTCCACTAGCTCATTTTTCAAGCAGTGGTGTGGCCAGATGCCAGCCCCAGACTGGCAGCCTGAGGTGAAGTGGGGAGAGGAAGAAGGGCTTAATTCCCACTCTCCCCCCCCTCCCACAGGCATGGGACCCCAGCCCGGGTCTGCCTGCCTGCAAGTGTGGTGGGGGAAGCCTGGGACGGGCTGGGGTCCTGTGGGCCATGGAGGGGGTTTGAACCCCTCTCCCTCCCCTCTACCTGAGGGTCAGACCTCTGAGACCCCTCTACCTGAGGAAGCAGGGGCAGCCCATGCCTCTGCTCCCTCCCCTCTAGTGAAGGAGAGAAAAAGTCAGGCAGGGGCTGCTCCTCCCACACCAGGCAGACTGGGCTGTGTCCCCAGCTGGGTTTCCCATCCCCAACCCATTCTCTGCCAGTCCTCATTGCTGCGGCTAGAGAGCAGAGGGGTGGGGCCAATCCTGCTCTGCTAGAGCAGATGGCGCAGCCCAGGCCAGGGCTGCAAAGTATCATAGAAAGCTGGGGACTGTTATTTCACTTGAAGCAGGAAGGGGCCTGGGACCAAAGTTCCAGAAACCAGTTTGATCTAAATCACTTAACTCTGATGCTACATTTAACCAGGTTTATCTTTAAACCAGTTTTGGCCATTTTGAAACTGCTTTATGTGCACTGACTTCTGTTGTTACAGGTTTAAACCAATTTCTGATCACTTAAACCAGTTTATGTGCAACTTCTGTTCTTATCCAACAGATTTGTTAAAGGGCATGATGATACTTTCAGTTTTGTTTATAATTCCCTTCTTAATAATCCCTAACATTTTATTTGCTGATGTTTTTAGCAAATTGTCCACAATGACTCCCAGAACTCTTCCCTGTCTGGTAACAGCTAATGTAGTATTATATTATATTATATTATATTATATTATATAATGTAGTATCATAGTATAGGTGTAGTTTAGGTTATTTTTGCCCAAGTACATCAGTTTACACTTATTTACATTGAATTTCATTTGCCATTAGTTCCCCCAGTTCCTCAATACTGCCAGATCTATCTGTAGTTCCTTGCAGGTTGCTTTTGTCTTTACCACTTGGAATCTTTGACTTAAAGAAATTTCAAGCCTCTGCATTCAATTCCCTGTACTTCTCAGTCTATCTGACTTAGTTCCTTTAAGGAGAGTCTATACATCACCCAACAGTGATGCAGCAATCCACTACATCACCATATGGCATGCTAGGGCGATGTAGTGATTAGTTGCGTTTGTGCGCGATCACCAACTACATCATTGTAATTACACACTCCCTGGGTATAGCTTAAGCATAAAGCATGGTGCTATAGCAATGTTGCCATACTGTGATGTGTAGACATGCCCTTAGTTTACAAAAATTTTCCTTTTTGGAGCAAAGATCCTAAGTTATAGACCTACTATTGTTTATCTTTTTCTTAATATGAAAGGGAATCAAATTTGATCCCTCAATCCAAGGTTACTGTCTGTGACCAGTTCTTCTATAATGACCTCTCAGTACTTATGAAAACTAAATTTAAAAGTCATAATCTCTTACTGGTTCATTAACTGTTCAGTATTAATGACATTTTCTATCACATCCACAAATAAATGTATTCTACTTTTATTAGAAGCATTAGTCCTCTAATCTGTACCTTGAAAGTTAAGTCTCCCATAATGACACGATTCATGGTAATATTCAGTGGCGACACATAGGGGGTGCAAAGAGGTGCACATGCACCCTCTGAGAGCACTGGTGCACCCCCTGACCGGCAGCACTTGCCACTTAGGTGATGGGCAGAGGGGCAAACGTGCCCCCCCTGCAAGCACCGGCTGATGCTTGCTACCAGAGGCGGCTGCAGTCACTCCTGGAAGTGGTCGTAGCGATCAGCTGTCCTGGGATCACCCATGGGGCAGCGGGAATGGTCGCGGGGTTGTACATGCACCCCCTGACTAAGGCAGCACCAGCTGCCCATGGTAATATTGTTCTAACATTAGAGATCTCTGTCCACATCCAAATCCAGACTCCCAGACATATTTCAATAGAATTACTTTTACATATTGCCTAGAATTGATTTGGCTCATGTCTCTATTGTGAGAGCAGCAAGTCTTGGCTGGCATGTTACCAAGTATGACCCATGCACTCTCTCATGTTCTCCAAACACAAAAATAGCTCAACAAAACTGCTCCAGGGCACCCCTCTGGAGCTTCTTACTAAGGTTTGGCCTCCAACGTTCTTGAGAGCAGCCAGTGGAGATGACCCTGGAGTGGCCTCACCAGCGTACTTCCAGATTGGGAGAATTCATGTCAGGGTGCGAACTAGGATGAATTTAGGAAAAGCCGAACCAAGTGTACGAATGTCATCATGTACACATATCTTTTAACCTATATTAGGCTTACTTACTTCTTGGCAGCCTAATACATGATTAATGCAGAAATAAAGATAAAGGTAGGCTGGCATTGTCTTTTCTGAACAGAATGTTAGACAAGCTCTGCGGGGAAAAGTGCTTTCTTTTTTTTCTCAAAAAAGGACAGTTGGGCTGCCTATACACGTGCTCCTTGGCATTCTAATTAATTAGTTGCTGCAGCATCATGTGTTTTAAGTCTCTGTGCATTTTAAAATGGCCATGGTGTGGTTTGTCAAATCTCATTTGATGAGATTTAGATAAAGCATCCCCTGGCAATTTTTAAATGCATGGCAGCTCACTACATGTGACCCCAAGACATTTTAATTAGAGTGGGTCTCCAGGACATGTGCAAATTAAAATGCCTCCCAACCTGCTGCATGTGTATGGGTAGCTCTTAGGCCCATAATTTTGTCTAACATCTTCCAATTATAGAGATGGTCTAAATAAAGATCATCACCAAAGGGGAAAAAAAAACAAATCTCAAAACCCCTTGCTTCTCACATATTTCCTGGACCATCACAGCTACAACAACCCCCTCTTTTCTGAGTAGCACATACCATTCAAGTCATGACTACTCTTCCAATTATAAGCTTAAGCTTACAGGAGTACTCTGGTACACAGTTTTGTCATTTAACAGGATGACTGTGCTCTATAAAGATAAGCTCCAGTCTTGTAAATATGTAACTTTACTGTATCTGTAGTAATTTGTGATTTATTGTATCAGGTACTCTTTTATGTCTCTTTGTCACAAGCTATTAAGCAGCAGACAGTGCACAAATACCATCCCATTTTGGCACATGCTGCAATCAGAGTGCACTTTCTGTATTAAATGGCAATAAATTAACAACCCTTCTCACATCGCACCTTTAGGGTCAGCCTTACAACATTGCACTCCTGCAGCGGGTTCAGTTTCAGCGTTTCTCCAAGGTTGCTGCAGCCTGATGTTTGATGCTGCATTTCACAGCAAACACAGACACCATCACTGTCAAATTTAATCTGAAAAAAAATAAAACAGAGAGAAAAGACTTAGTGTTCCAAACTGTACCTGTTAACATTCCTATTTATATTTACCTGCAACATAAGAAAGTACTATTAGTGTGCAATAGGGATGTCCTAATTCACACTCATCATATAAATCTTTGCTACAGCCTTACGTAAAATTACTTCTATTGACAGGCCATAAAAATGAAACTAGGAATGGTAGATACTGTTGAAAAGTAAGGGTGAGTTGGGTTTATTTTAATGCCTTCTGTGAACTATTTAGAAGGCCACTGTTAGAAGCGGAAAACTGGGAGTTACTGCATTATACAGAATAGATAAAACCAAGACAAATTAAGGCAGGGTAGAGGTGCACCTTATTAACTAATTGAATCAGAAATGCATAAGGTTTCATGGGCCGCAGCTCATTTCATCAGATGCTATGAAAGGACATGGAGGCCGTGTCCAGATGGGCGCAGCCATGAGGTATGTGGCACTGCAGACGTGTCTGTGGCAGCACATACCACACATTCATTTGTTCTCCATGCTGCTGGATATCCAGGGCTCAAAAAAACCCCAAACAACCCAACAACACTGGGGGTGGGGGGGATGGGAGGGAAGCAGCAGAAGCATGCACAGCCCAAAGCCACAGCTTGGCCAGCAGGAGCTGTGCTCTGCTGCCAACCAGGCTCTGTGCAGCAAGATCACCACTCCTGCAATCTTAGGAGACCCCCAGGACCTCAAGTAACGTTGCTGGGGCCAGCCTCCCTTACCCCACCCGGGGTAACCTGCTACATGCCAAAGCAGGCATGGCACAGGTATTCCCCGTGGACAAGCAGTGGTGGTATAAGGTGCACCACCACTAGTTGTCCCCAGGGAACCAAAGGTCCCTGCATGTCTGCACCTGGCTGAAGAAAGCAAGCTATCAAATAGAAAGAGTGATTTAAATACAACAGACAGGAAAGGAGTGGGGAGGGAAGGGGATACAATTCACATTTTTCCATTCATATATGTGATCAATTGAAGGGTCATAAAAAACACATTTAGAAAGCAAGATGAGGAGAACAGAAATGGGCAACTATACATTTGAGAGGAGAAAGTGGAAAGAATGTAGCATGAGGGGAAGGTGAAAGAATTATATTTCATACAAATAAAAGGGGGTACACCAGTCTCCTTTCCTACTTATGTTTGCTCTGAAAAAGTTTTGTTTTTTCTTGTTTCAAATTTCGTATGTTTAAAAATCTTATCTTTATTAAAAACAGCAAATATTTATCATCCTTATGTTTGAATTTGCACAGTTCTTATTTTAGTTTTTATTTTATTTAATTCTTTCTTGAGGCTTTCAAAGACACTAGCCATTTCCAGTTGTTTTCTTCTTTCAAAACTGATTAAAGTGTGCTTTGCTTAATGCATATGTGCTATAGTTTGATTTAAAGTATTTCAATTTTTATTTACTTTCTTTACATTCTGATTTATACTCCCCTTCCAATGATAGTTTTAGTCACATAGGAAGCTCAGAATTGGATTCATTATCCTCATTTTGTTTTTTTGATTTTTTTTAAAAGGTCTTTTTCTACTCCTATCCTACAATAATGTAAACTTGACATTTAACTATACAATTTTCATCATTTTATTAATATGAACCTACAGTCACTTCCATTTTTCTCAAATACTCATTTATATGCTTTCCTTGTTCCAAATGTTAAACTATTTTGTGCAGGTAAGTGTATGATTTAAAGGCCTGATAATGGGATACAGTGCTTTCCCTTTAGGCTACTGGCTCCAATCCAATGCTGGTCAGTGTTAAGTGAAAGTCATTATCATCAAATGACAGTTTAATGGTCTATATGAAATGAGCTTAGTGGTCTCAGTTCCCAGACTCTTAGACTGAAGAAACCAGTACCAAAACTGGCACTAATCAGAAACTTGACTGGGATTTTGAGCTGAAGGGTCAAGGATTTAATGGGCCATGTAGAGACACTGAATTAATCTTATATCCATGTCAGGGTAGAGGCACAGTGGCTGAGCCATAAAGAAGAAATTGTACAGTTACCATCTGTGCTGTGTTTATTCTGCTACTATGGAGACAGCAGTTGCCTTTACACCTATCTGGTTCAGCACCTTAATGAGTACAGCATGCAACTTAAATTGCATATATGTAACATATTACCCAGCTACTTCAGCTGGCTTGACTAATGGCCAGACAAACTAAAATGGACTCTGGCAGTTTCAGGAAATGGAAGAGCTGTGTCTGAAATCAACTTTATACAAAGCAATATTTCAGTGGATTTCTTTGTTCCTAATTAACTCATTTTTCCATATTAATAAAAGGCTGACACCACTCCTATCCTCTTCCTATCTCAATGTTTTTAAACATATATTTTATATTAAAGGACAGATTGTGATTTCTCATTAGACTAATTTGGCACCTCTGTTTCAATGTTGCTTAACAAAGAAACAGTTGGGAGAGCAAGAGAAGTAAGAGCTGTTTAAAAAATAAAACCTTACAAGGGGAGAGGCTAATAAGTCAATATAACGTCATATATCATAATAAAGTCATGCTCCAGGCACCTCTATATCTCAATGGCTTTGAACTCCTGAACCACTAGAATGCCCTCTACCTAGTGTAATTAGTCAAAATGCTTTTTAAAAGCAGAGCACAGCAATTAAACCATTTTCTATCCATTTATGAATAAAAGCATATGTAGTTGTTTATTACATCCTCTGTAGCATGGTCATGCCCTGAACAATACAAACTGTAAATGAAACTAAAGCAGTGAACATCCTTTATACTGCCCCCTTGATTTTCATCATACTTTGCCTATTTTACAAAATCGACCTAGAATGTTACTCACAAAAGATATGTAACAATTTAAGAAAGCCTTTTCAACTCCTGTCTCTAATTTTTTTTTTAGAAAAGTGAAAGATTCAATCTGTACATGTACTACATGATCAGACTATCTTAAGGTCTTCAAACCCATGAAAAATACAAAATGTTAAATCTCTGGAGAGAGATCCTGCTTCTGAACTCCTCTGGGAATGTTGGAAATGGTGCCAGCTGTTAGATAAATACTACAAAGCAGGTTTGAAATTCAAACTTTGAATTCAGAGCTGTGTCAAATCCAGCAGTCAGAAAGCTATAGTACACCTGCTAGACCAGCACAGAGCATACAGAGAAATCAATATAGTCCTTCAGCTGGTAAAAAGTTTTTATAACAAGGAAAATGCATTTTAGACAAAGCTGTCTACACCAAGACCATTTACACTCCGATTCATGCTGCTTCTGTTGAATGAAAGTTAGTCGCCCCCTCATGATAGAAGTTATTTGACACGTCTAATGTGAAATAGGGATCTTCAATACACTTTTATTTCATGTAATAAACAGGTATCACACATAAACAAAGGCTGAAAGCAAAAAATAACCTCCTAACAAAAGTCTTGCCTGTGACAGATTCTTTGCTCACTCTAAAATGTACCTCATAATTTATCCTTACTGTACAGCACCTGACCCTGTAATCTGGTAAAATGATTTTTTATTAAAAAGAACTGTTTATATGAGAGTTATCAAGGACACAGTGAGACAAAGTAGGGCATGGTGGCACGTTAGGGCTCCTACACACATACATCAAGGCTGCTCTGATGTGCTGTAAACACAGCGCATCTGAGCAGACTTGATTAATTGAGTCTGCTGGAATGTGGGAATAATTACCGCACTACAGCAGACTCCAGCGTCATGTGCACCAGCATTCCCATGTTGAAAAATGGCAGCAGGGGCGCTTTAACTAAAGCTTGTTCAGCAAGCTCCCCACCACCATTTTTCAGCATGGAGATGCTGATACACATGCTCTGGGTGCTTTAGTTAGAGCTGCTCTGGGCGCTTTAGAGAGGTCCCACCTACCACCCAGAGCTCATGTATAAATGCCGTTAGAGACTAAATAGTTCAGAAAAGTATGAGCTTTCACAGGCAACAACTTATTTAATCAAATGCCCTATCCTCTACTTGATTTCAGACAGACACAGCTAACTACCTCTGGACTAAATGATGCTGACTTTAGAATTACAGCTGCCATTGTATATGTCTAAAAAAAATTTTCAACAAGTACAGGGAATTACTTGTTTTGTTCATGAAAAAAATGCACATGAAGAATATAGTACAGACATATTTTTGAAGATCCTCTGATAAATCTGCTTGTTAGGCTTTACTATATAGTAAAATATATTTGTAAAATGACCTGAAAGACAAAACTCTATTGATAAGTTATTTTAGATTTTATATATTTTAGATTTTATGCTGATATACTTTATACTGTCATAGCACCCAAGAACCTTTCATGTAAAAGCAATAGGAATGGACAAGTCCAGATCGGATTCATTGCATCCGCTCATGGCATCTTTCCCTTTCTGAAGGCACAACTCTCCTTGGGGTAGGATGTAGGTTTTCAGGTGAAGATGTTATCATTTTGATGGCACCACAGACTTTACAAAGAGGAAAATTCTGCAGTTTTTCCTATGGATGGTAAGATTCCAAATCTGTCTAATTTCTTCTGGAAATTTATTCCATACCTGGATAACTCTTAGGTAAGAATGGCTTGTTTCCATTGCTTGTGCAGCCTCATGCATTTTGTGATCTGCTTATTCATTTTCCATTTTAGCTTATACTAGATAGCCCAGTTTTCCCCATGCCTGATGCACCATATTTTAAAACTATTTTGAGAATATTACAGATCAAAACAACTGCACAACCTTGACTCACATTGGTGAACATTACTAATATGAATAATTCCAGTGAAGTTTACAGGACACACTAGCATGAGTACTGGATGCACAGGTGGCCCTTATCCAAAAATATAACTTGTACTTCAAGTTCTCCTTGAAAATGTATAGTACACATTAGAAAGACTTTAGCTGCAGTTACACTTACTTAAATACACTGCAAGAAAATACACTGGATGGAAACTACTGGACAGAAATGATTAAGACTACTTACATAAGCAAGTAATGAAAAGGATCCTCCGAGAAGAAAGGGCATGAGGAACTTCAGCATATTTAACATGTATTTAAATATATTATGAATGTTGAATTTTTTTCAGGGGCCTGGTATGTCCAAATCTTGTCCAGTTATGGCAAAAGCCTTAAAGAAAAAGATGCTGCTCTAGCTTCAACACCTCAGGACAAGAGGGTCAGCTCAGGGCAAGATAACTCCTCCACGTTCCACTGATTTTTCTCTAGCATAGATCTTAATAACATTTCAATGCAGATGTCCTCTTAAATCAATAATACAAAGGTTGAAAATGGGTTAAAATCCCTCAACTTGTAAGTTTAATATCCCAATTGTGATTTATGAGATTTGCCCACAAAATAAAACACTCTGTTCCATATAGAACTGATATAGAACTATATCAACAGATAAACACTATGTGAGCCTTGTTTTTGACCATATATAGTAGGGAAACTATATAAATAAAACTGCTCTGGGAGTGGAAAAGAGAAAGGATTCCAGCAAGAAAGAAAGTATAGTGGAAGAGAACTATCAAGACTAGAAAAAAAGAATGGAGAGGAAAAAATGCTTTTGCTTGAATTTGTTAACTGAGTTTATTTTATCCGGTATTTCATACAATTAAGTTCTACAATTCTGACCTTTCCATGGGCTTAAAACTAAAGCTGAACTCTTCAGTTTCATGAATTTGAAGGTCCATGAGTTCTAGTGGCTAGGATGATAGACAGGAAGTAAAATTAACTCTGTCCTAACACTGGCTGTGCTATTCTACCTGCCATGCAAAGTTGTGCAAGGACTGTTTATTCTGTACATTTGCTTTCCTTTCCCCATTCTAAGAGTTATTCAGGTCAAAGATAGTATCTCATTAAGCATTTGAACAACATCTACCATAAGGTGCCTGGCTTATCTGGGGCTCCCAGGCATAACTAGAGTACAAATAATACACATCTTCTCTATAACAGAGACTGACAATAGACAGAATTCCAGATCTTGAATGATTAAGTTTGCTTAAGGACCTTAAGCAGTTGGCTTTAAAAAAATACAAATTACAATAGCTAATTAGACACAAAGACTCAAAATATGTGCTAAGAGATAAAGCAATAACAATAATATTCTGTCTAGAATGTAGAAATGGTAAAAAATGAATTATTGTATTTACTTGACTACAAGATGACTCTGAATATAAGAATCCACCCAATAATTAGAGTCTATAGATGGAAAACATATATATTTGTTATTATTTTCCAGGTATAGAATTGAATTATTGAAGGTCTGCCTTGAATATGTCCCCCTCCCAGTGCTACAGAAGGAAAAACAATTTGGAGGTGTGGGGGGAGGGAGTTGAATAGCCCCCGCTCCTCATGATTTCTTCTCCCTGCAGCCCCTTCCTCCACTCCTTACTGCAAGACCCTGCTCTCCCATAGCACATGGAAGTCAGGGGCAAATTTGAAAATACTGACCTTGAAATAGTAATTGATGCATTTTACCTTTTTTGAAACTGCTACAAATAGTGGCACAAGTATGCCAAAAACACACTTTTAAGCAGCACTTTTGGACCTACTTATATATAGTACGAACTGGGCACGTCTCCAGAAGATGCTTATTGCGTGGTAGCCTATATACTACACAATGCTACTACACAGTAGCATGCTAGTCAAAAACTATGCTAATAAGCTACTGCACAATAACAGTCATGAAAAAACTGCACATCAGCACTACTGCACAGAAGCTGTTGTTAATGCATATTTAGTTAGTACTTCATTAAGCAAGAAATCATGTCTCATGACAATGACTCATGACTGAAACCAAGTGTTCTTGTCACAAGTCCTGGGATTGTCTAGAAATTTATATGCTGATGAGGTGCAGGGCAACCTGGTCCTGTTCCATCTCATAGAGGGTGGAGCTACACTAATCATATGCAACAGGCTAAGAGAGGGATTAACAGAGGGATTCTGGATGAACTGTTTGGGGCTCAATTTGGTGAGTTTTGCTAAATATTTAGGCCTGGTGAAGAAACAGAATCATTGGAAATGGGAAAGAAAGGAGTAGCTCAGCTGTAGGAGTGAAAAAGAAGATGGTGTGCATGCAATGCAGTGGCTCACCATGACTTGAGAGTCAGCACTGATGCTGCCAGTTCCACCTAGAAAAGAGACTCGTGGCACAGGCTGTTCAAAGACCCCTGGAAGGGGAGTGGAAAGGAAGAATGAAGAGGACAGTGACACAAATGGACTGGGAGACAGCAAAGAAGCTAGCAGTAGGATCATCAGCAGCAGAAGCAACAGTGACAAAGACAGTGAATGAACTGAGCATGTAAACCCCAAATCAGGGCTAGGATGAAGAGATTGCATTGGGGTTAGGGAAAGGATGGTGGGTAGGTGCACAGGGGAGTGGGTACGTTTAATGTAATGGGTGTGTTTGCTCAAGGTGCAGCAGAGACCATCAACCATCTCCTATGGCTCTTCCTACATGCCAAGGAAGTGTGGAAAAGTAAACCAGCTCCGCAAAGAGGTGACAAGGGTCAGGCTGATGATGAGAGAGGTAGTGCTGTATGGGCACCTAACTAAACATCAGGGGACCCCAACAACCTGCTTCAACCAGTTCATGTCTTGTGTCAGGAGCACCCTGTAGAAGTCCAGAAACCTCATGATGTATAGACACATGAACCTTGAGAAAACAGATTGTGTTAAAATGTTTCTGTGTGAGCTCCAGTCCTACTAGTGGAAATTGGTGGAAAAGGATGGAAAAGATGGAGCCAACTCCACCTGGCAAAGGGACACTTGGCACAGGATCTTCAAAGACCACCCAGAGGGAGAGTGGACAGGTAAAGCAAAGAGGACGAGACAACCAAACCTGGAGACAGCAATAATGATAGCAGTGGCAGCAGCAGCAACAACGACAGTGAATGAACTAAGAATGTATACCCTAAAATCAGGGCTAGGACTAAGAGACAGCGTAACTGTGTTGGGGAAAGGACTGTGGACAAGTGCACAGGAATGCAGGTGCATTTACTGTAATGGGTGCATGGACTTTAAATGTTGGCTTAAGGTGTGTGAAGAAAAGCTTTTGCTTGGAGAGAGAGGAAAAAAATATATTTTTAAGGTTTGCTCAATGCTGTTTGCTTAATACTCGCTTCATTTCAACTTCATAACTGGTTTCCATTGCTAAGCACATGCTGCTTTTGTCAGCAGTTTAATGAAAGAAAACATATTTAATCAGTTTCTCTGTATATGAACATAAGGTGAGGGGCTTTCCCCACCTCCATGCTGACTGAGAGAAAAATCTCCCAACCAGCTTGTACTGTAACGAGTAAATACAGTGCAACAGTACATCTAGGGCCATTTCCCTTGAACTAAAAATTATTTTCTGAGCAAAAATTGAGAAATAAAAACTAAGAGGGTTGAAATGATGTTTCTCTAATGTAAGTTAAGAAAGGACTTGAATGAGCAACTGCTTTGTGCATGTGGAGCTCCCATTGACTTCAACTGAGATTCTTGAGGTTTTAACTGCAGGATCTGCAACTAAATCCTGGGGAATTTTTTTATATTTAAGGTTTGTTATAGGGTACCACATTCTGTTATTCACTGTGTTATTACCAACTTGAGCTGTTCTGCCTGGTCTTCTTGTATACAACGGATATCCATCAACATTTCTAAGTGTCTCCTCTGTAAACTCCTTTGGTTATTTCTTCATACATTGATGATTTTCCATGCATGGTGCATTTGGATTCAATCATCCACATGGTCTGTGATGCATACACTGCATCACAATGATCTTTGCTCAACAGACAATTCAGTATTGTATGACTGAATGTTTGTTTTAAAGTTCTGGTAATGCTTGTTCTGATTCATCATCAAAACCCTCAAATACTTTGGAAACGATCTTCTTGGAGGCAGAATCACTTTAATCTTATGACAACAACTCCAGAATTGGCCATCTGACAGTCTTTCAGCTTTGAAGTTTAAAGAGTTACAGAATTGGCACACCACGCTCATCAATCCACAACTAAGTTCCTCAATCTTGTCTTCAGTGAATCTATCGTTGCCTGTTCTTTCAGCCTATCTTCTATAGTTTCTGCAAACACTTTGCCTTTCCATTGCATCTCTTCTACAACATCCTTTTTGCTCATTTGTTTTGTTTTGTCTTACTCTTGTCATTCTTTCTGCATTCAATTGCCATCTATTCTCTGCTTTACCTTGGTAAGAGTGTTATGGGTTAAAAATCAAAGTAAGGGTGATAAGGGACAATTTTTGCTTAAAATTTTTTTTTTACTGAGAGTACACCATAAATAATTGAAATCAATCACTAAAAGTCCAGAAAAGTGAGCGCAAGTACGTTTTTCTGAGCATGACAGACAGAATGACAAAGACACAAATGAAGCAAATTATTATAGAGGATAGTATGTAGATGACAACAAATATTAAGTGCCTTGCCTTAAGCACTAAAGTCATCCCTGGTTTCTTATTTCTCTATTAAACTGAGGTTCGGGGGGGGGGTTTAATGCAACTCCCCTGTCTATAGGTTTTGTAGTTAAGCTTTATCATAAAAAAGTTTTACTATATTATTTTTGAAGTAATCTATATGTATTTAAGACGTCACAAAAAAAAATCAGCAGCACTTTAGATGTTCTGAGATAAATCTTTTTGCTTTAAAAATGAATAGACTTGACAGACATATATCACGTTAGGGTGAGCATTTATTTGACTTGTACATTGAGACTACAGTACTTGCCAGCACCTGTGAACAAAAGGGCGACATTCAGAGTGCTGGCTTATTTTCCTCACTGATTCCATATTAAATCCAAGGGCATCTTTTAACATGTTATTTGCACTAAACTACCACTCAGAAGTTCATTCCCATGTACTAGTCTGGTAGCTTAAAAGGAATTAAATTTTGTTAATAAAATCTTTCAAATGCAAGACTTAAAAAATTTTGTGTCACAACCAGCTAGGCTTCTCTGGGTCCATCTATATGTGTGCTTTAATACGCAGTAGAGTATTTTACTGTGCATTAAAGCGCCATGTAAAAAAAGTGACATTATGCTACTACTACACAGTAAAATACTCCACTGTGCATTAAGCATCGTTAAAAAAGTTTGCAAATGTCCTACTGTGCACTAGTGCAGCACAATGCAGATTAATTTAGTACCTCACACTGGAGGTACTAAATGTAATACCCATTAGAAAAGGTGCATTAATGCACATGTAGATGAGCCCAAAGTTACAGCAAATCTATCACTTAAAAGTGTTCTCATTCTCCTAAGTGGCAATCAGGGACAAAGGATAAAGGGCACTATGTTAATTAAAATGAGCCCTCAAAGTGACATGTTGCAGGTTTGTCTAGATCTACAATATGAAACTGACTGGTCTAAGGAATTAAAATGTACATATACATAAAGTGTACAACATACTTCTAGAATACTGTCACACTTTTACAATTCCTTAACCGTACCAATTTGAAGTCAAATCCTGCAGCCATTAATCAATAACAAGCCCACTTGACTTCAATGGAACTCTACCCCTTTGAGTAGTCTTTATGACAATATCCCCAGGGTCATAAACATCTAAGCATTCCAACATTGAATTATAAATTGCCTTTGTGAATACACATGCCTTGATTGAAATATTATTTTGTTGATTAAACTGAATAAACTAAGATCAGATTCAGACCAGAATCAATATTACTGTGAATAATCATAATATGGCAGTCACAGTGGAGAATATCTGTCTTACACCTATAAAGGAAAATGGGGGAAATTCCAGGAAAAGTTATGATTAGAACTTTACCTTAGATACAAATATTGGCAACTACTAGTTTAGAGATTTATTATGGCCTCTTCTGTCATTCACAGTCAGCTGTGCTAAGGGAAAGCCTGCTTAGGAAATACAGGAATGAACAGATAGTGGCTCTTCACAGAACATTTTCCCTCCTTATGTCTTTTGGTGCTGGTAGATAATGGCATCCTCTAAATAACAAAAAAGTATAGTATACAAGTAGTACATGTGTCAGGACTCCTAGACTACTCCAGCTTCTGCCACTGATTTTTCCAATACCTTATTCAACCAGTCACAATCTCTATGCCTTTAAATATGCATATGTAACATAATCCCTCATTCCAATAAGGGTTATTGTAAAGTCTGTGGGAAGAACACAGAGTTGGTAATATATTGTATTTATGCTTAATGCCCAAATGTGCCACTGAATGAAAGCAAGTGACACAGGGAATCAATGTTCCTTTGGAATTCTTCCATTGAAGCAGATAAACTTAACCTTCCTCCTACAAAGAGATCATAGGTTCACCTATGAAACCTCTTAGTATTAGAGGCAAGGAATTGACTTTGTCTCTCTACTACTGATAATCCCTGGGTGTGTCCACACAAGACATGTAATGTGCAGTAGACTAATTCTACTGTACACTAGCACATCACAGCAAAAACCATACTAATGTGCTAATGCGCAGTAGAATTAGTCTACAGTGCATTAAGTGGTGTCACAAAAAGACTGTGCACCATTGCTACTATGAATTAGCACCAGCTACTGCATATTTATGTAGTATCTTATATTAGAGATACAGGCAGTTCTCGGACTTATGACACAATTGATTCTTGAAAAGAAAACAGGGTCTTAAATAGAAACATTGTAACTTGGGACCGATTTTCCCATAGGAAACAATGTTATAAATGGGGGATTGGTTCCTGAACCAAGGCCTGATACCCTGTTTTCACCAAAAATAACCCAGAATTTTGTACTCAACTTAAACTGTCCAAGGAAATTTGGACAGATGTTCTCCAGGGAGATGGGTGACACAGCAACTTGTTCACTGGCATGGTGTCACATCAGATTAAGCATTGTAAAGTTGAAATTGATGTCAGAAAGTTGAAACAGGGTGTCAATTTAGAAATGTTTTAAGTGCAAAACATTGTAACTCGAAATGTTGTAAGTCAAGGACTGTCTGTACTAAACTTAATGCATAGTAGCACAATGCATTAATGTATGTGGATATGCACCCCCTGTTTCCTACAGGCCTTGGATGAGCACAAAGCCCCATCGTAAGTGCAATTTCATGAATTCTCCCTGAACGCAGGCAGAGAAACTTTTCTTGGAAAACATCCATTACATGTACTCAAGTAACACTAGCACAATCCATGGTCAAATCTGGTTGTTGCTGTTAGGTGTTGTAGGGCTTTGGACACTTCTTGACTGGTGCCTTGCTCCCCAGTTTCTCCCCATTTTGAGATCCAGATTCAGCCACACCAATGTGGTTTGATTGCTGCTCCTACATGCCTGGCACATCTTAGATGTTTTATTTTTCTTGGGAGAGTTCCCGATAGGTGGCCTGTGGGATCTTACACCTGAGTTTCTTTGTGGGGTTCCAACCTTCCCTTTATTCCACCCTTGCCACATCCACAGCCAAGACAGACTCTACTCTCTGAAGGTCCTACTTTCGGATGATCCTGTCTCATCCACGCTGCCCACCTCCAAAGGTTGGCGACCTCCCGGCCGTCAGTCTTCCAAAGGCTGTTCTTCATCTATGGACTGTGGCCTTGGCAACTAAACATACCCCAGTCTTGTTTTAACCATAACTTAAGAATACAAATGAATATAAGAGTCAGTGTCCACTGATGGGTCCCTGGGATCTTGCCTTCTGGGCCCTTCAGACTTCTTGGTTCCCTTCTGCCTAACAGGTGTCTGGGAAAGGCAGTAGCTTCCTGCTGGGCCTCTACCAGCTGTCTCAAGGGAGCGCCTTTGGGTTCCCGCCCCATCCCACCTCAGCCCCATCTGACCTGAGGCTGGGCTGTTTGGGTCCCACCAGCCAGTGTTGCCCATCTCTCCCTCTCCATGCTCCATCACTCCCCTGACTGGTATCTCTGGGAAGGCTCCTGATTAAGCTGGAGTCTCTCCTGCACTGCGGTCCGTGGCACTCCATAACCCCCTACCTGCTGCACCACTTGGGAGTGTTAGTAGTTCCCCGGTACTGCCCTCTACCATGTCTCCTGGATCTCCCCTTGCAGCCCTGGCTGCCCATGCTGGCATCCCGGTGGGCCACTTCTCCCCTGCAGTGCTCCCCAGAATCCCTCTGCTCCCAAGGCTTGTATTCCCCAGGTTTCCTGCCAGAGTCTCCCCACTGCTGCTTGGCTCTTTGGCTCTTCCTCTCTGTTCCCACAGCTTGGATTCCCCAGGTCTCCTGCCGGCATCTCCCCAACGATGCTTGGCTCTCTCTTCAATTTTTCATGTTTAGCCAACAATGCATTACTGAAAACTGAATAACTTGCATGACTTTATAGCTGGCCTCTAAAGATGCCCTAACTGGTAGTGAGGTGAGAAGCTCAGTTTCTGTATGCAGCAATTTATGCTTGTTTTCCCTCATTATCATTTTATTGAAAGACAGAAGAGGAGAAACTTATGGAAGTCAAACATCTTCAACATGTTGTGAAACCAAAACACAAAGAAATCTGAGTGAGGAGGCTAGTACCTGAAAAGAGGAGTAGGCTACTCAAATAGTACTCTTCATCTTTCTGAAATCCTCACATGGCACTGAATATGGTTCCCCCAAATTTTTGCTTTGAATTTGACCCAAAAAGAAAACTTAGAACTGAGCTGGACATGACTGCACTTTGAATTAAACTATATAAAGAAAATTCAGACAGCTTTCAAAATAAAATCATAAAGTGGCACAAAGTTACTTGAAAGGAACAGACAAGTTTAAGTTTGGAACCGAGCTTGGTAAACGGTATGCTTTAATAAGATTATGGGCTGTCATTTGGCACTGCTCTAAGTGTATTAAGAACTCTGTCACCAGTAGTGGATCAATGACCAAAGGACAGAAATCCTCAAGCCAGGATCTTCAACATGGTGCCACGGTGTCCTTTTAGTTACTGAGCCATTATAGTTAAATTAATTAATATGAAAGTTTAACATTGCAAAAGAGACAGATCTCCTCTAAAATATGAGTTAAGGTTCTTTAATGTTGTAATTCTTTGAGGCCAATGTGACATCTAAATACACTATGTGCACAGATTTTGTCTTTTATTAACAAATACATACGTCAAGTAAGATGAAGCCATAATGAAAAGATACTGTTAAAACACTCACACTCCAACTAAAAAAGAGCTGTGAAATATTTCATTTTCCCTAAGATAATGTTAAATAAAGGTGTTAATAAAAGGTAACAATATGAATGTGCTAAAATGTGAAGATTATTCATTACCATGGCAATAATATTCTGGAAATTTAAAGTAAAAGTTTTTGCTCTAAGAAATTATCAAATGAAAGGGAGAGAGATATTAACATGCGAATGAATAACAGCTAAAATGTGCATCTTTTTATAGTATAAAAGAAAATATAATTAGAAGATTAAACAGGCTAAAGCAAACTAGAACCCATTTGCAACTAAAGCTGGCAGAACTTTTCCCCTTCTGAATCTCATACAAAAGGAGTCCACACAAAGCAAAGAGATACTAATAAGAATAACCTTAGCCAGTACAATATTTATGTAGGGAAAGCTCAAAACTAACACTAGTTCCTTCTGCATTTCTTGGTTACAATGGCATCTCAATTTATAAACAAACATATGGTTCTTGGTGATATACAAATTTTCAAATATCGGTGCAGGCCATAAGGCAGGTCAAGAGCAGTTAAGAGTTAAAACCTGCAAGTCTAAAGTTGTGCGGAAACTTTGGAATTTATTCAAGAAGGACAAAATCAGTACAAACTGGTATAATAGATAAAGCAAACATGTAGGACTGTACAACTAAAGGTGATGCAATAAATATGAGTGGTATGTAAGAGCACTGTAATTTAAAAAGTTCATCTTAAAATTCATGAGACTGTTTGCCCCCACTACTATTGAAAGATAATTCTAGAACTTCACATCTCTGGCAACAGCCCATGACACAAACCCTTGTTCAACTGCTAATTACACAAGTACTAGTAATTTTGTCCTTAGTATCCTTGCCTCATTCAATATACAGAATGGACAGTGTAGCTTGATGAGCAGCGATTCAATATTTTGTTTTATCCTCATTTTCTGTATGTAGCCTTGTTTCTTTTTCACAGTACACTATTCAAAGCTGGCTCTGAAGACAGAATTATTAATTTCCTCCTGGGACTTTCTTTGCTGCTCATTGCTTTAGTATCTGAGTGCTTCAAACAAATTAATTTATCTTTGCAAAACACCTGTGAGGTAAGGAGTTGCATTATTCCATTTTTAAAACAGGGAGATGAGGCACAGAGAGTAAGCCTGGTCTCTTGAAAAGCTCTTGGTACAGTCTCTCACAACATTCTCACAGCCACACTATGGATGAATGGGTTGGATAAATGGATTGTAAGGTGGATAGAAATCTGGCAGGGTTGTCAGTCTTAACCAGTAGTAGTCAATGGCTTGTGTCAGTCTGGCAGCTCATATCAAGTGGAGTGCCCCAGGGGTCAGTCCTGGGGCTTTGTTCAATACATTCATCAAAAATCTGTGTACCCTCAGCAAGTTTGCAGATGACACCAAGCTGGGTGGAGTAGTAGATACACTGGAGGTTAGGGCTAGGATTCAGAGACTCCTTAACGAGTTGGAGCATTGGACAAAAAGAAATCTCATGAAGTTCAATAACAAGTGCAGAGTCCTACACTTAGGACAGAATAATCTCATGCACCAATACAGGCTGGGGACCTGGCTAAGGAGCGGCTTTGCAAAAAAGGACCTGGGAGTTGCAGTGGAAAATAAGCTGACTATGAGCCAAGAGGTTTGCCCTTGCTGCAAAGAAGGCTAATAAGCAGAAGGCAACAAAAATGGTTATGGGGCTGGGGAACATGACTCATGAGGGGAGGTTGAGGAAACCAGCCTTATTTAGTTTGGAGAAAAGAGGAGACTGTGGGGTGATTTAATAACCGCCTTCAACTACTAGAGGCGGATTCAAAAGAGGATGAATCTGGACTGTTCTCAGTGGTGGCAGATGACAGAACAAGGGTCTCAAGTTGCAGTAAGAGAAGTTTAGGTTAGATATTAGGAAGAACTTTTTCACTAGGAGGGTAGTAAAGCACTGAAACAAGTTAGCCAGAGAGGCTGTGGAGTCTCCATCTCTAGAGGTTTTTAAGACCCAGATGGACAAAGCCTTGGCTGGGATGACCTAGTTGGGAAAAGTCCTGCTTTGACCAGGGGGTTGGACTAGATGACCTCCTGTGGCCCCTTTCAACCCTAATTTTCTATGATTCTATGACTCCAAGTCAAAAGTACCCAGTTACTTGTACTATCCAATCTGAGATGATTAATACCTGGCTCAATGTTTCTCATGCACATCTTTCATTAGGCTTAGCACCTGATACCTGAGGACCTGATTTGTACAAGTCACACAGCAGAAAATGATGAACTCACAATCTGTAACCTACTACATAAAATTTGTCTTAAGTGACTTGCTTAACGTCAGATACAAACTTGGTGGCAGATGCAAGGGTAGACTAATTTTTCCAGGGAAGCACTCGATCGACTTAAATGTAAGACCCTCAACATGACAAGTACTATTTATTATTACTAGTAGCATATAAAAAAAGAAAAATGTATTTCTGCTTGTGAGAATATTTGTTTCTATTATATCAAAAGAAATTTCTTTTTTTTCCCCAGAAAACATAAAAATGGAAAGAACCTCTCGGGTCACTTAACCCAGTCTTTTACCATTGCAGACAGTTGCTGTAATAACTGCTAATAATTGTTTTAAGAAACCTCCAAAACCCAATGGTTTAGTATAACCTGACCGTTCTTTCTGTATGAGTTGTAAGCAACAGATAACATGAATTCCTGAGAAACAAAGATCTTGTCTCCATAAAAATTGTTAATTTTACAAAATAATGGAAGATACATAAAAATATACACAATGCATTAAGTGAAAAATTAGGAATTTTTCCCCCAGATAGCAGAAGCTGTAACAATTTCAGCATGAATTCACCCTTCATAATGTTGAATCCCTTCTGCTATATCCTAGAAATTGACTCCTTTTCTGAAAATATTCTATGTACTCTGGTCTTACATTACACAGCTCAGCTGTGCTTTCCCTTCAAAATATGAATATACAGTACACCATATAACCTCTTTACGCATAATAAACTTTCAACTGGTGTGAGCTGTCACTGTAATAAAGTTAGTGAACTATAATCCTCCCAAGTGCTGTCATGGACAAATGACTCAGTCACTCAAAAGACCTTAAAAAAACCCTGGAGGTGAGCAACAAATCTTGGTCTCAATAATTGAACCATAAAGAACTAATAATATTCAAACACAACACCTAGAATTTAATATATTTTCATAGAAAGATAACTCAGTTGACTATCACACCTTTTGCACTACCCTTTCCTTAATAATCACATGCTCTTGAAAATGTTAATGAGCTTATGATTTAAGGATAATTTAGATAGCTAAGGGCGATAGCTTAGCCTTATCTCTAAGCACCATATGTACCTCACAATCTTCTACTTTTGTTTTAAAATTTACATGGAGTTCTCATTTATATCTGTGTACTGACCTGATATATAAATAGCCAACCTGAATAGAAATCTCAATTTCCATTCTATACATTTTAATGAAAGTGACCTTTATCTATGCTAATTTGCTGTCTAAAATGTGACAGCCTTATGGAAGGAAAAAATAGAAATGACTTGTTTTTATGAACATTTTAGTGCATATTCTGTGCTGACAAATTCACAAGCATCTCTTTTGCTCTTAAGTAATTTCTAAGTATTGTAGCTTGAGCACTTGAATGGTTTACATTTTACATCTTATAATAAACAAATAAACATTTTTCTATTTCTTAACACTGAAACTCTGGTCTGCAGCTAAAAATATTAACAAAAAGCTTCAATTCAATTTATTAAGGATTCTGGCTGAAAGCCATGCTCCCAAAAACAACATAATAGACATACAGCTATAATATAAATTTATACAAAAACAACAGAAATGAAAATATAATAATAAAATAGGGCCAACCATTATAAAAGTATGATTCCTATTCCTAGAATTCACATAACCAAATACAAATATGGTGATAAATCAAATCATGAATCTATACAAATGTTGTGCGTAAGTCCACAATTAACACAGTCAGAAAAGGAATATAGTGATAAAGTTTATCAGTCATATCAACAGTAAAGGATGTTGCAGGGATATCAATAGTAAAGGGGCGGGGAGTTGTCCCTGGTCATGAGGAGAAAGAAGGCTCTGATTAAGTGGGGAGTTCACCCAACAAGGGTTTCTGTTGTTTTTGAAACATTACCCCTTTGTAAAAAATCTTCTACCTTAGGCCCAGTCACAAGAGAGACTGCCAGCCAAGTCCAGCCATACTGAGAAAAGATAAGGAAAAGTGAGCTCCCGAAACTAGGGAGTCAACCCAATTAGATATTAAGGCAATTAGACAGGAATTTACAAATTTGATTGAATTTGACTCAGCTGATGGACTGGAGGTTGAGCTAATGGAGGAAAGGGAGGGATGTTAACACTCTTATTCGGATGAGGAATTCTCTCTCCTGGCTTCCTTTGAATGCTTACAACTTGAAGAAAAAAAGTAACACCTTAGCTTGCTTGAGAGATCTCCAGGAGGATCTCATTAAAATTAACCAGAAAGGCCCGAATGATCCCCAGACCAGCAAACTGAATCAAGATTCTCAAGATAGGAAGGAGACTAAGGGAAAAACCAGATCTTTTTGTGGTATAAGCCCCTCTCATACAACCTGAAGAGCTAGTTGTTAAGAGGACCCTTGTAATTATCCCTTGTGAGAGTAACACTGATGACCCAATTAATTTCCAGGACCTTAATAGAAGGCATAATGTTTCCCCATTATCTGGCAGCAGAAAATTTACCATCAGCTTGAAGAAATTAGACACTTCACTAGGAATGGAAATGGGAGGTCTGAGTAAGGGATTTGCTGAGAATGAGGACTTGAAATCCTCCTCCTCCTCCAGCAAGTTACCTTGAATAACTCATGATATCTCCTTGTCCTGTTCAAATTCATTTCACTTGAATTTGATAGGGAGAGAAAAGGTTGTGGTGTTTCCATTCGAATTAGAAGGGAATATAATGAAACAGGATGTGAAACATCAGGGGCAATTTATAACTACAGATGACTCCCAAAGTTCAGCATTCATAGGCCTCAACCCCTCCTGAAAGACTGTGCATAGGGAAAGGAGCAATTGCTGGCAGGAATATAGGTATCTGGACCCACATGAGTTGGGAGCTAGTAATCTAGCTCAGCCCACAAAAAAAAGAGATCCCAAGTCTGTAGCAAAGATAGAGAGATGGATAAAGAACAAAAGGTCAAGGATAACTTAATTATTACACACACTAGTAGAGAAATCAATTTGATAGATGCTTCAGACAATAATCAATCCAATAGTAGAATCGCATACACCATAAATAATGAGGGGAGCAAGAAAGCCCCCTACCCCTGACAATTTCTATAACAACAATAATTAATAAACAAAATGTTACACATAGGTCAATTCCATTAGACCACGATGGTGCTGTTTTTCTTATCCCACTTGAGATGGAAGTTGAGGATGTAAAATCATCCTGACTCAGAAAATTCCACCAAAATAGCCTTGGAAATTTTCAATCATCTCTCGGAACGTGGCAGGATTATTAATCAAACTAGGTGACACTGCCTTTCAGGCCTTTTTAACCAGTCGTGATGTTATAGCATTGTAAGAAACTTGGTGTAAGGAACCTTTCTTCCTAACCTTTCTTCCTGCTTTAGTCTCCCTGGCAAAGCAGGCAAAAAGGGAGGACGGTCCAGGCTAGATCTTTTGACAATGCTGGCAGGACGGATTGGAAGACAACTAGGCACTTGCCTTGATATCTGTCTACTAATTAGATTTACTATTCTCAGGACAGGTTCCTGGATTCTTGCAAATATATATATGCCCTCAGCTTTGAGAAGAGAACAAGCTAGTGATAAATGGGATTTGCTCATTTAGCATTTAGAATCTATAAAGTTAGACTATCATATGAACAAACTGATATTAGTAGGATATTTTACAGCTAAAATAGGAAGGGTGCAATGGGAGGATGAGGATTATTTGCTACTTAATAAGATTTAGGAAATTGATGTTCCATCATTCAATGACATAAGGATTAATAATGTAAGTCTAACAGTAGCTACTGCTAACCCTGAACTTAAGATCAATTAATGGATCATGCCCTAGCATTACCTCAAAGATTTCAACCTACACCTCCATTAGAGGATCAAGTACCATTGATTATATGTTGATTGAACCTTCTATGTGGGGGGATATAGCTGATTTTGAGATGCCATTTTTCTTAGAAATTGACCACCTTCCTTTAGTGCTCAACATTAACAAAAATTTAAAATATTTTCTAAGTTTACCAGCAAGTATTAAATGTAAGGGTTAATGCCTACCATGGGCTATTCACATATTATGTAGGGTTTGGGTTATTTTTAAGGGATCAGTTATACCATAAACACCTCATGCCCCTGGGGGAACACAGGAAGCTCCCACAGGCAGCAGTCGTGGGAGTGTGGCAGTGGCAAGTGGTGTGCTTCTTCAGGTGGCCTCAGCAATGTCAGTGGCCAGGGGGAGGGGGTGTGGCAAACGCCAACCAGTGGCCAGTGAGCACCTGCAAACATTGCCAGCAGCAGCCAACAGTGATCAGGGAAAACCCGCAGATGCTGCAGGTGGTGTCAGTGGCGTCTTTTTGCAGGGGGAGCACTGCCATGCTCAGGGGGTGCACGTGCACCTGTCTATACCTGCTACGTGTTGCCAATGTGTATTAATCTTTCTGTCTTTTATGACTGCCCTGGAGACAATAATAGAAACAACTTTTTTTTTTTGTCTCCAGGGCTGGAGTGTATAGATCCATGTAGAGGATGGGTACATGTAAAAAATGAAAAATGTCACTCTTCAAATTGCATAAATTTTCTTTATTATTATTATTATTTTTCATTGCCAGTTACCAATATTCTTTAGAGGACCTAACAGTTTACTGTCACATTTTTGTAACATTGTCTCAAGCAGTAATAACAAAGGATAATATAATGGGGAAGCCTATAGTGGCTGAATCTAGAAGTGCAAAGACAGAATTTGTTCCTTTCCATTTCTTTACCATTTCTCCTACAAATACTTCTCCTTTGGAGTATGGGAACAGCAAAGTCAACTGAGGATGTGCATGAGCCTTGGCTCTATCTCACTCATCCATTTGATCTTTCTGTCACAATTCCATATATGGTCTTATCGATATTGTGAAGGCCAAAGGTCAAGATAAGCATCCAAGGCAGTTAGTGGTCACTGGTATCCAGGCCCACCCCCTGCATAATGCTGCATGATGAAATAGAAGCACTTGCAGTGAATATACCTCATGCTGTGGTGGGCAAGACACAGGATGCCATATAGGTGTTAACAATGACTCTGATGCAGAAAAGCCCATTCAGGCAATCTTGGTGATGCTTCCTATAGATTCAAGAGCTAGAGGAATAAAGTGTCAGCACCTGATAGATGGCCTGGCACATCTCCCAAAAGACTAATCCCTCTGTGGACTTGCCCACACCAAAGTGGGTGGCCACAGACCAGAATCTGTCAGGGTCTATCACCAAGTGCACTTCTCCACAGAAAGAAGTGCCCTCATGCTGGCAGTATGCTCCTTCAGCACAGGGGCTAGCTCAATGCAGATCTCCATGAAAGTGGCACAGCGTATTCTAAAGGTTGGTTCTACTGTTTGTTATCCCATGCCCCTAGAATATACAATACCTTTGGATGCTGCTCATCTCCCTGGCTCAGCAGTGCTGATGTATGGTATGAAGGTGTTCCCAGAAACCAACATCCTTGGGCATATTGCAGTCAGTGGTAAAGAACAGAAAGCACATTGCAAGGAAGTACTTTTCCAGTCACGGTGTCCTGAACAGCTCTGCTGTTTCCTGCCAATTGTCAGATGAGCCAGAAAAAGGATATAAAGTACACAAATGTTCAGTCCTGGCTTTCTTAAATAACAGTGATGCTTCTGTAAGTAATACCACTCCAGAAGTGAAACTGACCAACCTTAGTGAGTGGTCCACAAGCTGGGGGATGATGAGGTGGAGCAGACAGGCTGCGAGACATCAGCCCCCCTGTGGCTGATGTCTCATACGGTAAAAGCAGCCACACTGCTTCCGGAAGTCCCATGACCACTCCCAGAAGCAGTGTGGCTGCTTCATACTGGTGCTCCCACCTGCCCCACTGCTTGTTGGCTAAACAGGGAGCGTGCCTGGCTGGGAGTGCACTAGCACTCAGGGGGTGCACATGGACCCCTGTGCAACCCCTACGTGTTGCCCCTGGTAGTAATGAGGGTGTTCTGCCCCCGCTTTTAAAAGGTGGAACTTGATATGTGAGGGATGATATGCCTTAGTTGCCTATGAAACCAGAAGAATCCCCTTCACCTTGATCTCCTTCCAGTCGATATGAAATCAGTGGAGGGAACATCCAGACATGGGGTGGCATTTTAAATAAATTTAATCTCTGAATTTGAAAAGAAATAGTTTCACAACAGGTATTCTTAGACACAATGTGTAGTAAAACCCTCATCATTGATCATTTCCATTTCCTAACATGTTCCTGATACTTCAAAGCCAACATGTCCTACAGAGAAGCTGACCATTAAAGATCAGGTTAATAGAAGCTTTAAAAATTTCTGAGCTTTAATAGTTATTCTGAGTAGCTGCAGAAATATTACTGTTTAAAATGAATGACTTTGTCACTTCTTGTTTGTGTCAAGAGGCTTAGATGTTATATATGACTTCCAGGACTTCCTATGCATCCATAGATGCTTCTCAAGTAAATCTCAGGATGTCATCCTCCTGCTGTACTCAGCTTTGGTGAGGCTGCAGCTGGAGTACTGCATCCAATTCTGGGCTCCACAATTCAAGAAGGATGTCGAGAAGCTTGAAAGAGTCCAGAGGAAAACCATGTGTATGATCAGAGAGCAAGAGAACAGGCCTTATGAAGAGAGACTGAGAGCTGTGGGACTCTTGAGCCTGGAAAAAGTGCTGGATCGGGGGGACCTGGTGGCTGCTTAGAAGTACATAAGAGGTGTACATCAGGACCTGGGAGAATGCGTTCACTAGAGCACCCCAAGGAAAAACAAGGATCACTGGTCGTAAATTCCTCCAAGACCATTTTAGGCTGGACATAAGAAAAAATGTCTTTACTGTTCAAGCCCCCAAGACCTGGAATAGATTCCCCCCAGAAGTGGTGCAGGCACCTACTCTGGACTCATTCGAGAAATGCTTGGATGCTTATCTTGCTGATATCCTTTGACACTAGCTGACTTCTTGCCCCTGAGGCAGGGGGCTGGACTTGAAAATCTTTGAGGTCCTTTCCAGCGCTAACGTCTTGGAAATCTATGAAAATCTTTAAACTCCTTAGCATAGCCTAAATAATTCCCTTTTTAAAAATCCTTTATGTTCTTTCCTATGCTAACAACCCTTCCACATAAGAAATCGTAGAAGTATCTTCCTTTAGAACTTATTTATGTTAGTGTTGTCCTAGCCAGAGAGATGTATAACATTTCTTTCCACTTCATCTGCTAAGCACCTTCTGTTGGGTCCTAAGCCAGGAACTCAGATTTAGCAAAGTGCTTTAGACTTTAGCAAAGTGCTGCTAGACTTTTCTCCCAGGCTAAATATATTGGATTTTTATCTGGATAGCTCATGTTGTAATATTTAATGCCATTATCAAATAGAACACTCCCTCTTATACATTACATTATCTAACCAGGGAAACTGCTAAAAAAATTTAAGTCAATTATTTTAGAAATAGACCTATTAGAAGAAAAGATACCAAACTAAAAATCTGGAGAAGGAAAGTGAGTTTTAGTTTCAAAGAAATCTGCAATTTTTCCTTTTTAAAACTCAGAATAGGCTGGGCTGAAAATTTGTATTTTTAGCTTTTATGATATTCAGTTTGAAATAAGAAAGGTGTAATTTGAACATTTTTCATATTCACAATTATGGATGACAGACATTTCTGTGGGTAATTTTTAAACCAAAAAAAAAAAAAAAAATCACACTTCACATAAACTAATTAAGTGATATTTAAAATATCCATAGCCTGGATGAGAAAAGTTAATGTTGATGAGGGTGATTGATTTTTTTAAGTTTTACAGATCTTGAAAAAGTTAACTACACGTGGACCATTGACCCTAGGTGCAACTTTATTAATCTTGAACAAAAGGTCATGCTAGCGGGAATAAAACATCACTTAAACCCTGAGCACATAAAAATTAAGTTATTTTTGAAGCATGAGAAAATGTAGGTTGGTCTCATTACTTATTAGTGAAGCTTAACACAGCCTTCAACCTACCTAATTATTATGTATATGTTCAAGATTTGAAGTAAATGACTCATTTGCTGTTGGAACAGTTTCACTTCTACATACCTCACAGGTCCACAAGCCAACAAAATAAGGTAACAAGGATTCTTACCTGCACAAGATGTAAGAAATTTAACTTAACATGCTGCAGACTAGTGACCTAGGTGCTTATGAAAATCAAAACTGCAGGGAGTATCCTGGGAGGTATTCAAGACCATCAATTCCCAGTAGATTAAATGGGAATGGAGAGTGCAAAAGAGTTCAAACAAGCAGAATCAGGATTCAGAAACAGCACTGGAAACACGAATTTAAACTTAGAACTGAAAGCTACATCTTCATTATAAGACCAAATACCCTCTCTGAAAGGAAGGGTATTATAAGTGACACTTTTATTTTTGAGCTTATTTTTACCATTTAAAAATAAGTTTATTTTTGACACCTTTGAAATTAGACCCATTTCATTTAAAGCAGGCTTATTTTTCATTTGTTTTTAATAGGGCATATATATCATTTGATTCAAACTCCATTTTGTTCCTAAAGGTTCTTCAAGTTGAGCCTTCACTCCTGCTTCAGTTTGATGTTGTTCCCTTTACTACTGTTTTCTGTTTCATATATACCAATTATGGATGATAGATAAATCATAATGTTAATCCTGGCACAAAGACCCATGATTTGCTGTGTGACCTCCTGAAGGCATACGCAATATTGTCTCAGAAATGCAGACCTATTCCTGGTCTATGCTCCCAGCATATATCAAGGAAAATTAAACATTAGAATCAGGCATGCAAAGTATACAGGGGGACCAAAGAGGCTTAGCTAAATATCATCCGTCTGAAATAAGTGAAGCTTGCATACTTGTTAATTCAGTTTCTGACTCAACGTATAGAACTTACACACATTTAGGGTGTGGACAAACATACTTTTTAGCTGCTGTAAAAGGGGGAGCTACTGCTGTTTGAAAATTAGGATCAGTTGCTGTGAGGCTCCTGTTATGGTCTTACAGGTGGGTCTGATCCCATAGAGCAGTGGGAGCCAGTCTTTCTGGCAGGTATGCCACAATAAGCCACACACCCTCCTGCATGGCTTCTCGAGTCCCCTTCCCCTCCCTCCTGATCTGCTGTTCTTTCTTCTGCTCAATCTGCTGCTCCATTTTTTGCTTCCTGCCCTGTGCTCTTTGCCTGATCTGCTGCTCCGTGAAAGGAAATTAATAACATGAAAAGTAAAACTAAAGAATGATAAATATATTGCAACATTTAAAATGTGCATAAGGTGCATGATGTAACTCAGAACCAAGGAAATAAGGCCACTGCATAAAGAAAGAGCTGCAAGAGAAAGAACCAGCAGGAACCACCAGAAGTACTGTTGAGCTGTTTAACCCTCAATCAATATTCAGAGTCCTCAAATCAATGCTCAGAGCAGGAAGAAGCATCTCTGGCATTATATTTTCCTCGTTAGTATAAGGCAACTTATTTATTGGTTACATTTATATGCCACTCTTCATAACAAAAGCTCATGGCAGCTTATAGTAAGAAATAAAGTAACTCATAAAAGCAATTTAGAATATTAAAATGAAAACAAAAACTCTTGCTTGCAAAATGCCTGCCCAAATAGGAAAATCTTACCTCTCCACAGACCAAATTAACAAATATAAAGCTGGAAAAAGGCTGCAGCAAGATGGAGGTCTCCTGTCATCTAGGGTTCTCCCTTGCCACTGGGTTCAGATCTCCATCTTGTCAAGATCAAGTGATTGCTGTTTCCACCCACCAGTTTATTAAACAAAGTCATATGCAGGCCTCTGCCACAGAAAACAACATGCGTCCTATACCAGCTTCCAAAACCCATGGTGATGGATGAGTGGTGATGGAGACAGGACTAGTGAATCTGGCAGTCTCCAGCCACAAGCCTGCACGCAGGTGGTGGTAGCCCGACAGTCACCTCGCACCTGGGCTGAGACTGGGGTACAATCTGGCGGCTTTTACTGAGACTAAGCAGTCGCACTCAGGATCCCCTCTGCTCACCCCACGTAGGGAAGGAGTTAGAAAAGGTGCCTTAAACCTAGGCTATCTTATGTGCTTCTGGCTGGATAACTACCTCCAGTGGGATCACTCTCTCTCTGGTCAAAATGTCACATCACAAGACAATCATTAGAATTACCTCATGAAAACATATGCTGACATCAAGACTTGGGAGGAGCTGGCTGCTTACCAACTTCAATGGTGCCACAACCTCAACTTCAGCCAAGCAGTTGCCTGCTTTGAGGTAAATTGTCTAGCTCTCAAAGCAGAAGAGAAAGTGAACAAAGCAAAAGGAGAGAAATCCTGGCCTATGGCCTACCCTCCCCTGAAGAAAGACCTGGAACTTCTTCACACCTCTGTCTTAACTGGATTCACCTTTGCATCTAATTCCCAGCTTCAGGCTGGCACTGGAAAAGAAGAGAGGCTGAACGGCCCAGGTCGGAAGAAACAGAGTGACAAAGGTGGCTGCTATCCTCTGATGATATCTCACTAAGGATGTCAGTGGTTCATACACATGTTGAACAGGACTGGTGACATGACCGAACCTCTGCAAATGCCTACAGAAAAGTCCCAAAGGAACAAGCAGAACTCTTCACCGCCCTCCCTGCGTGGAAAGAATGGGGCCGATTTAGAGAAGTCCTGCAAATACCCACAGCATGTACACATCCTATCACATCGGTGGGCAATTATTGTGGCTGGAGGGCCACTTAATGATTTTTGATGAGCTGCCAAGAGCTTCACGGACACACATACACACGCATGCTTTCCCTGACCCGCTTGCCTCTCCCATCCCTACCCCCACCCTGCAGTCCAGAGCCAGCACTCACAGCTCAGGGGTAGGGAGGATAGAGCCTGGTTGCGGGCTTCCGTGTTGTACCATCCCATCCTACCAACAGGACTCCTGGCATGTACGTACAACTTGCCCCTATCTTATTGCTCCCAGAAGCCATGATGGTGGGGTAGGATGGAACTGTGCAGAGGCCCACAGCCAGACTCCATCTTCCATGGGCAGAGGCTGGACAAGCCATGCTTAGGCTCTGGCTGCCGCTGGACAGAAGCATTCCTGCCTGCCTATCCAGTACTATGCAGCAGCCAAAGCCAAAGTTACCTAGGCCCAAGTGTGGCTCACCTAGGGCTTGCCAGGTAGTGCCAAGCAGGCAGGACTGCTTCTGTCCAGCATCCACTGCAGTACCTTGGAAATGTTATCTGGCCCAGCAGGCCCTGGGTGCTACCTGCCAGCAGAGGCTGGGGCCCAAGTGTGACTTGCCCAGGGCCTGCAGGGCTGGTCTGCTTTTCCCAGGCACCACAGGGAAGGCTGGGCAGAAGCAGCCCTGCCTGCCTGCCCACCAAGCACCATGCAGCAAGCTCTGGGTGAGCCACACTCAGGCAATTGCCTCTGGTGGCAGGTGGCATGGGCAGCAGCTCCAGCTTCTGCTAATGTTGCATGATGCTAGACAGGGATGCTTCTTCCCAGCATCCCCTACAGAGCATGGGAGATGGAGTCTGGCCCTGCAGGTTCTGGGCGGGGCAGACACTATCTCCCAGGCCATTGCGTGGTGTCAGGCAAGTAGGGAGGCAGAAATGCTTTCTCTCAGTGCCCCCGGTGCCAGAAAAAGCCAGAGCTGCAGCAGTTGCTTGTGCTGGCTGCCAACAAAATTGGGGGCCTGAGTGTGGCTTACCCAAGAATGCCACATGGCGCTGCCACCTCTGCCACCTGCCCACGGGCTGGATGAAGTCAACTGGTGGGCTGCATCTGGCCTGCAGACTGTATTTTGCTCATTCCTACTCTATCAGCACTTATTGGTTAACTGTGTCAAAGGTTGCTGAAAAATCAAGTAAGCTCAATAAGGCACAATTTCTTCTGTTCATCTCCAAGCAGAGATTATCAACCAAAGCCAAGAGTTCAGTCTGCATGCTATAGGACAAGAGCCAGAATGACAAAGGTGTAGGAATCCAGCTATACCTGGAGTTGTCAGATGACTTGATCACCCATTCAAGACCATTCTGACTATTAGAACTGGTTAAAAAACAGAAAAGCAAACTCACTTTATGGTCAGACTTGTCCAACTTTTATACTGTCAGCCATGTAGCAGAGGCACACCAGATATGGTGGAATTTTATTCATTCTTCTGAGTGGGTGGGAGAGTCATACATTCAATTACTGGGGAATTAGGAGAATCTCCTTCCAAAACACTTGGGGATAAATTTAATAGTGCAACTGTAGCACTGAATGTACATCTGATTCTTTTAAAGTTATAATTGTAAATATTTGATTTCAGGTTGTTATAAGTGTATCATGCATGGACAAACTAAGATTGCCTGCCTAATTACTGTGTTGCTTGCATGATGTCTACACTGGTACAAGTCAGAGACAATCAAGCTCTAGTCTTAAAATTATACAATTCTCATTAAACAATTAATGAATGCAGTACTGAAAGGTCAGAGTTAATGTTACATCATAAAGTCTACTTTTCATTCCTGTAACACATATGCTAAGACAGGCCATCATGTTGCTCACAAACAGGGAAGAACTGATGGAGAATATACTAACAGATAGCAACTTGGGCAGCACTGACCATGAGATGATCAAGTTCAGGATCGTGCGAAAAGGAAGGATGGCTACAAGTATGTTGGTAGCAAGAGGAAGATCAGGGAAACTGTAGGTCCCTTACTGAATGGAGGAGGCAACCTTGTGACAGAGGATCCAGAAAAGGCTAAAGTGTTCAATGCCTTTTTCACTTCAGCCTTCATGAGTAAGGTCAGCTCCCAGACTACTGCACCAAGCAGCACAGTTTGGGGAGGAAGTGAGCAGCCAACAGTAGTGAAAGAACAGGTTGGATACTATATAGAAAAACCAGACTTATACAAGTCCATGGGGCCAGATGGGATGCACCCAAAGATGCTGAGGGAGTTGGCTGATGACACTGCAGAGCCACTAGCCATCATCTTTGAAAACTCATGGCAATCAGGAGAGGTCCCAGATGATTGGAAAAGGGCAAACATAGTGCCCATATTCAAGAAAGAGAAAAAAGAGGATTCAGGGTACTACAGACCAGTCAGCCTCACCTCAGTCCCTGGAAAAATCATGGAGTAGATCCTCAAGGGTGGAATAGAACTCCTACTAAATGGGCAGAAGCAATTGGTGACGGACAGGGGGGACAAGGCTGAACTTCTCAAAGAGTTCTTTGCCTCAGTGCTCCTAAGTGAGGGGCACAACAAATCTCTCACTGGGATTGTAGAGAGGCAGCAGCAGGATGCTACTACTAAGTGTAGACCCTGAGATGGTGCAGAGGCACTTCGAGGAACTGTATGTGTTTAAGTTGGCAGGCCCGGATAAGCTCCATCCGAGGGTACTGAAGGCACTGGCTGACGTCATTGCGCAGCCACTGGTGGGAATATTTAAATGCTCATGGTGCACGGGCCAGGTCCTGGAGGACTGGAAAAGGGCCAATGTGGTCCCCATTTTCAAGAAGGGGAGGAAGGAGGACCCGGGCAACTGTAGGCCAGTCAGTCTCACCTCCATCCTAGGCAAAGTC
>JAGPOW010003364.1:29570323-29703946 GCA_030014935.1 Caiman crocodilus | reverse complement strand
GAGGAAGGAGGACCCGGGCAACTGTAGGCCAGTCAGTCTCACCTCCATCCTAGGCAAAGTCTTTGAAAAAATTATCAAGGCTCACATTTGCAAGAGCCCCGCAGGAAAAATTATGCTGAGGGGAAACCATCACGGGTTCACAGCAGGTAGATCATGCCTGACTAATCTAGTCTCTTTCTATGACCAGGTTACAAAACACCTGGATACAGGAGTAGGGGTTGATGTTATTTACTTAGACTTCAGGAAGGCCTTCGATACAGTATCCCACCCCATACTGGTGAACAAGTTAAGAGGCTGTGACTTGGATGACTACACAGGCTGGTGGGTGGCGAATTGGCTAGAGGGTCAGACCCAGAGAGTTGTAGTGGATGGGTTGGTATCGCCCTGAAAGGGAGTGGGCAGTGGGGTCCCGCAGGGCTCGGATCTTGGACTGATAACACTTTAATGTCTTTATCAGTGACTTGGATGAGGGGGTGAAGTGAACTCTGTTTGCAGATGACACAAAGCTATGGGGAGAAGTGGACACACCAGAGGGCAGGGAACAGCTGCAAGCAGACCTCGCCAGGTTGGACAAATGGGCAGAAAACAACAGAATGCAGTTCAACAAGGAGAAATGCAAAGTGCTGCACCTAGGGAGGAAAAATGTCCAGAATACCTACTGCCTAACAAAGTCATCAGAAAAGCTAATGGCACTTTATTGTGCATCAGCAGATGCATGATGAACAGAATGAAGGAGGTGGATACTTCCCCTCTATTGGGTGCTGGTCAGACCGCAGTTGGAGTACTGCATGCAATTTTGGACGCTGCACTTCAAGAGGGATGTGGATAACCTGGAGAGGGTCCAGAGAAGGGCCACTCGTATGGTTAAGGGCTTGCAGGCAAAGCCCTATGAGGAGAGACTGGGGCACCTGGACCTCTTCAGCCTCCGCAAGAGAAGGTTGAGAGGCGACCTTGTGGCTGCCTATAAGTTCATCATTGGGGCACAGAAGGGAATTGGTGAGGCTTTACTCACCAAGGCGCCCCCAGGTGTTATAAGAAATAATGGCCATAAGCTAACAGAGAGCAGATTTAGACTGGACATTAGGAAGAACTTCTTCACAGTTAAAGTGGCAAAGGTCTGGAATGGGCTCCCAAGGGAGGTGGTGTTCTCCCCTACTCTGGGGGTCTTCAAGAGGAGGTTGGATATGCATCTAGCTGGGGTCATCTAAACCCAGCACTCCTTCCTGCCAATGCAGGGGCTCAGACTCGATAATCTATTGAGGTCCCTTCCGACCCTAACATCTATGAATCAAGGAATGCATTTCAAAGCACTTGAAGGAGAAGAAGGTGATTAGAAATAGTCAGCCTGGATTCATGAAGGGCAAGTCATGCCTGACCCACTTGATTCCTTCTATGATTTCTACTTGGAGAAATGTGGGCAGCAGAGTCCCCCAGGGGTCTGTCCTGGGACCAGTACCATTCAATATCTTCATTAGCGACTTGGACGAGGGACAGGAAAGCACCCTGTCCAAGTTTGCTGGTGACACCAAATTGTGCAGGGGGAGAGTACACAAACTAGACAGCAGTGAGAGAATCTAAGCTAATTTGGACAGGCTGAGGAAATGGGCCAAACAAAATAGGATGCAATTTAACCAGGATAAGTGTCATGTGTTGCACCTGGGGAGGAAGAATCATCAACACTCCTACAGCCTGGGAGATACTATTCTTAGTAGCACAACTGTGGAAAGAGATCTCGGAGTCATAGTCAACTCCAAAATGAACATGAGTCACCAGTGTGATGAGGTAATAAGTAAAGCTATCCGCACCCTTCCTTGCATAAGCAGGTGCATCATAAACAGGTCTAGGGAGATGATACTTACCCTCTATGCAGCACTGATTAGGCTGCAGCTGGAGTACTGCATCCAGTTTTGGGTGCTGCACTTCAGGAGTGATGTGGATGGTCTGGAGAAGGTTCAGAGGAAGGTCACTCATATGGTTAGAGGCCTACAGAAAAAAACCCATGTGGACCAATTGGGAGACCTGAACCTCTTCAGCCTCCGCAAGAGGAGGCTGAGAGATGATCTTGTAGCTGCTTACAAACTCATTGCAGGGGGCAGTAAGAAATAGGGGATACAATATTTACCAGGGTGCCTGTTGGGGCAATGAGGAATAATGGCCACAAACTCGAAGAAAGCAAATTCAGACTGGACATCAGGAAAAAATTCTTTACACTGAGGGTTGCCAAAATATGGAATAAGCTTCCAAGGGAAGTGGTATTATCCTCTTCCTTGGAGGTATTTAAAAGGAGACTGGACAGATACCTGGCTGGGGTCATCTGACCCCAGTACTCATTTCTGCCCAGGGCAGGGGGTTGGACTCAAATCTATGAAACTATGAAATGATGAGATGACTTGCTCTGTGGATGCAGGGAGACCAGTAGATGTGGTATACCTTGATCTTAGAAAACTGGCTAGAACATCAGGCTCAGAGGGTAGTAATCAATGGTTTGATGTCTAGTTGACAGCTGGTATCAAGTGGAGTGCCCCAGGGTAACTCCTGAGGCTAGTTTTGTTCAATATTTTCATCAATGACCTGGAAGATGGCATAAAGTGCACCTTCAGCAAGTTTGCAGATGACACCAAGCTGGGGGATGTAGTTGATGCACTGGAGGATAGGGCTAAGATTCAGGGTGACCTAGACAAATTGGAGGATTGAGCCAAAAGAAATCTCATGAGGTTCAATAAGGACAAGTACAAAGCCCTGAACTTAGGACAGAACAATCCTACGCACCAGTTCAAGTTGCAGACTGACTGGCTGGGCAGCAGCTCCGCAGAAAAGGATCTGGAGGTTACAGCATGTAATAAGATGTATATGAGCCAACAGTGTGCCCTTGTTGCTAAGAAGGCCAACAGCGCACTGGGCTCCATTGGTAGGAGTGCTGCCAGCAAGTCAAGGGAAGTGATTATTCCCCTGTATTCAGTACTGGTGAGGCCACATCTGGAGTACTGTGTTCAGTTTTAGGCCCCCCGCTACAGAAAGGATGTGAACAAATTGGAGAGAGTCCAGTGCACAGCAACAAAAACAGTGAGGGGGCTGGGGCACAGGACTTATGAGAAGAGACCGAGGGAACTGGGCTTATTTAGATTAGAAAAAAGAAGACTGACGGGGGGTGCTGAATAGCAGCCTTCAACTACCTGAAGAGAGGTTCAAAAGAGGATGGAGCTAGACTGTTCTCAGTGGTGGCGGCAAATGACAGAACAAGGAGCGGTGGTCTGAAGTTGCAGGCAAGGAAGTTTAGGTATTAAGATGAATTCTCTCACTGGGACAGTAGTAAAACACTGGAACAGGTTACCCAGAGAGGTTGCACTCTCCATCCTTGGAGGTTTTTCAGACCTGGCTAGACAAAGCCTTGGCTGGGATGATCCAGTTTGGGGATGGTCATGCTTTGAGCAGAGGGTTGGACTAGATGACCTCCTGAGGTCTCCCTTCTAATCTTAATTTTCTATGACTCTGTTACCAGCTGTGGAATAGAGAAGGTGCAGTCTTGTGCAAGCAAAGTAATGCAGAGTATTTTGGTAATGATGGAGAGTGAACGTTACCTATTTTCTTAATTTTTAAGATTTAGGGTTGGTATGAAGAATTATACCTGAAATGATAATAATTTATAGTCATTGGTTTATATTACAGAATAAAAGAAATGTCAAAGTACTTACCTTCTTAAACACATCAACTATAAACATAAATGCAATTAATTATGTCCAAAGTTCTCATTTTTCAGGCTTAAACCAATAAAAATAACCTAAAAGTACTTTTAATCACCAATTTTTTTTATGCCTGACACACCTTGGAGGGATAAATTGCTTCACATAGTCTGTATCAGTCATTTCCTTGGGCCCTTGATTCTTGCAGGGCTAACTTTTCTTTTTCTGGTCCTCTGGCCTTGAAAGAGTTAAAACTTGCAGGGAGCTTTAAGGCACCTGCAACATGGCCTGCAAGCCTCCCCTCACAGCCATTTTCAGTCTTCTGGTAGTTTATGTCTCAACTACAACAAAAAACACAGTCTTGGAGGGAGGGGGGAGTGGATGGAGGAATACAAACTCAAATCTTACTCTCCGTGTCAATTCACCACACAGAAAAGGTTTTTTCAGCCTTGCCCATGGTGGTTCTCCTGGGAGTTTTTCATCTTTTCCCAGGCAGAGCGAGAATGACCCCTCTGGCCTGAGCGCAAACCTTTTATAGTAGTAAACTGCTCTGCTTCCCACCAGTCCATCCTGCTGCTCAGGCCAAGCACAGGGGTTTCTCATTAGTCCTTTCAGTCCTGCCAACTGCCTCCCTTTTGCTGCAGTCTCAGCTTAGTTCCAGTCCACCTGTGGCAGGGCTGATGATGATTACAGGTATGCTGTCTCTTTTCCCTTTGCTGCCTCTCACATGGGGCTTCTTCCTAGTGGTAGCTTTCTCTGTTCTGCCAGCTGTATATCTTTTTTCTGAGCTTTTATTCCTTTGAACCATAAAAACCCTGCTCCTAAAAGGGCCTTCCAGCTTTTGTCAGGCAGCCTTTTCCTAGTAACAGGGCAAGGGTTCCCTGTTAGTGGGCTTATCTACACTGCCTCTGAACCTCAACTGGAAGTCCTGCCAAGATGCATGTCCTGTCTGCTTGCCCAAGCCCAGAAATGAAGCAGCGTTGCAAAGCACGCATCAATAAACGTACTGGAGACAGAGCCCAAGTGTTAATGTCACTTCTGTAAAAATAATTCAGCATTCTTGGGTACACAGGTTTGTCAAGGTACATACAGGTGATCAGATCATTATGCAAGCTTTTTGCTATTCAAAGGCCAGCACATCTTACTCCCATTGACTTTGGCCCCAGAGCATTTACAAACAGCTTATAACTAACCATAAAAGGTAACAGTACAAATGTTATATTTAGGTAGCAAGTTGCGCAAGATCATTAACAGTTCAGAAAAGTGGGACTAATTACAAGAAAAGACAGCATTTACCTACAAAATGGTAAACAGTATTTATCTGCAAAGATAACATAGTACTTGTGTAAGGGATGAACAAGTGAACAATACACTGCTATTTATGGGAATTGGGATGGGGTGCATGGCTAGGAAGGGGTAAAGCACATGCACAGGTAGGTGGGTGGGTGGCACGGGGCTGGAGGAGCTGGGCATCCACAAAGAGTGCATTGTGTTCAGCTGCATCATCTTGGGTGCATGGCCCATGAAGCTGGATGTGCTGCATATCATCATTCTGGGGCTGGTGGGGCTGCACCAGGTGAGCAGGACGAGGCGGGAGTGGTGCAGTCACTTCCCCCTGAGCCACAGGATCCCCCTGCGGGAGGCAGGGACAGCTAAGTACATTTTGACTGGGAGCTCAGCTCACAATTCAGGCTAGTTCCCTCTTGGCTATAGAAGGTCACATTTAAAAGGGCTGACAATTCTCCATCTGTTAAATTCAATGTAATTGGAATACATGGGTTTAACCATCATTAAAACTGCCATCTTCTGGTATCTGGGACCTGCACATCTTGGCAAGCCTAACATACTTGGGAAGCTACAAAGTAAATCAGCTGCTCCTTGCCAGACAGCATGGGGTTTCTGGCTGCAGCAGCCATCCAGATTCAGTTCTCCCTTCTTGCCCTATCACTGTTCCTGGAAGGCCAACTGAAGTCTTCAGGCAAATCAGAACTAGGCTACAAGCCACATTCTGAGGATCACAAACTATGACAGGGCTTGGGGGTTCTTGTTTGCCAACAAGGTGTGCCAACATTGCTTTGTTATATGTATCTCTTTCTACCTGGAACAGCATACACACCACAAATTCCTTTTACAAAAACACTCAACAGTTCAGAAAATGTTTTACTTGAATTCACTTAAGAGATGAAATTCTCTGGATTGCACTACCAATCCCCTCACCCATCATGTGCATGTATGGATTTAATTCTAGTTGGTTAAAAGTCAAAATCAATATTTCAAGTGTTTTTAAACACAATATTTTTATTGTAGAACACTTCTTCCAGGAAACCACCAAATGTCTAACTATTTTGAGTCCCATAAAGGAAATTCCACTGCAAACTCGAGAGATGTTTATCAGGCACAAAATCAAAAGTAGCCAATTTGTGCGAGAAGAAAATAAATCATTCAATTTCCTTTTTATCCTCCATGTCCTCTCCTTTTCTCCCTAGGTTTCTGATGCTAGCCTGTATGAGAGATGTGCCAAGATTCCATTACCTGAGAATGCAGAATACCACATAGCAAGCAGTACAGCAGCTATCTAGATACAAGCCCCAAGACGCTTGTTAAATGACATTGTCATTTTCGAAGTAATGACCTCTGGGTCACAATACATTAGCTTAAAATTGTGGAAATGACTTTACATAATACCTTAGTCCCTGATTCTACAGACTTTCTCACCTCCTTATACTTACCTTGAGGGTAGTGTTAAAGTTAAGCAGGTACTTCAGTCTTTGCAGGTTTGGACACTTAGATTTCAGTAATTTCACTTCAGAATTCAAGTAACTGCTCAGCCTGGTATAGGTAACTTGCAAATGCAACCATGTGCAAATGAGGTGAAATTAGCTGTGGTTGTTAGATCAGCATTTTGTAAATTGCATGTGCAAATAATGAAGGCAGCCAGTGGTGCCCCTCTCCCCCCCACATTTCAGATACCCTTGAATCTTCCTATTTAGACACAGCCCAGCCCTGGGCCAGGAGAGGCTTCCAGCCCAGAGCCCTGGGGTTAGCCTGAGGTAGGTCCCTAGTGGCAGGGCAGACTAGGGAGTAAACTTGCTCCCAAGTTGTGTCTACATATTCGTAAACGAGCAGTAGCTAATCCTATGTACATTTGCTACCTGTATTTATGGGATTAATGGTTTTTACAGTGCAGTAAGTGCACACATGTATAGATGTGAGTGCTTACTGCACAGTAAACTAGACTATTGCACATTTAGGCTTCTCGCATAGACATACCCACTGTATTGCTTACTGGACTTTGCTGCTCCAGCTGGGAACAAAACATGCCCAAAACATGCCCTTCACAATCCCCACATTATGCTGCAGAGAAACACAGGCTGACCATGGGCAGCTTGGGTTAGCCAATCAGGGCTGCCTTATGAACTGCTCCCATCTGTTGCCAGGCTGACTAATGGAGCCTGCAGAGGATGCTGAGATGTATGCACAGACCTCTTCCACTTTCCCTACCCCAGCTGCAAAGGATCAGTGCTGCAAACTCTCTACTCTTCAGGATCTCAGCATTTGAATGCCTATACACACAGCGCTGGGTCATTTTTTCTACCAGGAGAACACAGCTGGGAGAATTCTCCCAGATTATTTGAATGCGTGTACACAGCTCATGCCCCTTTCAGCATTAACTAGTCTTCTAACTACTTCAACTGAAAAGAAGGGCAATTATTAATAGAACAGGACTAGAAACATGAAACTGTCTTAGGTAATTATGCCCTATTGCTAGATTTTCCTTAAATATTTAGTCCTTAACTATAAATTACATTTTCCTTTTAAACTGAGACAATCATTATAATTCTTTTTAAACAATGTGTTTTTAACAAAAGTGTTCTTCCATTTTCTATATAGTCAACTTTGAAAAGTATGCCAAGTTGTACTTTAAAAGTAACCCTTAAAAGTTCACTTTGAAAGGTGCAGGAGCAAGTTTGTCAGACTTCAGATTAACGAATTAAAACGTATCAAAAAGTTATTCTACATTAGAAAATGAATTGTACTATGTGACTTAGGAGCCAACATTTATAATTTATATTTATTCTTTAGGAAAGTCACATTACACAATTTTTCTCAAAGATCCTCTGAAAAGCAAGTACCTTTTTTTGCTCTTTTCTCCTCTCAATTTCTATTTACCCCATAGTTGAAAGGGACTTGTTAGGACTCTCTTTGTAGTCCCCTGCAACAAGGCAAATAAGAGGAATCAATACAAAGAGACAAAGTTCCACATTGCAGCAGCCTGACTGGTACTGGGACCCAACCTAACTAGTCTAAATCTAACCCAGATATCTCTACAGTACACTACACTGCAGACATTGCTATGACAGACAGACAAGAGTCAGGAGAAAAATTATACAAACCGAACAAACAAGATGAGGCAACATATGGTAGGTTAATGCCAAGATCTCATATCAGATATTCATCTTACTCTATACATTTTTTCATAACTTTTTGCTACTATCAGCTGAATGTATGAATAGTTAGTATACATAGACCTAATATATATATATCTTCATGCACACTATCCATTTAAGTCAGATCATACAGCACTGATAAATCCAGTTTAATTAGCCATCCTTATGTCACTGAAAGCTCTACAGATCATGAATCTACAATGAAAGCTTGTTTCCTAAAATTGAATTAGATCTGTGAAGTTGGTAAATAAAATATTATTACACATATACTGATATATAAATATTAGCAAGTCTGTGAGACACACTGGCTCTACAAGGTGCACTGGAAGTAATCTTGAAGTCAAACAGGAGACTTGTAGTCAAACAGACTTGCTGATGGTTGTCTGAGTCTGGGTTTTTAATTCTTATGTTTAGGACAGTACTGTTTTACAGTAGCCTAAGCAAACATTTCTAATGTCGTAACTTATATCTTGAGGAAGCAATACCTTATGGAGATGGTAGCATTTTAACTATCAATTTTCTTTCAACAATATCTATTCCATTATTACACTTAAGGCAACAGCAATCACAACAAACATAGAATGACAGGAATGACAATGAGAATCGTATAATTGCCACAAATGAAAAATAAAATTGATACCTTTTATTTAAAGATTTGTTTTTCATTACTCACCAACTGACAGCCTTCCAGGGAGTTTACCAGCTGAGCATTCTGACAAGAGAGAATGGAACCAGCCAAGTTCAGCATCACACACACTGCTGATAATAGCATGAAAAAGGTTATCTGGAAAGAAACCAAACAGTCCATTGATTATTCAATGCAAGAGGTGAAAGGAGACATTTCAGTTAGCCTTTCAAGTGCTTCCAGCTTGTCAAATAATTACATGAATGGCAAGATTTAATACATTTTAAACAAAATATCGGAACATGTTATAGTGTTTCAGTATTATAAGATCTTGGTTCTTATCCTATCAGAAAGGCAACATCAACACTAGTCTGTGGCTACTATTATTTTCCTTCATTCCCTTGAAAATTGCCCACTTCAACTTCTAAGAGTAGAAAGAAGTAGTCATCCATGTTAGTCAGGCAGAAGGATGTGCAGGATAGATACCTGAACTTCTACTACTAATCTAGTCAAAGACTTATATCTGTAAACCAAATGGTAGCAACTGAGACACAGAAAATAAAATGAAACTCTAAAAAGCATTAACAGAAAAAAAAAATCAAAATTAGTAACATTTATTTTATTAAGCTAAGTTGCAATTAGTAAAATAGGTCAGTTATTCACAATAAAACATGTCAAGTAGAGTGTCAGGGACTGATATATGTACATACCTAACAAGAGAGAGTATTTAACAGTTTTCTTATACTGACTGTCAACTTATGTCATTACTTTCACTTCTTGTTTTTGAACTGTGTGAACACAACAATAAATTTATACAAAAATATTTAGACATTTGTATTTTTAAAATCCTTATCAGAAAGCTGACCATTTTTCCAGAAAGGGGGTGTGTCTGTGAAGTGAGGAAATACAGAAATGAAGAGGCAGAGGAAATATGTAATTCAATTATTATCTTTATATATTATACCCTTTTTGACTATTGCTGAACTACAAGATTATCAAGTCCTTATCAAAAGTGTCCCAAATTATTGCAGTTCTTCTGTTGTGTAATGTGTAATTGCAACAACTGTTGTAGGATTTAATTTTTTTTTCTGGCACGGTTCTCACAAAATACATAGTTTTTCTTTACTATATGTTTTATTAATATATTTTTCAATAATCTATGTTAGGAGCTAGTGCATGAGTCTAGAGTTCAGATCCCATGGGATTTTATTTTCTTATAAAGAGCAAAAAGAGTAACTTCCTTTTTAAACACCTTAATTCTTTTAAACAGATCTAACACCCAATACCTATCTATGTCCTGTTCAAGTTGAATAAACTAGCATACATTTCCAAAAAAAATTTCCATCAGGAATTCCCTGGCATTTCATACAGACATTGTGAGCAATAACATGCAGTTTTTGCACACATGGAGAAGCACATATCTATATAAAACTCATAGCACATTCTTTTCTCTTTTACCATATAACACTTTCATCTATTTAAGCATTGTCCATCCCTAAACAAAATCCTCCAACTTAAAGTGATTTCCCCAAAGGTATCATATTCACCTGAACCCAAGATGACTTTGAATTTAAGATGACCCCCCAATAATTACATTCTATACGCAGAAAAATATAAATGTTATAATTGTCCATGCATCGAATCTAATTATTGGAAAGTTGTCTTAAAATCTGGCCTCTCAAATCAGCAGTGGGGGACAAAAGACCTGACCCATTGCCCACTGTGCCTTTGCCTGCTCCGCTGCCTCCTGTCTCTCCTGCCACTTACCCCCCAGTGTCTGATTGCTGCCTCTTGTCTCCCTGTACCTGTTTCTGACCCCTCTGCCTCCAGTCCCCCCAATCCAACCCCTGGCACTACCCTGCCATTTACCTTCTGGGCAGCTCTGGGTCTGAGGTAGTCAGCATCAGTGTTGACAGGCCTGGTCTGGTCAAGGGACAGCACCAGTGGCAGCTCCAGGCCCTGCTGAGTCAGGGGCAGGAGCCAGAGTTGAAGATAAGCAGCTGGGAGGGGGGCAAGTTGCACAGTCTTCCTGATATACTCCCCTCTCCCCTCCTCTCCTCTGCCCTGTCCTGCACCAGCTCCCCCACCACATGAGCCTGGGGGCAAAGTCAGAGCTGAACCATCATACCTGCCCTGGGTCAGTGCTCGAATCTAAGACATGTCTCCCTGCCCCCTCCACGCCCCCCATGGTGACTGGTAAATGCAGTAAATACTCCTTTATTTAGTCCAGATATGAAAAGACTATGATTTTTTATTTTTGATTATGGGTCTAGCATGCAATTAAATAATGAGATAAGCTTTATCTTTTTATGTATTATTTCTGTTGATGATCGACTTGCCCCATTCCTATTCTATAGCCTCCTGCATCTCTAAAAATCTGGTTGCGTTAGGTCTCCCATCACCACTTAGCATACCAATCATTTCATTTTGATTGTTGCTTTACATACATTCCCCAATTTCTTCCATGATTTCAAACTTTTGTACTAGTGGTTTAATAATTATAAAATAATGATAGAAAAGGAAATCTTTGTTTTATGTCTCTGTGCAGTGGTTAGGTTTAGGTTTTGTAACACTTCTCCAGAAACACATTGAAGGCTTTTTTTTTTAGAGTATTTTTTGATCCACTACTAAAAATATCCTTCAGGATGACATTTCTCCAACACTCTGAATGGAAATGGGCAGTCTACCAAGTTCCAATCCTTTCCTGTATGAAAAAGACAGAATACAGGCCCCTTTATTAGTATTGCTGGTATGCTCTGCAACACACAGAAGTATTCTTATATTTCGTCCTTTAATGAAGGCAGAAAGCAAGGTAGAGGCACACCTTATAGACCAACTAAAGCACGATGGATAAGCTTTGGTAAGCAGTGGTTTACTTCATCAGATGCTGTGAAGGGACTGAAGGAAGCAGAACTACTAAATAGAAAACAGTGATTAGAATACAAAAGGTAAGGAAGGAGGAAGCAAAAGGAGGGAGAACAGCAGGCAGAAACAAGGTAGGTAGAAGAGGGAAAAACAGAGTTGCTATAACCCATGGAGGCACACAGGGGGTTCTGAAAGCTAATCCAGGTAATCGGCTAAAAATCCATAGTCTTGGTTTAGACCATACATAATATAATCCAGTCTGTGGGTGACTTTTTATTCTGCAATTTCCTATGCAAGTCTGTTTTTAAAATGTTGTTGTCTAAGAACAGCCACCAGACATCAGAGATGGACTGACCAATGAGGTTAAAGTTTCTGCCATAGGCTTGTGTGAAATTGCCATCTCTTCTTCCTGCATCTTCTACAATATTTTTTAATATATTAATTCCTACGTATTCTGTGTTTGCATATCTGCCACAGAATATCCCTTGGAAATATTCTGCTAATATTTTGTGACACGTCAAGATTTTTTTTAATATCTCACTTTTCTTTGTAAAGTATGGGATGCCTGTTTCAGGTATTAAAATTAGAAAGCAATCTAGCTAATAAATTAGAAAGTAATATAACTAGCTCTGACATGTAGGCAGAACCTTTATATTGCAAATGAGAGATGTCTGGGTTTTTCCTATTATCAATGCTATTTTTATATTCTTAATATATGAAAGCAAGGTTGTCTTGTTAGATATTGGTATCTTGCTTCTTCAAACCACATATTCTTTCATTTGCCTATTTTTGCTTCTCATTTTTCTCCCCTTATTACTATCACATGAATAATGTGTCCTGTTATTACTTTTTTAAAAGCCTCCCATCCAGTTCTCAAGACCCTGTCTTATAAGAGATTGTCAATATGGCTTATGTCAAGGAATTGTCAACATGATTTTTTGACACTTTATTCACAAAGTCTTTCTCTGTTAGTACTACTAGTAGTAGGCACCTGTCTGCCTCATGAGATACCAGCTTGCTGAATGTAATACTTGCTTGAAAGAAAGTGAAGCTGAGGTGACCTCTTCAGGACACAAAGGCCTGGGCACTGTATGTGCAGACACTGAGAACCCCTCACACAAGTTGTACCTTCTCACCCTGGCTGGTTTAATCCAAAGGGAAGGCAGGTTCCAATACATCTGAAATTAGACTGGCCACAGGAGATGCCAGAGCAAAGGAGATCATCCATTTGTTCGTCTTTCAGGGCTCCACTCCTAGACTAGCTGCCAATCAGGGTTAAAGAGCTCAGACTACGCTGTCATGGAATAATATGCTACTAAATCACCTACTTTCTCTTCATCTTCATTAGATTCTATTTTTACAAAAACAGGAATATTGTCAGAGATATGTATTATTCTAACTTGAATATTAAGGTTTAATTAAATCTAGTACATATTTGGGCAGTTTCAGGGGGGAAAAAAGGGTAAAATCCCTTCCATTATGGTATAGAAACCATGCAAAATAGCCCTCATGTCCTATTCTTCCTATGCTGATTACAGCAGTTGAGCTCTTTTACATGAAGTTTACCTAAACAATATTTTATTTAACATGTTTGACATCATTACTCAAAAATTCTGATCATTGCAATCATTCAAAAATGTTGGTGGTTATCTGCCTAATATTATAGCAGGTGACCCCTACTTACATAAATAGCAAAAATCTACCTGTCCTCTTTGAGTGAAAACAGACATCATATTTGAGTGGGTTTTGATTGATCTGAGTCAAAACCTATGAGTGGCATAGCCACTTTCAGCTTCTCCCTGGAATAAAAGGCAATTAACTCAAATTAGCTGGATTTGTCCCGAGAGCAAAAGTGTAATCTTAGATACTTCACAGGTACTTGAAATGGGACAACAGGCTTGGTTTGTAGGCCTGTAGAATCCCAAGGTAAAAGGCTTTGTCCCAGGAGAAATCCAATCATAAGCTACTGGTAGAGGGTTCACACAGGTGCATGTGTCCTCCCTGATGGGGTCGGTGCCCCCCCGATGGACAACACTGATGCTGTTGGTAGAGCTGATGCCCCCCACAACAAGGCCACCGCAGTCAGCAGCTTCTAAGAGGGTTCCCCCACAGAATCAGGAGGCACCAGTCACCCACGAATCCAACATCTGTTTTAACCAATGATCTGTTTTAACCAATCCAACATCATTTTTAACCACTTGGACCCTTTACATTTCCATACCATTTGTTTGTTAATATAGACATCATCACTGTTTGAGAGCAGAGATATGTTACCTTTATATGGCATGGCCTTTCTCTTTTAAGCATATTAATTCTCTTGTTTTGAGATAAGTTCCTTGAGCCATTGTCTATGATATCTTCATTTTTTTTAAAAAGGAGATAGTACCTTGTACTTTAATTAGGTGGTTTAGTTCTCTAGAATTCAAGGGCACCTTCTCTGTTACCCATTACCCTCCCCCTTCCTGGATGTAGCACTGATCTCAGGCTAGTCTGATGCATGCTGTATGTGCTATGTGGATCAACTTGATACACAGCGACTGGATGATAAGAAATATTTAATTATTCCACAATTGTAATGTATACTTTTAGATTAAATATTCTAATTTTCATTTTCCCCTTACACTTTTATTACATTTTCATATCCATATTTTATCATTTTAAACTTTCTTAACATTCACTCCAAGGTCTTTTTTCCCTATAGTTTTTCTGACAGTATTTCTGTCAGTATTGCTCTTCCACACTGTGTGATCTCCTCATTGTTGGCAATTCTAGGGTAATGTCTGTACTCACTACAGTTAGATCAACAATAATCATCAGCTAATAATATGCTTTTCATAATTATGGGGCATTAAAAAAAAAAGCTGGGTGTATACATAACAAGGTATAAAACTCCGAGTGCAAGGAAATTTGTGATGAAAATCTCTTAATTGAGACTAAAAAGTGATTTTTCATACTTAAGACCTTATTTGAAATGACTTGTAAATAGCACTTTTAGGAACTGCCTAAAAACTAACATAAGACCAATAATTTCCATGAGTTAGGCATTTAATAATGTATTTATTATGTAATTCCTTTGTATCAGGACAAGTAGAAAAGCTGGTCCAAAAATTTTTAAGTTTCAGATTTTGTGTTTCATGAAATCAAACGTTAAATTTTCACATGGTACACATGCAGACTTCAGAGAGGTAATATTTTCCCTACAGAGGGAGTTAGGCAGAATCTGTGAACAGTGTACTATTATCTAAACCACATTAAAAATCCAACCTAGAAAAGAAGTCACTGGAGCTAGTTCAAAAAATATAAGCAGTAAGAGCTATATGAAGGAGCAGTAATGCTATTAGCAAATAGAATAAGAAGAAACCAGAATCCTCTGCCCTAGACTTCTCCTTATATAAGTTAAAGAGATAATGAAAAGCAGGCTTAATGCTAGACACTAGGTTAAGTACAGGTGTTCAAGAAACCCATGGTGGAAGTGCTCCAACTTTTCAGCTTTACTTTAAGTGCCCCCGTTTAGGTCAGGAAGAAGCAGAGCACACATTCAGTGAATGTGGTGTCCACAATCAGCCCAGCACTTAATCAAAAGCTGCAATCTTTACAGATGCCCAGGTGGGGTATGGAATCCACATAGGGAGTGATAATACCAGACAGTGGCTCATAGCTGGCCAGAGAGAACAAGTGTGGGGGTGTGGGGAGGGGTGGAAACACAAGCTTTGCTGAGTCTTGTCAGTGACAACCTGGGGGCAGGGCCGGCCTGGTGCTCGGGCAGACCACATGAGCTCTGGCAACGGCTAGAGCACCACCCTGGGAGAGGGAGTAAGCAGGGTGCTACAAAAGCCCACAGGTTTCTGGCGGAATGCAACCTAACATGAGTTGCAATGGGATCTGGTATAGATGGTCATTATGATGCTCGAACCTACAGCACTGAAATCTGATACCACATTCATCCAGGGTTATCTTAGAACAGGATCCATTATTTTTACAGTACTCTATGTACCCTGTCTATCTGTTTGGTTACAGCTGTAAAGCACTTTTTGTTCACCTGCAGTACAATAAGTGTAATTTCTGTACCTGGCCTAAGGGTTATGATGACTTAATATTGAGTAATATCTGTGATAGTACATCTTTTACCTAAGTCAGTAACGTTTCCCACTACCCAGCATAAGGTACAATATTAGTGAGAGATATATTGCAAAACTTAATTACCTGACTCGTCAATGCAGAGACAGAAAAGGATCTTGGAGTCATTATTAATGCCAAAATGAACATGGGTTGACAGTGTGGAGAAGTGGTCAGGAATGGCAACCATACCTTGTCATACATCCACAGATGCATCTCAAGCAGGTGATCCTCCCCCTCTATGTGACACTGGTCAGGCTGCAGTTTGAGTACTACATCCAGTTCTGGGCACCGCACTTCAGGAGGGATGTGGACAACATGGAGAGGGTCCAGAGGAGGACCACCCGCATGATCAGGAGGCAGCAGGGCAGGCCCTACGAGGAGAGGTTAAGGGACTTGAACCTGTTCAGCCTCCACAAGAGAAGGCTGAGGAGGGATCTAGTGGCCATTTACAAACTAGTCAGAGGGGACCAGCAGGCTTTGGGAGAGTCCCTGTTCCCCCGGCCACTACCAAGAGTGACTAGAAATAACAGCCACAATCTGGCAGAGGGTAGATTCAGGCTAGACATCAGGAGGCGCTACTTCACTGTCAGGGCAGCTAGGATCCGGAACCAACTTCCAAGAGAAGTGGTGCTGGCTCCTACCCTGAGGGTCTTTAAGAGGAGGCTGGATGAACACCTTGCCAGGGTTGTTTGACCCCAGTACTCTTTCCTGCCAAGGCAGGGGGTCGGACTTGATGATCTGCTCAGGTACCTTCCAACCCTACCAACTATGAAACTATGACTACAGTTCTTCAATGTTACCTGTTCCAACAGCCATAAAACCACTCAGGAGCTAGTGCATACATAGAAAAAGAAGTCCAGACAACTGATGCCAATATCTGCTCATCTGGTTTAACTGCCAAAGACAGAGTCATAACACATATTCTATAATACATGCTAATACATTTCTTTATTCAAATGTTACCACAGCTCTAAAATGATTTCGCTAAAGATAAGTCTGCTTTGAGGCCCTATTTTAATAATGATTAAAAGAAATCACTATTGAACATGTCATTGCATACCCAGAATAATAAACTGGCCTCAATTCTGATGTTCCTGGCTTAATTTTGGCTCTTTTATTGAAAGGACCACATGACTTTTTGATTGAGATCATGTTGAAAATGTCTTCCAGTTGATGTTATCTTCTCATATCAGATAACTACTGTCATTAAAACCCCCATAGTGTTACAATGTTTCTCCATCATCATGAATGTCACAGACTATTAATAAATAGAGCAAGCAGGGGTTACAACAGCATCATAATTATGTTTCTGATATATTTTAAAATGTGTGTGTGTATGTGTGTGCATATATGTGTGTGAGTATGTACGTGGAAAAAATGTATATATATGTACGAGTGTGTACGTGTGTGTATGTAGTCTAGCTTAAAGCCTGCCTCACTCATGAATTAAATACTACCAGAATGTAATACCAGACATATTACAGTTTACTTTCTTGTATTGTTTCTTCATGTTGTAACTAGCTTTTCATAGGAAGCTGAAAGTACACAGCCAGGCACCTGGGACACAGCAGAAGTGGCAACTGTGGTACAATCACAATCATGAACATGTAGCTAGCAACAGCAGCCATTTTTTATTTTTTCATACTCCCTCCCAAGTTGGTGCTCAGGGCCATTGCCCTCTCCCCCCTCCCCACCACAGTTATGCCACTGATTGATGGGATCTTCTAATTATATTTCAACCTCGGAGATGTACTTAGCTTTCAATATGTGAAACTGAAATGCTTATTTGGTAAGGGATAATATATTACAGATTATTTAATTCTTGCTTAACCTTATGCCTCAGTTATCTAATGTTGCTCAACTGAAATTTAGTTGCATGTATTAACTAATATACACCCGTATTACAAAGGCTAAGTACAGACAGTCAGAAAACCCAAGGCTGAATCAATTCAATATTTGCAAATTAATCTAAGCTGCATAGATTGAACTGACACTTTTGTTTTCAGAAATGCAGTCACATGCATTGGCAGTGGCTCAGGCCAGATGCCAGGGAGGTGCTAGAGCATGCTTTCCTGCTCGGCTGGAGCAGCCAGCTTGGGCCAAAGCTAGCTCACCCACCCTGAGAGAGGGTTTGTGGGGGAGGTGCAAAGCATCCTGGGATGCTGGGGGACTGTGAGTTAGCTTGAATCTGGAGCGGATCTGGGACAGAATTTCAATAAACCAGTTTAACAAAAATCAGTCAAGTCTGATACTGCCTCCATCCAGGTTTATCTTAAACTGATTTCAGCCATTTAAAAAGTGGTATATGTGAACTGAACTTCTGTTGTATTACAGATTTGAATGAGCTTTTGATCACTTATATTGGTTTGTGTGTAATTTCTGTCCCTAGCCTGAAGATCCAAAAGTCTGAAGTTTTTATGCTAACAATAAATGTGTATTTCTACTACTAAAAATACATTAACATTTAAAAAAAGACCTTATGTTTGGCCAAGGGCCTATCATTAAAAGAAAATAGTTCAGGTAAATGGTTGCTAGTTATGTGGGGAAGATATAAAAGGTCAGGGCATTCACATTTTAACCAAGGTATCACTAAAAAGCTTTACAAATTGCTTTTGTCAGGAGGACAAAAGGAAAGCTATCAGAATTATTCACACCACAATGGCACTGTTTATCTGCTAACTACTCCAACTCCCTTTAAAAGGCTTTGCAATAGTATGCAAGTTCAGCATATGCAGGCATTAGAAAAAGAAATCACAGTTTGATAGCTCTTTACAGTATCCACAGTAAGTCAAAGAAATACAGCGCAGTGGCCATTGCTACAGATTCAGTGCATGTTTACTGAAAGCCTATAGCTAGGAACCTACTGAATTCATGGCAGAAGTGGGATGTGCAGCAGCTCCTTTAATCTTGTAAATTCCTCTCACACTCTCCCTGTTGCTGATTGGCTGAGGGGCCCAAGCACCCCTGCCTCTTGCTGCTGACTGGCTAGGAGGCAAAAACAGTACCATATTTAAAATTGCATTCTTTACCTTCCTGCCAGTCAGAAGCAAGTGGCAGAGTCCTTCTGCCAATGGGCAGGTGTGGGGTGAGGCATGCAGGGAACCTGCAAGATTACAGGAGCTGCCATGCAGCCCACTTCCACCATGAATTTTGGTGTTCCCTACTTATAGCAGTACAAGCTAATAGGGCTCTATCCTGCAATCACCCTGCTGCATAAAATAGAACTTAGAGAGGTTAACAGAAAGAGAAGATCAAAAGAGAATCAGGTTACTGTAATCCTCTACTAGAAGATCAGATACCTGTAGTGTGGGAATCTATGAACCCTTAAACCCCTGCCTTTATTTGCCCACCATTGCTCTCATTTCAGCAGCAAACTGGCTTTATGGAGAGGACTATTTCATTTTAAAAAAATTCTACCTCAGTCACGGACTACAAAGGACATTCATAATAGAGATTTTGTAGTGGAAGCTTTTGTTCTAAGAAGATCCACTTGGCATTACTCTGGGCAGCAGCTGGGGAGCATTTTCATTGTAGTAGAATTTTTGGTGAAACAGACTTTGTTGTAATGATATCCCATGTGCCTAGCTTGACAAAGAGGTGAATAGATAGCTCAAAACTTAAAATAAGACTACCATATTTTCCCTAATAAAATTTGTGCTGTTTAATTCTACTTTAGGGTATACACACAGCATTTTGCTATTTACTCAGAAGTGTTGATCAGGACTAATATTAAGTTCAGTTGTCATTGCCAATAAAAATTAAATGGTTCAAGAAAGTGCTTTTAAAGTTTGTACTATACAGAAATGACACCATCACTGGAAACATCTGCTAAAAAGAGTACCACATGACACAACTGGCATTGGATTTCACACCAATAACACATTCACAGCTCTTGCAGGGCTGTTGACATTAAAGAGAAACCTCACATACTGCTTTATGGGAGTTGTTTGACTATTCCCTCCCTATTTCAGAGATTTCCTTGTCTGAAAGCATTAATTTTTTGACTGCTAGCAGATTTATTAATCAAAAATGCACTGAAGACATTGAATTTTGCACTTCTACTTAAGTAGTTGCACATGCCATTTTATCAAGCTTATTTATTTCCCTCACAGATTTATGCACTACAAAAATAAACTACGTTAAGACTGTGTCTACATAAGATAATTTACTGTGTGGTCATAAACTAATTTACTGTGCAGTAAAGCATCAACATCTACATGTGCAGGTGCTTACTCCACAGTAAATTAGTCTACTGCGCAGTAAAGCCAAATAGCATTAATTGTACACATATAGACAGTCCCTAGGATTAGGTAATGCTGGGAGCGTTTATGCATGCATTAATGCACTGTAGTTACTTTGCATTAAGTTTAGTACAGCAAAAGCCACGTTATCTGTCAATACAATCCTTCTTTCTGAGGGACGTGGCAAAAGCGAAACTAGAAGTCCCACTTCCAGTTTCGCCACTGTGAGCCAAGTTCTTCTTCTTCTTTTGCCATGATGTGCTAATGCATAGTAGAATTAGTCTACTGCATATTAAGCATCTCATGTAGATGCACCCACTGAGTTTACATACCAATTTGTTTGAAAACTCAGTGCAAAATCAAATTTTGCAGCAGTTCTTAGAGCATTTCTTCACCTAAAAATAGGGGAAAAGAAGTGTTAGAGCAAAAAACATTTTATCATCACAAACTTCCACCACATACTTATTCCACCTTGTTTAAGCAAAAATTAAAACAGTATGAACACGTACAAAACTAATGACATACTGAAGCCTTATTATTGAACATCACAGGCCAGTATTAGGAAAACCAAACAACTGCAAAATTGAGGAACTTATTTCCTGGACAGTGCGGTAGTAGTAGCCACGGCCTTCTGTGTCTCATTAAGAGCAAGAAATACTGTGGTCAACCATTTACTGAGACCCTGTAAATATAATTAAAATCAGACTTGCATTAAGTCCACAAATATCATGCACAGGCTTTACTGTTTCTTAATAAGAGATGTCTGTTTAAATACAACTTTGGAAAACTGAAATCCTGCATTTCTCCAAATAAAGAAACAAAAATAATTACATAACTTGAGTGCAATATATCCAGATAGTGATAACATAAGGTAATGATTTACTTCAATGTGAATTTGCAGGTCAGCTTCAAAATGACAGATTTCTGTAAACAAATCTACAGCAGAAGGCAAGGAGAAAAGGGGGCAGCTGGGGAGTATGAGGTAGGGTACGGGGAGAACCAGGGAGTGCAAGCACAGGCATGAAGGGGTAATGGATGGGAGAGGCAGGCTGCAGGGGTTGGATACGAGTAAATATGGTAAATCATTTCAAAACCTCCTTCATCATCAAGCCTAGGCTGCTACAATATTAGATGCATTATAATATGGGAAGTGAACATACTTAATTCCTCTCCTAGGCTTCATTCAGACTTGCAGGGGCATGTGCTTGCAGCAGCAAAAATTGCTGCTGCATACGCCCCTGCAGAAACACTACATTGTCAGACAAATCGCTTCAGCCAGGGAGAGCTGGAGGCTGGGGCCAGCACTGGGTTGTTTGCAACTCCACAAACCACATGCCCCTTCATGTCTGGACATGACCCTAGTCTCCAGAGTCTTAACTGAATAGACTATACTGGCAAACCACATAGCACCAAGTAACTTTTTTTAAACTTTAAACTGACACAAATCTGTCAAGTTACACTAAACTAAAAGGCCACAAAATAAAATGAAAGTGCCACCGAGATACCACATGAAGTATTGCTGCAGTACAGAAGTAAAACCCCCATGAATTGCACACCACTGGTTATGGCATATCACCTCTCCCTCAAACCCATATGGAAAATCCTCAAACAACTGGAACCCATACTAGAAGGAGACCCTATTCTTAAAGGGACATTTCACACCCACCTTAGCCTTCAAACAAACACAGAACCTCACTAACCTCATCACCAGAAGCAAACTTCCTACAGCCCAGAACACACCGAATGGATCCAGACCGTGCCATGACAAGAAATGCAAAACCTGCCAACACATCTCCACTCCCCCACAATTACTACACCTCACAACAGAACCATCACCATCCCTGGATCTTACAGCTGCACCTCCAGAAATGTAATACATCTCATTCAATGTACAAAATTCCCTGCTGGGAAATATGTAGGAGAGACCAAACAACAACTGCACAACAGAATGAACATGCACCAGAAATCTATCAAAGACAGGAATACCCAATTACATGTGGGGGCACATTTCTCACAAGAAAACCACTCTCTCTCCAATCTCTCAGCCCTGATCCTCAAAGGAAACTTACAAAACACTTTTCACAAATGAGCCCTTGAACTTCATTAACCTTCTGGATACAAAAAAAGCATTAACTAAATAAAGACTTTGGATTTATGACACATTATAACCTGCTTGACATGCGAATCCCCAGGTACCTCTCTACTATTTACCTGCTACAGTCATTTTCCTTTCCCCCCACCCCAGCCTGGCTCTCATCCACTGACTCCTCAATTTACATCTTCACTGACTGCCTTTATTGCATGCATACCAGCCTCTGGATTCTCTACTATTCATTTAATGCAATGCAATGTGATGCCATGGCCAGCAGAGCAAACTGAACTCTGGCATGCATCCATCAATCTATCTCAAGCAAAACCAGAGATGTCATGCTCCCACTCTACTTGGCCTTAGTAAGGCCACAGCTGGAGTACTGCATCCAGTTTTGGACCTCCCACTTCAGGAGGGATGTGGATAAGCTCGAGAGAGTTCAGAGGACAGCCACCAGTATAATCAAAAGCCAAGAGTGCAGGCCTTACAAGGAGAGGCTGAAGGACATGGAACTCTTCAGCCTGGTGAAGAGAAGGCTCAGAGGAGACTTGGTGGCTGCCTATAAATACAGAAGGGGGATGCATCAGGATCTGGGGGAAGACTTGTTCATCAGGGCTCCTCAAGGGATAACTAGGTCTAATGGCCACAAACTTCTAGAAGGCCAATTCAGACTCGATATAAGGAAAAATTTCTTTACAGTCCAAGTGGCCAAAGTCTGGAACAGACTCCCCCAAGAGGTGATGCAAGCACCTATCTGGACTCATTCAAAAGGCATTTGGAAGTTTGTCTTGCTGGGATCGTTTGATTCCTGCAGACTTCTTGCCTCTGACAGTGGGGCTGAATTTGATGATCTCATGAGGTCCTTTCCAGCCTCTAATGTCCATGAAATCTCTATGAAATCATTTCATCCAGAAAGAGCACTCACCAACTGCAGGTGTTTGTTCAGCCTGATGAAGGGTTTTTAAATCCACAAATTTGCTAAGAAAACTTTTTTCCAACTATTTAAGTTGGTCTAATAAAAGATATCAGATTTACCCAAAGAACCTTGTCTGCCTAGACAACACAATACACATTCTGGGAAAAAAAATGCTGATTTGCGTGCAGTTCCTGTGACAGAATCACCGTGTTCGTAGTAATCTATGCAGTGATAAATGAGCCTTCTTCTAGTATCATCATCTTACTTCAGCTTCAAGTTTACATCCTGTTACTATTTCAGCTTAAAAGAGGAAAGGAAATTTATAGAATCTAACTATTGGGGGGGGTCACCTTAGATTCAGGTTCATCTTAGATTTGAGTGAATATGGTAATAGAAGATTATTTGAGCCTCAAGACAGGTCAAAATCTGAGTTTTAGCAAGATCTTCTACCATTTATTCCTGTTTTGCTCTCTGGCAGAGAGCTGGCACTCTTCTCTATTTAGATCTGGATCTCAGCTCTCTCAAAATTCCAGGTTATTCCGATGTATCTTTGCTCAGTCCTTAAGTATTTCATAATCATTATTTACCATGACTATTCCAATGATGTTCTATGAATGTTATCGTATCTTATGGAGAGCACAGTGACAGACTGGTTAAAGCATTTTGCTACAGACAGAGAGGTGTGAGTTTGAACCTCATTTCTGACTCATTAAAAAGACTGTCCTGAGCTGACCCAGCTGTGCGCAGCTACCTGGTTATCAAGCTAAAGAACCTTAAGTGAGCTGGATTTGATGCTGGCCACAACATTCCCTTCTCTGCTGACGCTGGCCACAACACTTCTTTTGTGCTGCTGACTATAGACACTGTAACACCTTACGCATATTTAACCAATAAGACTCTCACACTCAGGATAGCCCTGAGGCACAGTTCATATAATTCTAGGTTAATTGCATGTCTCTATCTGCATTACTTCTAGCAGTGTCAGCTATTGAATTTGTGTCTTGTCATTTCTCTCGCTTGTAAGACTTTCCAGATTTATATATTTTATAATTTAATGATTTAAAACTACGAGGCATGTATAAAATTATAAGCATCTAGTTCACATGCCAGTGTAAGGTATGGACCTCATTACCATCTTTTCAAGTGTGAACTAGAGGCTGTGATCCCCCTCTGTGATGAAACAATATACTCAACAATAAAACACAAGAAGTGAACAAAAGACCAGCAACTGCATTAATCTTAAGTTTTTATTACTTTTTTTCTAAAATGGGTGGGAGAGAGTGGGTCTGAGTATACTGTAATAAGAAAAATTATCAAGCAGGATGTGTACAAGCTTGCTGGTGAATTGCAAAGGAGGAATTTATATGTTGATATCAAACATAAGCATAATGTGCCTTCAAGGACTGATCACATTGTCAGCCACTGAAATTTATGCAGACCCTCTTTCAACTAAATGAAACAAAAGCCATGGGCTTATTACATTTCTTCAGCAGCAACAATAAAGAAAACAGAAGACTGCTGCCAGGTCACATATAGTCCTGCTGTTCACTCCAACCAAACATACACTTCTATTATTATTAAATACATCTGTTTACCTCCTCCCATTTCTTGATTAATTTGTAAAAAAGAATGTGAAGTGAAAAAGGTTATAGGGAAGCAGACAAGATGATCAGAATTCTAGCCAAGTCTCTTAGAAAAATATCAAAAAATATACTTTAGTCTTACTTGCAATGCTTTTACCTCTCAAGCAATGTACAGTAATGTAAATTCTTCAGTGAGTTCCTGTTTGGCACAGAGGAAAAGTTAAGAGCATCATTATCAGGTCTGAGCCCAACATCCTAAGAACACTGTCCTTTGAGACTGCTTCCAAAGCTGTGACTAACTCAGCACATTAAATAATGATGGGACTTTTTCCCTACGCAACTGGCTGTAGTTGCCCTGAGTGAATTTTCAAACTACAGAAGGCATGGGTGCATGGCATGCTTTGAAACGACCTATTTAGCCCTTTAGCTTTTTTAGCACTTTAAACCCCTCAGCTTCTTTGTCTCTAGCTAAAGGGTTATTTAAAATAATGAAACATATTGAGTCCCTTAGGAAACTGAGCAGAACAGGAAGTTATAATTCATTCAGTAGGAAGATTTGGCAATTTAATAAGAAACCTGAGTACTCGAAAAACATCTTGGTTGTGTCATTCTGTCACATTTCTCTAATGGACCTAAAATATGTAGGGGACGAGCACAGAAGGTAGAGATCTCAAGGGAGAGTTTTTTGCAATATTACTCGAAGGGTTCTAGATGCTTTTTCTGGGTGTCAGCAATAGCTTTGAATATGTGATTAGTCTAAATTACTTATATTAATGCCCATTGGGCACGTCTACACATGCACCTGCTTTAGCAGTTCTGGTGCTGCCTGGGTCATTTTTATCCCTACTTTGCAGTAGCAATGAGCTACTGCATAATAGCTTATTGCTACTGCACAGTAGTGGTGGTGTCACAGCTTGTGCCTGCTGATACTACATCACTACAGTGACAAGCTATGTTGCCATAACTTGTCACTACAGTGACACAGCAGCACTTGGCAGATATCTGTCTGATGTACTAAACTTTAAACCACACTCTTGAACTTTTTTCTAGAAGACATGAGTGTGCAGATTAAACAATAAAAGGATGGTCTTGTGCTTATACAGAATCATCCTCTGTCTCTTTGGCTACAGGCAAATTTGACACAAGGCATCATGGCAAGATTCAGGAAGGTATCACTGTCATATCTGTAAAATGAAAATACTGCTACCCATTGGAGGGATAATTATGGAAATTAAATTCATGAAGATGTACGAAGTGCTTTAAGATCTTTAAATGGAAGACAGCATAGAAAGACTAAACATTATTATTTCTACTACTGCAGTAGAATCTCTAACGTTTCCATTCAAATTCCAGGCTTCAGGTACTAATTCACCAAGGTCTGTATTGAAAGTAGGAGAAATGCTTCAGTCTTACTAAGCTCTATGAACTCAAATATATTCACTTGAAAGGCCCACTTTTAGTTGCACCAAATAAAAAAAAGCATTATTTGCTGATAGTATAAGTAACCTTAAAACCAAAACTAAAATACATGGGGGTGCAGCCACTCAAAGACAAAAAGACTGAGACGGACACACTAATTACATTGTAATGTTGCAGGTTGGCATCTGAAGTGTCAGGGGAAGAAATCTGAAACAATCACCACATATGATTTCCCAACAACTCCAGTTAAGCAGGGTGAGGATCAGTGTTGCTTATGCTAAAGAAAATAATCCCCATTATTGCTTCCATGTTTTAAATATGGCTGGTATAGCAGGCTTGGGACTCTGACCCCCGAGTCTGATGCCCCCAGTGATCAGGTCTGCCTGCTGTACTTTCCAGCTCCTCTTTCACCTCCTATACCCAGCTTGCCATGCTACCATTATTCAATATTACAATTACTTTGGGAGGCTGGCTTTAGAAGGCAGAGTAGTCTCTTTAGGCACTCTCTCTCACTTGGCATTGTCAGGGCTTCTCTGCCTCCAGTACAGTTTCTCAAGGGCATGCCTCCCCCTTTAGCACCATCCTCAGAGCTGCTTCTTCAACCCAAGGTGTGTCTTTTGGTAACCCCTGGGTCCACATGCCCACCATCCACTACTCTCAGTTCAATGTAATGCAGAACCCTCCAACACAGCTCTCAGGGTGCTGCCAGTGACCTCTGCTTACCCCTTACTAGCCACTACATGCCTCACAATTGTCAGTTGTCATCTCAATCTTTGAATGAAACCTGCAGTTGGCTCTTCCTTAGGATCTATTCCCCCATTTTCAATTATAGCCTGGGGTTGCCCTTCCCTACTTCTATCTGTAATCTGTCTACAGCCAAGAGTTTCTATAGTCTACGTTTGCCCAGTGCTAAGGCCTCACCTTTACCCCATTTCCTCACTTCTGGGCTTCTTACTTGCTGGCTATCACTAGCACTACCCCTGCAACCACAGTCCCTTCTGAACACGTTTATAGGACCCTCCACTTCCCTCCCCAGGACTCTTCCTCCATGGCTGCCAGACACCAAGTTTCAGAGAGCTCCTCTCTCTTCTATATCATGAGCCCAAATGCTCTCTTTATTTCAGAAGCCCAGTTTACAAAGCCCTGGGCTCCATCCTCTCCTAATCTCATGACCTAGCTCCTTTTAGCTAGGCCTAGAGGGTTATTAACCCTGAACTACCACTGAACTAACTACCAGAAGTTCAATACCCAGTATAATTTTTCCACTTATTTTAGGAAAGTGGTTTGCAGCCTGGTGCTTTGGAGCTATTACTTTCAACTCCCCTTTTCTGCATGTCTTTTTGCAGCTGGCAATAATCCAGCTGTGCAAAAAACTGGAGATACATAATCTTGCCTTTGCTCCTTAAAGAAACAGGGTTAGGAGGCTCCTGTTACACTGGGCATAACCTGAGCATTGGTGGTTCAGTGGTAGAATTCCTACTTGCCATGCAGGAGACCCGAGTTCAATGTCTAACTAGTGCTGCTTCTCTAGCTCAGTAGGTGTTATCCATGTTAGGCTTGATCCACATCTGGACACTAAGGCGCACAGTTGACAGCCCAGAAGTCACAAGTTGTGAGGCCATAATAGAAGCAAGCATAGTTATGTCAGACTCCAATAAATCTGCAAATTCTGCTAAATACCTTGTCACAAGGATATAGGAAAGAATTCAAACTGTGAAAAAAGCCTGTTATTTTTGGGGAAGAGGGTGGTGAGTAGGAACAGTCAGCAGAGATTCAACAAGGGCAACTCATGCTTGATGAACCTGATTGCCTTCTGTGATGAGGTGACTGGCCCTGTGGATAAGGGGAGAGAAGTGGACATGATATACCTTGACTTTAGCAAAGCTTTTGATACGGTCTCCCACAACATTCCCACAAGAAAGCTAAAGAAGTATGGGTTGGATGAAGGGACTGTAAAGTGGACAGAAAACTGGCTGGATCATCAACCTCAAAAGGTAGTAATCAATGGCTCAGTGTGTAGTTGGCAGCCGGTATCAAGAGGAGTGCTCCAGAGGTCAGTCCTGGGGCTGGCTTTGTTCAATATCTTCATCAACAATCTGGAAGATAGGATGGAACACACACTCAGCAAGTTTGTGGATGACACCAAGCTGAGAGGAACAGTAGGTACACTGGAGGGTAGGGCTAGGATTCAGACTGACCTCGAAAAATAGAAGGACTGGACCAAAAGAAATCGCATGAGATTCAATAAGGACAAGTGCAAAGTCCTGCACTTAGGATGGAACAATCGCATGCACTGGTACAAGCTGGGGGCCACCTAGCTAAGCAGCCATTCTGCAATGAAGGACTTGGGTTACATTGGACAATAAGCTGAATATGAGCCAAGTGTGCCCTTGTTGTGAAGAAAGTTAATGACATAATGGGCTTTAGTAGGGGTATTACCAGCAGATTAAGGGGAGTGATTATTCCCCTCTATTCGGCACTGGTGAGGCCACATCTGGAGTACTGTGCCCAGTTCCCCGCTCCCCTCCACTACTGAAAGGATGCAGACAAATTGCACTAAAGTCCAGTGGAAGGCAACATATATGGTTAGAGAGCTGGAGCACATGACTTCTGAGGACAGGCTGAGGGAACTGGGTTTAATTAGTCTGGAGAACAGAAGGCAGAGGGGATTTAATAGCAGCCTTCAGCTACCTGAAGGGGGGTTCCAAAGAAGATAGAGCTGGAGTGTTCTCAGTGGTGGGGGATGACAGAACAAGGAGCAATGGTATCAAGTTGCAGCAAGGGAAGTTTAGGTTAGATATTAGGAAAAGTTCTCTCACTAGGAGGGTAGTAAAGCACTGAAACTTTGGCTACCCAAAAAGGCTGTGGAATCTTCATCCATGGAGGTTTTTAAGACCCAGATAGAAAAAGCCTTGGTTGGGATGATCTCACTGGGGATGATCCTGCTTTGGGCAGGAGGTTGGACTAGATCATCTCCTGCAGTCCCTTCCAACTCTAATTTTCTATGATTCTGCCTTGCAAACACATCATCTTAGACAGCATACTCAAATAAACTATGCTGGTCTGCACACTACATCCCATAATAAAAGCTGTGTTTGCACAGTACTATAGATTGGCTAATTAGTACAACTGGGACAGAAAAAGACACTGCTAATTAGCTTGCCTACAGTGCCATGTGAATGCAGCACATAGCTTTTGATTCAGGAGAAAACATGTGCAGCAACACAGGTTGTTTTAGCATGTTATGTGTTGGCACAATAGACTTGTTGTAGACAGCCAGGAAAAAAATCCCAGTTATTATGAATACACTAAATAATTCATGCATGTGGATATAAGATATGAGAGCTCTTCCTTTTTTACTACGGCACCCATTTTTTGAAAGAAAGAAAAAGGATAAGGAGAGTTAATCTTCAACCAAGATGAATGTAAAAGAGAGAATGAAAGGACCCCAACAGTTTTCTACATGCAACTGGAAACTAGTGTTGAGTTGTATCTTCAAATACAAAGAAGTCTTCACAGATGGTCAGTATGTAACAGATGACCTAGAAGATATGAGCTTTGTACTCACTGGTAATCTAGACTCAACTATGAACAAAGTCCTTATGACTTGAGTGGGTAGACTAACCTGGAAACCTACCTGGAATGCAGACTACCTAGACTCCTAGTGATTACTACAATAAGAACAGAAAACTTCTGTTACAATTTCTTAATTAAAGAAGGGAAAGTTGTTATGATCAGTGCAGAGGGCACATCCATCAATCGGTGAGGATTCTTCTTCATCTTAGGCTATGGCCATATGAATATTAATTTACAGCTAATTCAGCAATCCCAGACTAAAAAAAGCTGCAAATGGTGCAACTCTTAACAGCTACTTGGCTTTGTCCTAACAGTGGCAAATATATCCCTGGATGAATCAGGACCTAATCTGCCATGCTCTCAATATAGAAACTGTTAAATTCTTATGCTCTCAAATACCAGCTGACTTATTTGTGCATCACTGCCAGAGTGCAATTTGTCCAGATTCAAGCTTCAATTTTAAAGTTATTCATTTTGATATCATGCCACTGTCTTCGATTGTAGGTTTGGTCCTATCTCTGCATGAAGAAGTTAGTGTCTGTAGTGTCCTCATAAAACATTTAACTTCTATAGACTAGTAGAAGAATAACTGGTTTGGAGACCTGATGTCTTTTAGTGATCAGTGAAGCAGGAATGAAACACAAGTGGTTGTCATATGAAAGGCCTTACCTGACCAAGGCATCAGTACAGGTCTCTATGACACCTCTGTTACACTGATTGGACTCTAGAGTAAGAGGTGAGTGGAGGAGAACATTTGGCAGACATCTATCTGAGAGGATCTGACAGTTTTCTTCTGATGTGTATATTGCACGATAATTTCAACAAAGACTTATTTTTAGACAAAAGTAGGGAGGATAGTGTCCTGTTAGTAAATACTGCGTCCTCAGAAAGAAGAAAGTATTACAGGAATTGTCAGAACAACCTTTGCTTCCTAACAACTTTGAAGAGGATGTTATTGAGAAAGTGCCTCAACAGTAAGCAACTTTTATAAATGTAAAGAAAGTAGAATGCTGGATACCCATACTAATTAGAACCAAACCTGTGTTGTTATCAAAACATGGCATTGATTTGTAACTGCAATGTAATCATCACATCTGTATGTTCCTGTAGAGAGTGAAGCGTAACAGAACGGTTGCACATATAACCCTTTCTTTCCAGGCTAAATATACAGCAGATTTGCATTGCTAAAGCAGCATGCAGAGGTAACAGCTGCAGTGCAACAACTGATGCCTTCTTAAGTGGCAATTTCCCCACCCCTTTTGAAGCAGTTAAAAGTTACCTCTGCCCATTGTCAAGCAATGCATTTCAAAGCACATTTTCAACATATAAAAAAGCAATATAAAAAGGTATTTTTTTCCTCAGAAAAAGCAAGCAATTTCCTTGAGCAAAGTGGAAGAGCAGGAGGTCCTTACAGGACTTTAAAAGAAGGAAAGAAACAGTCTGTGGTTGACTGAATATGGTTGTTCAGTATTCTGTTGTGCTACACTGGTCCATTTGTAGAAGTGGAGCATGGGACCTTCCACATGATGCTGATCAGGCAGAAGAATCTAGCCATGTACTGGGGAGTGTTGCTTAGACCTATGAGTTCATTAGAGCGCTAGTCTTCCCCCGCAGGTATTCCATAATCTGTATCAGGTCAATAGACTTTATTAGAGGAAAGAAATGACAAGTTTCTGCTGAACAAAAGTAATTTCTTTTCTCTTCTTGTTTTTGTTTTTTTATTTATGCCACCCATACTTTAAAGAGCAGAGCAAGTAATGCATCTTTTAGGCAGTATCACTGCTGCAAAAGAAAGGATAATAAATCCTCTAGGTAACAAATGTTTGAGAGCTCTCTAAGATAAAATAGTGGAGAGAAGACACTTCAGTTTCACAGTAAAATAAACTAAAAGAGGTCAGCAATATACCTCTATTCATGACTGGCCTTGCTGCAATTACCTCAATGCAAAACTTAAGTGCTTTGTCTTGACTGAATTTTCACCTCACAATAGATCATTCACTTCAGTTACCCCATAATAAAACACATAGCCTTTTCTTGTTGAGGAAGACTAGCCTCCATTTCTCCATCTCCTAAAGCAACCATATGGGTGGATCTTTATCAGCACAGAACATGTAGTATCAGTTTCCAAGCTGAGCTATATTAGATAAACGATTTAATCTATTTTCACCCAACAACTCATATTTTTTCTGTTACCATGCCAATAATAAACTGAAGTGATACAGTTTCACATACAGTAGGAAATAATCAGATTAAAGGAGCACAAACACTTTCCAAATGTTTGCACTGCTTTAATATTGTATCCAATACCATTCAAGAACCCTTGGGGGAGGTAGCTGAGACTATTATAGAATACACTTAATCCTGTCTCCCCAAGAGAATGCAGTTTAATTTTGGGCACCACTGATCAGGAGATTGCAATAAAAACATTTGCTTAAGTTTCTGTATGCCTATTTAGAGGAGCCTTGGGAATAGTTGAGAATGAAGAGAGAATCTTGCAACAACTGCATCCTTCCAGATTCACTTGGCTTTCCTTCACAATCCATTTATTTCTTAAAGGATGATAATATCGCAGCATGTTTAAGTGGTGGAATTCTAAATGAAGTGAGCCATAACCTATCATTTTATGTAACATTTCTGCAATAACAACAGGTGACAATCTGCTGCAATTCTTTGAACAAATAGATTTTATTAAATATGCTGTAAAAGCATAAAGAGCTAAAATATGTTCATTTCGACAGAACAATATAACAATATAGACTGTATTTCAATTTCTTTATAAGTTACACTGAGTTTCTACATGAACCTTCTTATTTCTTCATAAGGGGGAATACATAGTTATTGTTTCAGAGGTACAAGATATGCTCTGTTCTTATCCAGTGTGAATGCACTCCAAGCAATTCATTTATAAGAATAGGATCGCAGGAAACTAGGGCTGGAAGGGACATCACGAGGTCATGTAGTTCGGCTCCCATTGCTCCTAGTCCTGCCTCTACAGCCACAGAGAATAATCCATTTCCATCCTCTCTGTGATTGCCTTTCAGGTATTTGACGACCATTATCAAATCCCTCCTCAGTCTTCTCTTCTCCAAACTAAATAATTAAATCTTTTCTCTCTTCTTCAGACTTTCTTCATAAGTCTGGACTTCCAGGCCCCTAAAAATGTGTTGCTGTGAGATGAAACCTTTCCAGACTGCTCATATTCTTCCTGAAGTACATTTAAAAAAACACCTCACCATGATTAGGTCCAATAGAAAGCCTGCAAGTGCAGAATTTGTGTTTTTTGTGTTTTAATAACGTTATGAAAAAATAACCTACTCAGCCAAAGCAAGAAAACAAAAATTATAATTTGTCTGATAAATATAAAGCATTTTCATGGTGATAACTTGCCAATCTAAGGATACAAATGGACTACCCCTTTACAGAATACACTAAAATTTGAATTCTATTACAGTCCTCTAACTCCAGTGGTAGCCTATATTAAGTTTAATTTCAGAAGCTGTCACTATCTGAGGAAACCAGTGAGAAACAGATGAATACAGAAAACAGAATACATAGAGTGGGTTCTGGGGGCAGAAGGACAGCAAAAAAGCTTTTTCATTCAATCCCAACCTTACCAGCCAAAGCCACAGCCAAAGAAAATGGTACATCCAAGGCTGGGGAATAGCAGTGCCCTTTCTTCAGTAGTCATAATGTGAAAAGGGAAAATACTTCGACCTGGAATTCGGCCTCTAACTAGTAGTTATCTTAGAATTTGTTTCAAGCTTTGGTGATCTTTTCCTGAAAAGACCCCTAATAGTTACCTGTTTTAGGAGCACAGAACACTTATTTTTCAAAATCAGATAATTTTATGCTTGAAGCTGATAAAAATATCAGTAATACCTTTATAAATTTTGTGTGCACCAACTGTCTTTTGTAAAATAATCTACAGTGTGGCTAATGCAACCCCTTTGGAAAACAACCATATGAAAATAAGCATGAATCCAACTAAAAATAGAAAAAGCCTTCTATCATCATTGATATTCTGATGAATCCTTAACTAAATGTATCATTTATCAACTTGACAAAGAATTATACAGAATGAATAAAATTTCACCTTGTTTCATTTATATAAAGATGCAAATTTTTCTAGGGAACTAGGATTCCATACAATCATACAATAATAAGGTTGTAAAGGAGCTCAGGAGGTCATCTAATCCAACACCCTGTTCAAGGCAAAATTGTCCTTGACTAAGTCATCCCAACCAAGTATTCATCTAAACTGTGCTTAAAAATATCCAAGGATGGAGATTCTACAATATTTTTGGGTAGCCTGTTCCAATACTTAATCACCCTCCTAGTAACAGAGTTTTTTCCTAATATTCAACCTGTACATAAATGCCAGGAGCTTGGGGAATAAGCAGGAGGAACTTGTCCTCCTACTTAACACAAATAAATACAATGTCATAGGGATAACAGAGATGTGGCGGGACTCCAGCCATGTCTGGACTATGGGTATAGATGCTATACCCTGTACAGGAGCGATCGAGTAAACAAAATGGGTGGGTGTGCATCTCTCTATGTCAAGGAGAGCTACGCGTCCCTGCAAGCCAATAGGGGTGACCAGGGTAGAGGACTGGAGACCCTCTGGGTCAAAATCCGAGGGGAACATGGCACAGTGGACATAATAGTGGGAGTCTACTACAGACCTCCCACCCAAAGTCAAGAGCTTGACCAGGAGGTCACCAGGGAATTGGCTGAGGCATCATGCTCCCTGTCCATGGTTGTCATGGGAGACTTCAATTACCCTGACATCTTGTGGGAAAAGCATGCCGCTAAATCCGAGCGGTTGCAAAGCTTCCTTCTCATGTGTGGATGACCTCTTTCTGACTCAAGAAGTCTACGGGCCAACGAGAGGTAAAGTGCTGTTTGACTTGGTACTGGCAACCAGGGATGACCTAATCAGTGACCTAAGGATCAATGGGAAGCTGGGCGACAGCAACCACAAGCTGATCACCTTCACCATCCACCACAAAGCTGGCAAGTCAGTCAGAAATACAGAAGTCCTTGACTTTAGGAAAGCTGACTTCGACAAGCTCAGGAGGCTTGTCGGTGAGGCCCTAAGGGACCATGACCCCAAGGGGAGGGGAGTTCAGGAAGAGTGGTTGCTCCTCAAGGGAGCAATCCTCAGTGCGCAAGCTCAGGCTATTTCATCTCAGAAGAAAAGCAGCAAAAGGGCACAGCAGCCCCTTTGGCTCTCCACGAAACTAGCGGACCTCCTGTGGCTAAATAGAAAGGCCTACAAAGGCCTACAGGATCCACCTCCAAGGAAAAATATTCCGCACTGGCCTAGTCCTGCAGGGAGCAAACCAGAAGCCAATGCTGTGATGGAACACCAGCTGGCTACAAGTATCAAGGATAATAAAATGTCCTTTTTCAGATATGTGGGGAGCCGGAGGAAAAGCTAGGGCAATGTTGAACCCCTGCTAAACCAGATGGGACAACTGACAACCAACGCCCAGGAAAAAGCCAACCTATTAAATGGGTATTTTGCATCAGTTTTTCATCAATCCCACAGGACGCCCATGCCCGTTAAAGGACAAGGAGTCCCGGGTGAAGGAGATTCCCTGTCCTCCATTAATGCTGACATTGGGAAAGAGCGCCTTGAGAGGCTGGACACCTTCAAGTCAGCCGGCTCTGGCAATCTATAACCCAGGGTACTCAAGGAGCTGGCGAGCATCATAGCTCAGCCTCTAGCATGGATCTTCGAGAACTTCCAGTGCTCTGGTCAAGTGCCCAAAGATTGGAAGAAGCCTAATGTGGTGCCTATCTTCAAGAAAGGGAGGAAAATAGACCTGGCAAACTACAGGCCCATCAGCCTGACCTCTATCCTGGGCAAGGTCTTGGAAAAGATTATCAAAGAGGCCATTCTAGCTGTTGGGAATATCCTGAGGGATACTCAGCACGGGTTTGTTATGGGTAGGTCTTGCTTGACCAATCTCATTTCCTTCTAAGACCAGGTGACCTATTACCTGGACAAGGGAGAGGAGATTGCTGTCATATATCTTGACTTCAAAAAAGCCTTTGATCTGGTATCCCATGATCACCTCTTGGCAAAACTGGCCATCTGTGGCCTCGGGTCCACCACGATCCACTGGCTGGGGAATTGGCTCCGTGGTCAGACCCAGACAGTGGTGGTTGATGGAAGTCAATCGTCATGGTGCCCTGTGACCAATGGGGTCCCCCAAGGCTCTGTCCTTGAACCTATATTGTTCAGCATCTTCATTAAAGATGTGGACATTGGAGTCAGAAGTGGATTGGCCATGTTCACTGACGATACCAAACTCTGGGGTAAAACATCCACACCTGAGGACAGGAGAGTGATCCAAGCTGACCTTGACAGGCTCAGGAAATGGGCGGATGAGAACCTGATGGTGTTTAACACCAAAAAAATGCAAGTTTCTCTACCTTGGGAGGAAAAACCTGCAGCATCCCTATAGGCTTGGCAGTGCTACGCTGGCCTATGAATGAAAAGGACTTGGGGGTCATCACTGATCACAAGATGAGCATGAGCCTTCAGTGTGTTGCTGCGGCTAGTAAAGTGAGCAAAACACTGGCTTGCATCCATAGATGCTTCTCAAGCAAATCCCGGGATGTCATTCTCCTGTTGTACTCGACCTTGGTGATGCTGCAGTTGGAGTACTGCATCCAGTTCTGGGCTCCACAATTCAACAAGGATGTGGAGAAGCTTGAGAGAGTCTAGAGAAGAGTATGGCCATCAGACCTGGAAAACAAACCATGGAAAACAGACCTTATGATGACAGGCTGAGAGCTATGGGTCTCGTTAGCCTGGAAAAGCACAGGCTCGGGGGCAATCTGATGTCACCTATAAGTTTATCAGAGGTATTCACCAGGATCTGGGGGAAGGATTGTTCACCAGAGCGCCCCAAGGCATGACTAGGTTGAATGGTTATTAACTCCAGCAAGACCATTTCAGGTTGATATAAGGAAGAATGTCTTTACTGTCCAAGTTCCCAAGGTCTGGAATAGCCTGCCATCAGAGGTGGTTCAAGCACCCACACTGAATGCCTTCAAGAGAAATCTGGATGCTTATCTTGCTGGGATCCTATGACCCCAGCTGATTTTCTGCCCCTCAGGTGGAGGGCTGGACTCTATGATCTTCTGAGGTCTGCTTGGCAGTGGACCTGGAAGTGTCTGGGTCCACCGCTGAGTGCATGAGCAATCCCCCCTTTTCCTCCCACATCAGTGATCAGCCACAGGGGGACCCCAGGTGCCCCCCGACCCAGGATGTACCTAGTCACCAAGCTGGGGGGCAGGGAGGTTCCCACAGTGCTTTGCGGCAGACCCAGAAGTGGACTGGAAGTACTTCTGGTCCACTTCTGGGTCTGCCGCAGAGCACGCTAGGGACCCCCCCCCCCGCATTCCCATGGGATGCTCCATCTGCCCCACCATCTCAGCATTCACAAGCTACCTGGTATCTTGAGGTATGTAGAAAAAACACAAAGCTGTGTCTACGTCCAAATCATTGAATCTCTCTGAATCTCTCCAAATTCAACCGGAGGCTTCTGATTCGGTTCGCAGAGATTAACAGGTCTCCTAATCCAATTCAGATTTGGAGATTTGGCCACCAAATCAGGCTGAATCTCCTCCGAATCGAATCAGTGACTGAAGCTTTGCACAGCCCTTGGCTGCACCAGGTCTGAGGACCTCCAATAACTGCACCTGGGATGCTGTTGCTTCTCTCCACCCCCCACCACAAGCCTTCTAGCTGCAGTACAGGCACAGCTGGAAAATGCCCAGCCTCAGTGCAGGTTCCTATGGGCTGGAAGCTACATGCACACTGCAAGCAGGGGAGAAGAGAGTGGGGAGAAGGGCCAGCGGCACAGACATAGCTAAAAGCTACACAGCCCCAGAACAGCTCCTCTGCCTGCACCCACACTGATGCCAGCTAGCAAGGACCTCTCAGGACCATAAAGCTTCTAGCTGAGCCTGTTCTGCTACTGCCTCCCCCAACTCTCTCCTCCACCTGGCTAGTCTGGAACAACATTGCCTTCTGCATCCTTCCTTAGTCTTCCTGTAACTTCTGACATACTTGTTCCATCCTTTTTTATTGTCTTTTATATCCCTTGCTAGTTGTATCTCAAATCATGCAGTCATTACTGATTTTCTTCCTTCATGCCCATGTAATACTCTTATACTCTTCTCCAGTAATATGGCTAAGTTCTTTTTAGGACTCCTTTTTGAGTTTGAACTCAGTGAAAAGTTCAGTTTAGCTGGCCTCCTTTAGCACTCCCAATTCTTGCTTCACATTGGGATAGTTTGCTCCTGTGACCCTAACCAGGCCTCCTTAAAATATGGCCTGCTCTCCTGGACAGCCTTTCCCTTAGACTTACCTCCCAGAGGAACCTGTCCATCAGTTCCCTCAATTTTGTTAAGTCTGCATTTCTCAGGTCCAGTGCTTTCATTCTGCTGATCTTCTTCCTCTCCTTAGGATGTTGAATTCAATCATTCTATGGACACTATCATCCAAGTTACCTTCCACCTTTGCGTTCAGAATCAATTCCTGCCTAACCCTGAGTTAGTCTCCCCACCACCTGCATCAAAGAGGTCGGTGCAAGGTTTACAAATCTTGTGAATTATTTTTAGTGTTTACAAAATCATTTGAGTGCACACATTTTTAACAGTAATTTAAACATGTTCCTTGCCCTCAATGAATTGTTAAGGGAAAAAAAATGTAGAGATAGTATACTAACTGAAAAATATAATTGTATCTAAAACATCAAATAATTAACAATTAAGTTTTCATTTCAACATTTTGAAATAAAAAAACTTCAACTTCATTTTCTTTTAAAATTGAGCTAATTTTTTAAATTTTAAAAAGGCAAAAATAATAAAAATAGGTACAAACTGATTGAGGATCGCTTCAGGCTAGACATAAGAAAAAACTTTACAAGTCAAATGCTGAGGGTTTGGAACAGGCTCCCCCCAGAGGTGCTACACCCATCTTGTTGGGGTCATCTGATCCCAGAAGTCTTTCCTCCCTAAGTGCACAGGGGCTGGATGCGATGATCTGTAAGGTCCCTTCCAGCCCCTAACAACTATGAAACTATGAAGCACCAAAAAGCTAAACAAAATATTTAGTTTCTTGTTGAAGGAAATGAAAATATTTTTATTGACCAAAAATACTTTTCAGACAATCAACTTTCTGAAACTACTACCATTTAAGACAAAGTTTTTATAGCTTACTTTCTGCTTTGGGATTGAGGAATGGGGGAATTGTTTTTTGCAGATTGAACACAATAAGTTCAGCTGTTTTCCACAATGAGAAGAACAAAAAATATGCTACATTAATGCAAGAATTGAGCAATTTAGTTGACTAGCTCTAGCTGAAGGTTGAAATTTGGCAAGGGGTGACCCTTACTCATTAAAACATGACATCTGTAAGTGTTCCAGAAATGATCAGTTGTGATTAAATTTAAATGATAAGCTCTTGAAAATTTCATTATACATATATGCACAATCAAAAAGTATGTGGAAAGCATGTTGTCTTTTTGCATGTGCCTAGTTTTAAGTGTATGAAAAGTATCGTTGAAATCAACAAGATTAAAGAAGGAAATTCCGTTGCTTGAAAGTGAAATGTATACTATTTTAGAGTACTGTTACCACTGAGTTTCCTCTTCACCATCTTCCGTGGCTTTTTTCCTAGTGGAACTCAAACCTGATAAAGTTTGAAATCAAATATAGTTTTCAAACCCAGGATATTAGAATGGACTCTAACATCATATAAAAGTACAATGCTACTGAACATATCCCAGCTCTTTTAATAAGCTACATAACTGGGGGAAGAATATATATATTTTTTAAATTACACATTTCATATGCCATTAGAGGTGACATCTTCTCCATCATTGTCAGGAGCCTAGCACCTGAGTTTCAATCATTCTTTCTTGAATAACAAATCATGAAGAACTAATCTGAGGGTGGTCTCCAGTTGTTCACTGTAAGAGTACATTACAAAAAACTAACACATTTTTGATACGTATACCCAGAATAAATCAGTGTCAAAATGGTTGTCATTCAATTTATATCCCCAAAGAAAAAACATTAAGATTTACTCCACACGAATTTGATTTAAAAGTACCTTTAAATGTAGATGCTCTTTCTCTCTTGTCCTTATAGTAATACTAAACAGGTAGATTAGATCTTACTTGAAATATCTAGGCTAAACATTATATTTTTCCTGCAATCTAGTAAGAAAGTTCATAACAGTTTGAGACAGGGAAATTTGTCACAGTTGCTTTAAAGCAATATAATAACAATACAACACCATAACGATGGTAATTCTGACAAAGAACAGTAAATTAAATGATAAAATGTTGCAAATAATGGAAAACTAGCAATCATCCATTGACTATGCAGTGTTGTCACTCTATATACACACACACACACACACACACACGTGAAAATTGTCTCCTGTCACTGCAGAAAAATCCAGAAGGTTCAGGAAAAATGCACAAGAAGTATTAAAATTACATTTAGCTACTTTTGACAAAATTAATTTTCCTTACCATTATTACAGAGAACTATGAAATGTAAGTATTACAAATGCAAATGATTCCACACTTTTACCATCTTGATTATTTCAATAACTACTCATGTGCAGTCATAAAACTCCAACGTGCTGCCATGCATCATCATAAGACACAGATAAATGTATCACATGTAGTAGATACTTAATACTTTACCATTTATACAACTATTTCTTTTTGTGGAAAGTAATAATATTTCATCAATTCATTTACATTTACACAGTAAAAGCTTTGTTATTCAGCATGAATGGGCTAAGGAGGGTGCTGTTTATCTAAAAATTCCTGTTATTTGGGCTTGCATGTGGCAGCAGTAGTGGTGGCATTATGGGGTGGTGGATGGTGGCAGTGGCCACATGTAAAATCCTGCCACCCCTCCCCACCACATCCAGCCAGCCAGGTGGCGCCTGTGCAGCCTACAGACTAGAGCCGCTGCCCCTCCCCCACCCCCTGGCCTTGCTTAAAAAATACTTGATGCGCACACTGGGTAATAGGCATACAAAAAACTAGAACTCTTGGTTCCAAAATGATACCTTTTATTAGACCAACTGGAAAATGGTAAGAAAAGTGTCCTTTTCTGCAAGCTTTCGGGATCAAAGTCCCTTCATCAGGCTCTGGCAAAAGTGTAGATGGTACAAGATGGTAAAAAGTCCCCATAGGTAGGAAATAAGCTTCATTTTTGCACAGAGGCAGCTGAAGATGGAAGGCTGTCCCTCTGGGTTCATGAAAATGTCTTTGTGAGCTGTGTTGAGTACCTCTTTGATGTGTTGATCAGGTAGAATTCCTTCCCTGGAGGTGTCAGATGGCAGGCGGGGGAGGTAAAAAAAAACAAACAAAAAACCAACTTACTTGTGCTGCAATAAAGTTTAAAATCCAAAATCAGCTTAAATTTGGCATCTTCCATGCTTCAGGGGTATACTTGGTAGCTGTGTTGGTCTGAGACAAAAAGACATATAAAAAACTAGAACTCTTGGTTCAAAAATGATACCTTTTATTAGACCAACTGGAAAATAGCAAGAAAACTGTCCTTTTCTGCAAACTTTCAGGGTCAAAATCCCTTCGTCAGGATCTGGGAAAAGTATAGATCAGGCTTGTCCAACATGTGGCTCACCAAGCCATTTTATCTGGCCCATAGCAGGGGCAGCGCTGCCACCGCAGAGTATGAAGCTGTAGGCACGGTGGCAGTGCCACGGAGTGTGGAGCTGTGGTGGCAGGGAGCCAGCGGTGAAGGCAAGGCAGGCAGGGAGCACGGAGGGAATGTGGTGAGGTGGGCAGAGAGCATGGAGCCTCAACAGTGGGGCAGACAGAGAGCACAGAGGGAGCACAGTGAGGCAGACAGAGAGCGCTGCGGGGTACAGAGCCGTGGCGGCAGGGCGGACAGAAAGTGCGGAGGGAGCGTGGTGGAGCATGGAGCCGTGGCAGTGGTGGGGCTGCGGCAAGGCGGGCAGGACCGGCCCATGGGCCCCAGCCGGCAGCGAGGGGAGGGGAGCTGCTTACCCCCACAGGGCCCGGAGGAGCAGCCCTGTGTGGGAGGGCAAGCAGCAGCCGCTGGCAGTGCCAGCCCATGCCTACATCCTCACGCCCCTCCCCACTTCAAGCCTGCCTGGCTGCTCTGCCCTGCCCCACAGTAAGGCAGCACCTGCTCCCCCAGCCAGTTTCCCCCTGGGCACTAGGGCTCTCCAGGCCCGGCCACTCGTGCATAAGGCCCCAAGGGGGCCACTTCTCACGTGCTGCTGCGGACGGGAGGATCCCAGACGGGTCTGCACCGGCCAGCAGAAGCAGCGGCAGAGCCTTGTGCCGCTCGGGATGGGACGAGCTTGCACCAGTCAGTCCCACGCAACATACGGCTCTGTCACCACCTCTGCTGGTCAGCCGGCCTCCTCCCATCCCCAGCAGCACATAGGAAGCGGGCTTCAGCTGCATGCTGCTTTTCCTGGCCGGTGCTAACCCGGTTCTGCCCAAGTGGGTCCTGCAGCACCATGTCAACCCGGGCATGGCACCAGCAGGCTAGACGGGCCCCGGATTAACCCAGGCCTGGCCCCGTGGCTTCTCCAGCACCAGGTCAATCCGGCTGTAGCTAAGCAGCTCCTGCAGCACCATGTCAACCCAGGCATGCATGTCATGTCAACCGGGACCATGTCAACCCCTGCAACTTCACTGGTGTCAAAGGTCACGTGACATCACTTCCTGATATGATATCACTTCCTATGACACCTTTGAATATGGCTCACTGGCCCACTGGGTGATAAAAAGTTTCTGATCCCGCCCCATGTTCAAAAAGGTTGGACACCCCTGGTGTAGATGGTATAAGATGGTAATAGAGCATTCTGGTTAGTAAAATGCTGGTTAACGCAGTAACACACTTACTGTAATAAGTTCTGAAGTATGATTTGGGTATGTATGTACTGGGGTTTATTTTAATTTGGTTAAATTTAGTAAAATACATGTTCTACCTTTATAGAGATGTAGGACAATAAAAAACAATCTATGACCTGAAGTTTTAAAGCTCAGTTAAACATGTATGTACAGTGTTATTTGTGGTGGATTTGATTTGTATATAGTGCAATTTTAAAGCAAACAATAATGTAGGATACTGTTTCTTCTTGCTTAATAGCTGTGTAAAACAATGTAGAAGATTGCTACTTTGTACATTGACATATTGGCCTTTTGTTGTTCACTGGCTACAGAGTAGGAGTTAAAGTACTAAGGCCCATCTGATTATTTAGTTCCTGTACTCTCATGAAGCATCCACATTTAAAAATATATAGTTTGGTCTGTATGGATAACAGCATTCTCCTCGTTTGCCTCCCAAGTCACGCAAAACTTACCTCAACTTTTTCCACATCTAAAAAATTGCACTTTGGACAACAGGTCCAAAAGTGCCCTTCTTTGATGTGACCTCTATAGCACTTAACTCTTGCATAGTCATAAGCAACACGAGAATGTTTTTATAGAGTAAACTTTAGCTACTGTAGCTGAAAAATAAATGTAAGCCTGAGTGTCAGCTACAACAGCCTGTGTTGTCCTGCTTGAAAATGTCCTTGAATAGGCTAAAGCCTTGGCATTTTCTGTTTCCACAAATTTTACATAAGGAACATATGTACTGAATTGGTTCTAAGAATTAAAATCTGTATCAATTTAATATAATCTGTTTTATTAACAAATGAGTCCTAAAAAGAGGGAAAGGCAAACTGTTCCACATCAAAGCTTATGATGGCTAATTATTCATTTCCTTTTTCAGGTCCTAGACATCACAGATGATCTGGAAATGTGATTAAAGTAGGGGTGAGCAAAATACAGCCTGTGGGCCATTTCTGGCCCACCAGGCACTTTCATTCAGCACCCAGCGGCCATCAACAAATTGTGCACCACTAAGCCCTTCTGCCCATAAGCGTGGGAGAAAAAGAACCCATTTTTTGTGCCAAGACAAAGGAGGAAAAGATCAAATTATTCACGTTCTACCTTAGCACCCCAACTGTTTCATATTGCAGGTGGGACTGGGGTCATAAGCATGGCTTCTTTTGAATCTACCTGCTCAAAAGTGCCATAGACTTGCCTATTGGGGAATACTCCTAGTGAGGGTGTAATTTCATCTCTATAGGTTCCTATGAACAAGGGTTAGTTGGGAAGACACAGAGTGGGTAAACTACTGTTATGTTTCACATAAGCTCTACTACCATAACAGCCACTTGTAGCTATAGGTGACCATGTTTAAGTTATAGCCAATATGGTAGAAAGCACATCCAATTCCTCATCTACTGTCTACACCCACCAAACTCCTGTGGGTTTTTTGGACTTAATCTGTGAGGAAGAGATAGAGGATTTAGCTTAAATAATTAATTTTTGCAGCATTCTAGTGAAATGCCAAGTAGTATTGTTTTATTTTTTTATATCAATGAGGTTGCCAAGGCACAGAAAATGTAAATGATTTACCTAAGACCCCAGAACAAGACAGTAAGAGACCTAAGATTAGAGTTCAGTAATTCTTAACTTTGACTAGGGGGCACATCTACATGTTCACTAACATGCTTCAAATAATGTGCATTCAATTTAGTACCTCAAAGTACTAAATGCTCTATTACCTCCAGAGCATGAAAGCTGCTCCGACACACTGTAATTACAGTGGATCAGAGTAGATTCGATTGAGTGCAGCACAGATTTGATACAGTGCATTACAATACAGAGTACTGATAATTCAGTCTGGTAAGAGATTGGTAGAGAGAGAGGCAGAGATTGGCAACTTGCAACTTGATTCAGTCTGCCGGAGAGTGGCAATTACCATTCTCCAGCAGCCTCCCGCACTTCAAAATGGCAGCATGGGCATTTGAAATAAGGCTTGTTGAACGAGTTTCAGTTCAAGTGCCCCTGCTACTATTTTGAAGCATGAGGACAATGATATATGAGACACTGCTGTGCTTTATTTAGAGTGGCCCTCAGAGCCACTCTAATTAAAGTGCCACCCTCCTCACCCCCAGAGTACATGTGAAAGTGCTCTCCATAGTGAGGTACTGAAAAAAGGCACATTAGCCTATTTTAATGTATATTAGCTAAACAGCACAGTATTTTTAGCTAGAGAGCAGTTTAGAATTAAAATAGGCTAAGGCACATTAAAAGGTATGTGTAGACACATCGTAGATAACACATCATCTCTGAAAGACAAAAGAATGAAGAATCGAGATGTCCCTTCAGTGCAAGTGTTGCACACAGAACTTTCATGTTTGTTTTTGTTCCCCGGTGGAGAGAGACATTACTAAACATTTCAGTAACAGGAGTTCTTCAAGATACAGCAGTCTACTGCAGGTGTACATGTGCCTAAGAACAATGATTTTGCCACAAGTTAGCCTGACCCATGCATTCACCTAAACTAGCTTTATGATCCTAATCAAGAATATATGGTATAATGCACAACCAGTCAACAATCCAGTTTCTACTTACCCAGGCCTAAGCACATTATACAGCACAGAGGAAACACGTTAAGTAGTGGCATGCAAAGAATACATCTCAAAGAACTCCAATTACTGAACTGGTAACATCATTTCTTTAAATAATTGTCCCCCATGCACACTGTACTGGAGGAGGCACCCAAGCATTAGGGCAAGTGCTCAAAGCCTTGCTGGTAGAAGCAACTACAATAGTGTCCTACCAGAAGAGGTGCCCAACCAAATGTCTTGATACAGGGACAACCCAAGTGCTACTTTTCAATGTGGAGAACATATTTATTACATTTTACTTTCTGGGGAAAGAAGACAAACTACCCAGAGGATCATCTGGAAGTATTTTGTCTGTGAAAATAAAAAGCTAAGGTTTTTCTAAAATCTAAGCAATGAAGGCCTTTTTAACTGTAGCCAATTTTGGAAAAAATATAGATAACTAGATTAGTTGGTGAATGTGAAGCTTAAAAAATACTTTCAGTAAAAATGTAAAGCATAGCTGTAGGGAAAATTTTCCTAGTACAATGCAACACAGTGGTGAGGCCTGACAACATGATTCCTAATTCCCAACTCTCTAGCAGGTGTTGTATGTGGAAGGAAGGATGCTTTTATGAGGTGGAGAAATAAACATCTTTGTACTGGATGTAATACAGTGCAGTACAATACAGAGTACTGATAATTCAGGTAGGTAAGAGGTTGGTAGAGAGGTAGAGATTGGCAAGTCATTATACTGCAGTTGCCAGTACTTCAGGAAGAAGAACAAAAGAAGATTTGTCCTCACTTGGTATTAAAATGGCTACTGATCTTAAAAAATAAAACCTTGACATAATCTTGTGCACAAGATTTTAGTTAATTCCAACTATCAAGGAGGTTTGAAGAGTCTGAGACAAAGCAGGGCAACTGTCCTTTTGGTGCACTAACTGCTTTCCTATGATCTGTTTCTGGATTTCTTTCAGGTCTTAGCTTAATTGCTGATTAGGCTTAGTTTTAGGAAAATGACAACATACTTGTGGCATAGTTATTTTAGACCCTAAATTGCTCTCAACCTTACCTCTATCTTAAGGTAATTTTATAAAGACTAAATAGAAAGATTTTAGTCTGCAAATTTTTACTTGTAAATATTTACTACTGCTTACTTGATCTGGATTCATGGAGAATAATGAACTTTTCATATGCAATTATATTCTTACACACAAAATGCACAGAAATAGAACAAGTTGTTGTTTGTAGCCATATTGGTTTAAGGACAAAGGCAGACAAGGCTCTTTGGGCAGATGGGATATCTTTTATTAGACCAGGTAAATAGCTGGAAAAACTGTTCTTTGGAAGCTTTCAAGCACAAATACCCTTCTTCAGGCATAGGTAAAATCTCCTGTGCCTGAAGAAGGATGTTTTTGTCCGAAACCTTGCAAAGAACAGCTGGTCAAATAAAAGATATCATATCTACCCAGAGAACCTTGTCTGTCAGAATGGAATTCTAATCTTTAATGAATTTGAGAATCCATGATAATCATTTATTATATCTGCTAGATTCAGAACCTTAGAGAAAATTAATATTGTCAACAGGACTTTTATTATGTGTGGATTACAAACGAGGTTTTTGTTCTTTTCATTATTTCCTCTTTAATTTCAGACATAACCACACGTCAGTCTTGATCTTCCAGAGCAGATCCCATTAATTTAATTATGTTACCAAATAACAAAACTTCACATATTCTTTTTATTTGCTTTAGTATCTCTTTCATTCTTGGTCTATTAATATTGCTTTCTCCTCATAATTGACCCCTAACAATTTGTCCTTGTTTATTTTTGCCATCTCTTTAAGTTTTGATTTCACTGCATTTCCCAAAGGTAAAGCTGCTACCTGCAAAAATCAAGTCAAGTATTTGGTTCAAGCTGTCTTTTCTTCTTCCATTATAAGGCTTTTACTAAAAAAAAAAAAAAAAAAAAAAATGCTGATGATTCTCTCTTGTATTGTAATAACCAATATAGGTAACAACATCTTATTTACCTCTTTTTTCTCTTGAATAGCATTCCAAAGACAGATACAACAGCAATCACATGAAACTGCACAATAAAGAAAAAATACAGAGAAGACACGTTGTGGAAGTGAAACTACAATAATTCAGCCTGACTTTGATATGGTACTTGTGGCTTACAAAACAGAAGCAGCAAAAAATCTCAGTCAATACCATTTCACATTCCACTATACCGGGGTGCTCAATCCCCAGCTGTGGGACAGATCTGGCTCCTGGCATCATGTCAACCAGCAGGTCCCAGCAGGGGTAGAATAGGCCCTAGAACTCAATCCTGTGTGCAAGGGATGGAGGTGGCATGGGGCACTGGAACTCAATCCCAGCACAGGGGGCTAAACTGAGACTACACAGGCCCAATCCTGGGCCACAGGACCAATCCTGGCACCTGGGGAAGATCTGGCCCACAGTTTGGCCTTGCAAACCACATGAGTGATGCAAGGCCAAAATGTTAAACATCATTTCATTATATGAACAGCTTTCAGTGTCACCAACACACTAAAAGTTACTTAAAGCCAAAACATTATTAATGCACTGTTTTCCTTAGAGTTTCACATTCACAAGAATAAAAAAAGTCACAGCTTTGGTTTTTGTATTATTCTCATTCTTCAATTAAATTCATAACTAATTAATGAAATGCTTCACTTTCTTGAAGTTCTCTCTTTTGGCTGAACAAACTTGTAGGTAATATAAAACATTTTTCTCTGTAAAGGAGAAAGAAAAATATGTTCTTATAAATGTCTGTGTCCTAAGAATTACTTAAAAAATGAACATCATTGAATATTTTATTAGTGTATCAAAATGGTATGTATTTACCATCATTTTCCTTCACATTATTGAGTAAATTCTTCATTCAATAAGGCAAGTGTACTAGAAAGCTTACCAACAAACCACAAGCCTTTATAAATTAATGTTCACGTATAAGGCTTCTCCATTATTGTGCAAAGATTTTATTGAGGCAAATTGCTTCAGCTTTTAATATTCCTGTTCACTCAAAACATTGTTTTAATCCCAAAAGAGAATCTCCTTAATGTAGCAGTGAGATTCAAATAAAAGATGTCAGCTGTTCATTTTGCACAAACTTTACCAAAAGTCCCAAAACAAAATACTAAGACTGAATAAGAAAATTTGAGAGCTGAAGAGTGTATTTCCATTTAAAATTAAGTTAAATATGATGCATCTAAGCTAAGTACAGAGGTTCAAAACACCTGAGGCAAAATCAATTCAGTTTGTAGTTTTTTCTAAGCTGGGTAGAATGAATTGATCAGCGTTTAGGTACAAAGACAAGCAGATGCCTGCACTGGCCCAGGCCAGGAGCCTGGGGATGCTCATTAGGGCTGTGTGAAGCTCTGGGTGCTGATTCAATCTGGAGGAGTTTCGAGCTGATTTGGTGGTTGAATCTCCAACTCCAAATCAAATTAGAGGACCATCAAAAGGTATGAATTGATTCAAAGCTCTCTACTCACTGGGTGCTGCTTGGTGGGGGGGCAATCCCCGCTGCCCCCACTGCCACATGCCACGTGGGGGGCCCTGCCATGAGCCACCCAACTCCTGCCCCACTCTCTCAGCCCCCCATGGCTGCCCCAGTTCCAGCCCTTTAAGAACCCCCCGCAAAAAACCCTGGGCTCACCGGCTCCTGTAACAGCCTCAGGGCTTCTGTGTAGAGCCCCCCCATGCAGTATGGGGCAGTGAGGGCAGCAGGGATCACCTCCCCCCACCCAGCAGCTCCCAGTGGGTGGGTTTTTTTCCCCAAAGAGCTGGGAGCTTGGGGCAGGTGGGGCAGCCATTGCTGAGGCTGGGAGAGTGGGCATGGGATAGCGCCTGTATGATTGGGAGAGCTGTCAGGAGCGGAATCAACAAATCAGATTCAGCTGAAGCGATTCGGAACAGTGATTCAAATCACCAAATCGAATAGCTCTTCCCCGAATTGGCCAAAGTGAATACTAACCACTCCACGCAGGCCTAGTGCTCATGTACACCACTCCTCATAGCCATTCTGTCTAAGACTGCTGAACTCAGCTAAGTGGCAGCCCAGGCCTAATTGGCAGCTAGGATCTGCAGGGTACAGGGGGAAAGCCCCTGCCAGGGGTCTTTTTGCTCCACCCGCAGCTCAGAATTGGGTTGGGATCACCCCAGCCCCACTGTCTTCCCCAGCCATCTGCCTACAAGAGGTAGGGAGGGGGGGCACAGGGCTGGGAACTCCCCTTTTCCCCCCCAACTTACCACAGCCCCCCCCAGTCGGGAGTCTGCCTAGCATGGGGAGAAAGCACTCACCAAGGGGCTTTTCACACTCTCCCCTCCCCCTGCAGCTCAAGCTGGGCTGGGGTCATCCCTCATTCCCTAGATGTCTACCTCCAAGAGGGGTGGGGAGCAGAGGGAAATATGTCCCCATGGCCCAGGATTGGGACCCCAGCCAGGGTCTGCCTTGTGCAGGGAGAAAGCACCCATTGGGTGGTTTTGTGTGTCCCCACAGTTCAGAGCTGGGCTAGGATTGCCTCAGCTCCACTCCTTCCCCAGCCATCCACCTCTGAGCAGATGGCAGATGGGGAGGGACTGGGGCTATCTTAGCCCAGCTCCAAGGTGTAGGGAGGCAAAAAGCCCACCTGCCAGCAGGAGCTTTCCCCAAGCACCAGGCAGATTTCAGCTGCAAAGTGGGGTGGAGGGAGGTGGTGCATAACCACACCCTGCCCCGCCCCATGCCTCTTGCAGGTGAATGGCTAGGGAAGGGGCAATACTGGGCAATCCCAGCCCAGCTTGAGCTGCAGGGAGGGGTGAAAAATCCAATGGTGGGTGCTTTTCCCTCTTACACTGGGCAAATTATGGCTGGGGAGTGCATTCCTAAACAGCCTCCCCCCCTTCCTCAGAGGGGCTGCCCCCTCCGTCAAATGCTGCGATTCCTGCGGAGCAGAAAATTTCTAAGTCCCGCGGAGCGCGCCAGGTCGACCCGGAGCCGACCTCCCGCTTGACTGGGGCGAAGTCGGAATCGCGGCCGGGCTCCTGGAACTCCACCCGGAGGTGCGGCGGGGGTGACGGTGATAGGATGGGGGGTTTGGAGGGACGGGACGGGCGACAGGATGACGGGAGGCGAGGGAGCCGCAGCCCGCGGGCAACGGCCTTCCGCGACACCCCTCTGCGGAGAGGGAGGCAGGGTCAAACCCCTCTCCGTCCCGGGGGAACTTCGGTCCCCAGGTCAACCCCATGTATTCCTATGGGGAATTTCGGTCCCCAGGTCAACCCCATGTATTCCTATGGGCCGCGGCGGCGGAGGAAGGCCGGCTCGGGGACCCCGTCCCGACCTCGTGCGGACCCTGGAGCCCGCCCTCCCTCTGGCTTGGCTTCTGCCACGGGGCGAGCCCGCCGGGTTGAGTGGGGTGGGGGGCACAAAAAGCTACCTGGTGAAGGCTCCTACCCAAGATCCTGGCTGAGGGAGACAATGCAAAGTAGGAGTGGGGGAACGGTGTCTCTGCCCCCCCACCAGGAGGTGGAGGCTGGGAAAATGGTGAGAATGAGCCAATCCCAGCCAAGCTCATTGGTCTTCAAGGGTTGGGGGAAGCAAAAAGCCTCCACCACATGGGTTTTTCCTACCTTTGCCTGGAGCTAGGGTCTGTTCCTCTGCCCCACCCCCTCCAGCTGGTCTGACAAGTGCAGGTAGGAAGCAGGCTGGGGTCAGAGACTTTAGTGCCCCAGCTCTGTGACAGCTGGGGGTGGGGCCAGCCCTGTTCTGCTGGAGCAAACAGTACAGCCCAGGGCTGCAAGGCATACTGGGTTGCTGGGGGACTGTGAGTTAACTTGAGTCAGATGTTCCATAAATTGTTTTAACCTAAATTATTTAAGTCTAATATTATGTCCAACCAGGTTTATATTAAATTGGTCTGGGCCATTTTTGAAAGTGGTTTATGTTTATGGATATTCTATTCTCTTATAGGTTTAAGACAGTTTCTAATCACTTAAACCAGTTTACATGCAACTTCTGTCCCTAGCCTTACTGATGAGAGAAGTAGACACTACTCATAATCTATTTTGCCAATCAAGTTATAGTTATTAATAGTCATGTACCATCATGACCACAGCTTTGTTCCTATTATTAAATGGCTCTCTTTAAATTATATTTTAAATTTAAAAATTTAAATCTAATGAATTGGACAGAGCACTATATTTAAGACTGAATGAGTTTCATAATATGAGAGAAAAATAGCAGCCTTCTATTGGAATACAAAGCTGATAAATATAGGGGGTGATATTAAAGTAGTTACAGGTGAAGAAGCTGAATGCTACGGAAAGGGAAAGGGAGTTACTTTCACTTATACCGTAAGTAGCAGAACAGATTTTATAATTATAGGAATACTTTATTTTCCTCTCTCTCATGCAGTACATTTCACAGTTTTTATTGTTTTGGTATAAATATCTGTTGTTACCCAGAAATCAATGAGAATAGAGAATTAATATCAGTATATTCAGTCACTCATGTGGGTTTCAAATACAGCTGTCATATTCATTCAGTTTTATTATATATTATACTGATTTCAAAATAATTTATTTCAGAGGTACTACTATGCTACAATATACTTCAGTAATGTGTCTGGAGTGTTTTTTTCCCCAAAGAAGAACATAAAGCATCTAGGATATTTCTCTAGGTTTCCAGTTTCAGGAGCAGTCCCATATCATATTTATAACACCTGAGGTTTCAGGGAGCAACAATGCATTCAATACTATTATACTGATTCTGTGTTGAGAATGACAGTGCAATCAATTAATTATATTTTCTTGCTGTAAAAAGGCACTTAAAATTGATGAAGTAAAGTTTTCAAACAAGCTGCTCCCAAGAGAAGCCATTCACCCAGGAGGAAGAGTTTGCAAATTCTCTCTGAGCTAAATATCAAATTATGACATTATTTCCTATCTAATGTAACTGTCTAAAAGTTGACTAATTAAAAGCTATAGCCAAAAGCAATGATAGCAACTGTATGGCATTTCTATATTTGCAGCTGTTGCCATCGACACAAACCTTAATTTTATTTCTTTTTTGTGTTCACATCTCTTTATGTGGCTTTGTATGACAGACCACAAGAGAATCCATAGGAAAAGCACCACTAATATATTAACAAACCTTATGACCAAACATAAGAGGAAAGTGAGGCACCTTATGCATATATGAGTTAGTTAGCCTGTAAGTTTTCGTAAACAGCAGCTTACTTAATCAGATGGTATTATAGCCTACTACTATAGGCATAGGATGCAAATATATGAGTACAGTGATAAGGATTAGATTTGTCACCTACTTCATGATGGTATAGAAACTGATATATTACCATATAAAACAAAAACCTCCATACAGAAAATAACCAAAATCCTACAGAACTGATGTGAAACATTGGATCAGATGAAACCATATTTGTAAAGTAAACATTCCCTTTTATTGCAACTTTCATATTGAAAAGGTATACAAATAAAAATATATCATATGGCTTTGTTTTCATTGCAGACAGTTATTTCAGTTTCCTGGCACGTTTGTAGTGTAGTGATCAAAATAAAAAAGATTGATTGAAGGGTAGCTCCTATGTACTGATGGGCAAGACAGACACAAACTAAGATGTTCAAAATACAAACCAAAAGGTAAGGTTTTTTCCTATAATAAGATACACCACATATTTCATCAAGAAGGCTAGAAACAATGTACATGTGTATATTCATTCACTTCCACTTCTCCCTAAACTGACTGGAATTTTTAAGAATTATTGGGGGAGATAGGGTGAGAGTTAACTTATTCCAGTTTTGTGTGTGCCAGAGGTCCCAGTCTTTTAAAATGCTGCACACCAAGTGGGTTTAGTTGCTTCCACTGCTGCTATCAGGTTGGGCTAGGAGCAAACACGTGCTACATGCCTTGGGTTGGAATCCTGCTAGAGCCGTAGGGTAAGCAGCACAGGAGGGATAAGTGTTGGGGCAGAGGCAGCAGGAGTAAGGCAGGTGCCAACGGGTGCAGATATGGGGAGGTAAATAGCAAGGGGGCAAGTGGTGACTGGGACAGGTGGCACGGGGCAAGATGTGAGGGCAAAGGGCAGGGAGAAGGCTGCTCAACCCCATTACCTGCCCCCAGTGCTTGTCCTCCACCACTGCTTCCCTACCCATCTTACTGCTTTCTCCCACACCCGTCCTCTTGCTTCTGCCAGTGGTTGGGGGGCATAATTTAAGACGACTCCCCAAAAATGAAATTATATACCTGGAAAATTATAACAAATTTATAAATTTTCCACATATAGAATCTAATTATGGGGAGTAATCTTCAATTCAGAGTTGTCTTGGCTGCAGGTAAATATGGTAGTTCACCTTTCATCAGGAAGACTCTCTCACAGAAACGTCCCTGCCAACATCTCTTAAAATCTTGCACCTTGCCTAGGATGAAAATGAACCACTGAATTGAGAGATGGAAAGTCTACTAAGTCAGCCAGCTCATTCCTTGATAAGCAAGGACTATTTCAGACACCACATGTTCTAGCACTGTGTCCAGCCTATTCTAATACTTCCTATGTGAGAACAGGAAAGGTAAGAGTCTCTTTTCTTACAGGTTGGCTGACCTCTGACATTGGGCTTTAAACTAAGCACAACTGAAGACGGGGAGGCAGGAGATGGAGAGAGTCTGGAGCCTACAAACTGCGAGACATGCAGCAGTACACCCCAGGTAAATACCAAGGGGCTCTTTGCGCATCAGAACAGGGAGGGCATCAAAGGAACCATTCAGAGGGCTCAAGTGCCTCTACACTAATGCTAGGACCATGGAGAACAAGCAGGAGGAACTTGCACTTCTGCTTGCAAACTATAACTTTGATTTAGTGGGGCTAACGGAAATCTGGTGGGACCCTACCCATAACTGGGTGGTACACATTGAGGGCTACAGGTTGTACAGAAGGGACAAAGTAGGGAGGAAAGGGGGTGAGGTTGCTTTCTATGTAAAGGAACATTATGCATACCCTAATCAAAATAGGATCAGAGGAGGAGAAAGTTGAGACATTATGGGTTAGGATACATGGAAGTTGAGGGGGAAGAGAGTTGGTGGTGGGGGTCTGCTACAGACTACCACGTCAAGAGGAAAATCTAGACTTGGAATTCTTGAGGCAGCTCTCAGAGGCCATACAGTCTAGGGACATGGTTGTCATGGGGGATCTAAACTACCCTGCCATCTCCTAGGAAGAACAGTCATTCAAATCCAACCATTCACATAGGTTCTTAACCTGCGGGCAGGACTTTCACCTAATTCAGGCAATATATGGTCCCACTAGGGGAAATGCCTTACTGGACTTGGTGTTGACTACGGGGGGGAGGACATGGTAGGGGAGCTGCAGATTCGTGGTCACCTTGGGGACAGTGATCATCAATTAATCAAATTCACCATGCAGTGGAGGGTGGGTAAGATAACTAGTAAGATGGAAGTGCTTGACTTCAGGAAGGCTAACTTCAGTGTGTTCTGGAGTCTAGTCAACAATGCATTGCAGGAGAAGTGTATTCATGAAATGGGAGTCCAGGAAGGGTGATCATTCCTAATGGAAACAATCCTTCAGGCACAGAGGGAGACTATCCTAGTACAAGGGAAAAGGGGGAAAGGAGTCAAAAAACTTCCTTGGCTAAACAGGGAAATCCAGGGGAGCCTAAAGGCAAAAAAGAAGGCATATAGGCAATGGAAGCAGGGGGAATCTACCAAGGAGGAGTATACATACTTGGCCTGTACTTGTAGGGAGGCAGTTAGAAAGGCCAAAGCAACTAGACAACAAAAAGTCTTTTTTTTTTTTTTTCAAGCTATGTAGGGAGTAAAAGGAAGGCACAGGGTAGCATAGGACCCCTACTGAACAAGAAGGAACAATTAGTGACAGACAGGGGAAACAAGGCTGAGCTATTCAATGAGTTTTTTGCCTCAGTGTTCCTGAACAGGGCTCAAGATAAGTCTCCTAATGGGTTCTTAGATGGGCATCCGAAGGACACCAGACTACCAACTCTCAACAGTGACTTGGTGCAGAGTCACTTGAATGGACTAGATGTGTTCAAGTCAACAGACCCAGATGAGCTGCATCTGAGGGTACTGAAGGAACTGGTTGGTGTCATAGCAGAATCACTGGCATGGCTGTTTCATGGTGGTCAGGTCCCAGAGGACTGGAAAAGGGACAATGTGGACCCTATTTTCAAGAAGGGGAGGAAGGAAAATCTGAGTAACTATAGACCAGTCAGTTGCACCTCCATCCTTGGAAAGGTCTTTGAAAATATTATGAAGGATCATATTTGTGGGAGTCCAGCAGGAAAAATAATGCAGCAGGGAAATGAGCATGAATCCATAGCAGGTAGATCATGCCTGACCAATCTGGTTTTATTTTATGACAGGGTCACAAAATGCTTAGACACAGGAGTAGCAGTGGATGTTGTTTTCTTGGACTTTAGCAAGGCCTTCAATATGGTAGCTCATCCTAGTCTCATAAATAAATTAAGAGTTTGTAACTTATATGTTTACATGGTCTGGTGGGTGGCAAATTGGCTTAGCGCTCACACACAAAGAGAGGTAGTAGCTGGGTCAGTAATGACCTGGAAGGATGTGGGTATTGGGGTCCCACTGGCCGCAGTCCTTCGACCTCTACTCTTCAATATTTTCATCAGTGACTTGGATGTGGGTGTGAAGTCTATTCTGTCCAAGTTTGTGGATGATACTAAATTGTGGAGTGAAGTGTACTCTCCAGAGGGTAGGGAATGATTGCAAGGAGACCTGGACAGGTTAGAAAACTGGGAAGTACACAACAGGATGCAGTATAACAAGGACAAGTGCAGAGCGCTGCACTTAGGGTGCAAACATATCCAGCACATCTACTGGCTGGGAAGTGTTCCTCTCAGCAGCACAGAAGTGGAAACGGATCTCGAAGTCATAGTGGACTCCAAGATGAACATAAGTCATCAGTGTGATGAAGTCATCAGCAAAGCTAACCACACTTTATCTGCTGATGCATGATGAATAGAACCAAAGAGGTGATACTTCCTCTCTATGCGGCATTGGTTAGACAGCAGTTGGAGTACTGCATCCAGTTTTGGATGCTGGACTTCAAGAAGGATGTTGATAGAGTTGAGAGGGTCCAGAGGAGGGCCACTTATATGATTAGGGGCTTACAGGACAAGCCCTATGAGGAGAGACCGAGGGACCTGGACCTCTTCAGCCTCTGCAAGAGAAGGGCAAAAGGCGATCTTGTGGCTGCCTACAAATTCATTAGGGGGCGTAGCAAGGGATTGGAGATGCTCTGTTCACTGGGGCACCTCCTGGGGTATAAAGGAACAATGGTCACAAACTAACAGAGAACAGATTTAGGCTAGATAGCAAGAAAACTTTCTTTACAGTAAGGGTGGTTAAAATTTTAAATGGGCTTTGGAGACAGGTGGTGCTCTCCCCTACCTTGGGGGTCTTTAAGAGAATGCTGGATAGGCATCTGGCTGGGGTCATCTGACCCCAGCACTCTTTCCTGCCTAGGCAGGTGGTCAGACTCAGTGATCTGTTGAGGTCCCTTCTGACACTAGCATCTATGAATATTTCACATTTTAAAAATCATTACATGTGAATTTTTTTGACCTCCAAGCTGTCCAGCTGCATATCAAAAATGGATCAGTACAAGCCGATAAGGTTCCTTAAAAACTGGTCATCGGTATTAGCCCAAAAAATTTCTATTGCTGTATCCATATTTATTTCTTGGTTCTTTGACGTTATATTAGATCAATATCACTTTACGGTGCATGTTAGTATTTTTTTAGGAAAGTAAGACAGGTGCTCTAAATAAGTAAGGAAACCCAGGTGCTCTCAGCTTAGTAGCATAAATTAAATAGCCATTTGTTACACTAGACAGTTCAAAATCTCATTTGTTGTCTGGTGTTTTGATTCTAAGTTACACCTATGGATAAGTAGGTGCATCTATGTGTGCACTTTACTGTTGACTAATTAGCTTCAAGTAATGCATCACAGTCTACAGGTGTGCTTCCAAGTGCTCCCACACAAGGTCAGAAAATATATTCTTTGGACTTCTCTCCCTTCCAGATCCTCAAAACAAGGGGAAGGCAGAAATTATCCTTTATTTTTTTTTTAAAAATGTTAACCATCCCTATAAATTACCAAAAATGAGTGGGAAATGATACAGTTGCACATACTCTGTGTATGTATTATTACTTTATATCCATCTATAAATGCATTTACAGAATGAGATTTCACAAATTGGTCCACAATATGCAAAAGTTCTAGATGAAATGTATAAAATAAATTGACACAGTGTTTGAGATAGATGAAAAGTGTTATACAAATACTCAGTATGTTTATTAAACAAGAAAGCTGCTAACACCAGAGCTTGCAAAATCACCATAAATGGGTGAAATTGAAGTCAGCAGAGTTACCCCAGGGATAAGTTTGGCTTTGACTGTTGGAATCTTCAAAAATAGAAAATATGCCATACTTGATAACTTTCTTTCAGATTCCTAATGTGCAAGGGGCAGTTTAGGCTGACTTTTACATAATATTAGCAGGATATCTGCCATAGAAAATAGAAGAGATTCAACCTTTGACAGACTGACGTATATAAGAAATTCAAACTACATTCTGAAGCAACTGAGCAGTCCTTCAGAATCAAGAGGTGCCAGTTCAGATAGCATTTTAATAAAGTTTACTGCTGTTTAGTTTGATAAAAGATTAAGTCACAGAAGTTTCAACAAATGAAAATATGTTCATATGCAAAAAGAAACAGCTCATATAAGGGAGTACCTAAGGCATAGTCATTTCTAAATCAGGGAAACACTCAGAAAGCAATCTTTTATCTCTTGCAGTTAGCTATATGGGCAAATTAATCAGGTAAGTGCCTACCATGTGAGTAATCAATATAATCATTTTGATAAAAAAAGGAATTCTGTTTGATATAGTATCTTATATACATATCTTAAATTACTAGAGATGCACTGATACATTGGTCTAATAATCAGATTGGCACTGATATAACAAAAATTGACTGCATTGGAAAATCAGCTTTTTTGCCTGATGTGGCCAATAATTTGGCCAATAAATGCCCTGTGTATGTGTGCAACTGTAGGGCAGGTGGTGAGGAGCATAACCTAACAGCTTGGGGACTTGTGTCCAGCTGGTAAGCCTGTTGTGGTGGAAGGAGAAGGGGGAAGGAGGGGACATGGTTGGGGGCAGATCAAAGCCCTCATGGTGAGGGAAGGAATGGGGCTGGGGCAGGGGCTGTGCAGCCAGGGCAGGGTGGGGTGCAGGACGGAGCCATGGCTTGTGCAGGTGGTGTGGGGAGAGGGGGCAGTTCTTGCCAGTGCACACACTCTCAGAGGGTGTGCAGGACATGTGCCCCCAGATCTGTGTGTGGTGGGGTGGGGTGCAGTGGGCTGTCACTGTGTGCTGGGGTTGGGACTATGCTGTGCTCTTCCTGTCTGGGTTGGGCTGCGCTTGGGGTGGGGCAGACTGCGGTGTTGGCAGGGGAGTTGAAGGGGGCAGTGGCAAATTTTGAGGTGGGTACAGCCCCCCATAGCCCTCCTCCCAGCACTGCCACTGCCTGCCCCAAGTGAAGCCTAGCCCAGCCCCTGCCAGAAAGAGCCCAGTGCCACTCCAGCTTTATCCCAGAGTGGCAGCCTGCCCTTGCCATGTCCCATGCAGATCCAGGGACATGCCTCCCCATGGCCTCCTTGGGTGCATGCAGCAGTGGGAGCTGCCCCCTGCCCTCCCTGAGCTCCCTGGATGAGCCACAGCTCTGTTCTGTGCCCTGTCCCGCCCCAGCTCGACAGCTCCTGCCCCATTCCCTCCCTCACTGTAGTGCCTCAACCTGCCACATCATGCCCTTTCTCTTCCACCACAAGAGATTTACCAGTTGGACTCTGCTCTTCAAGCTGCTGGGCTATCAGAAATCAGATCAGTATTGGCCAATATGCCTCCTTAAAAATCCGTTATCAGTATTGGCTCCAAAAATCTCTATCGGTGCACACCTATTAATCACTGGTATATGCATTTATGTTCCAAAGCTTCCCAAAATGAAAATATACAAAATGGAAAGCAGCAGCTAATATTCAAATAAATTTAGGGGTTGGGGGACAGGAGAAAGTAAACACTACAGAACTACTTTTCAGCCATTTAAACAGTAGCAAAGACCAAGTAAAACTTTTGACAAATATCTTCACCATTGTACTGCAATCAGCTGGATAAAGCAGCATTTATTTCAGTTGTGATTGTAAACTCTTCCATATAACTGCTTTTGAATAAAAGTTTCAGCAATTTCATTCAGAATGAAAAGCTGCAAATACCTGAAAGATTATAATAGCTTTAATGTATTCCTTGAAGCAGAAAATGTCACAATAACCCTTCTTGATTATCAAATGAAATGACACTCTCTCAAAATGACTCAATGACAATTGAAAAACATAGAGAATGTTTTACATTATTAGTTTTGTATATAGAGAAATAATTCATATTTGAGAAAAATAGCAGTCTAAATAAGGAGAATCAGAAACTAACTCATTAAAAAAATCTGGTTTAACATTTCAGAAAGCTTATAGGCAAGAAAACCACCATAGATTTCTCCAGTAACTGCTTTATTGGATTTTCCCCCACACATACTATATTATTTTTTTTCAAGTGTCATGCTACTGTGATGATTCGCCTCTAGAACAAATGGAGGTCTCGAGGTAGTGCTACTCTGTGTAAATGAACCTACAACAACAGCTGTAGCAGAATACCTTGAGGAAATAAAAGCTCATGTTGTTCACACTGTCTGTTTTCCTCTAATGTAGTATCTGACAAGGACAGGTATCAAAGGACTACATAAGTAGTCCAGCATCATCACACTCTCCTGAGAGCAGCAAAATTGGAGAGAAACCAGTTGGAAAGGTCAAATAGACAAACATTTGGCATCCATGGCTTTCCCAAAATATGATTTCCTATTAATGAGCAATTACCTGAGCTCTCAGAAGACTATCACTTCAAAATACTGTAACCTTTGTCATTATGAGACAAAGCTTCTGTTAGGCAAGTACACCACTATTTCTAAAATTATACATACAGCATTGAAGGATTTTCAATAGCAGAAAATCTATGGGGGAAATACACACATCCTAGGCTTCAATATGGGAAAAATAAATATCAAACAGTCTCATTCTAATGAAATTTCATTAATACTTTTGTTTCACACACAAGAGACAATTGTATTGAGAAAGAAACTGCAGTAAAAAGGACCCCCAGGGAACAATTCTACTGAGATGCAATACCAATTAAATTTAATGAGATGAACATGTAGTGGGGAGAGGGATGGGTGAGTAGAATTGGTCCCATAAAGTTATATGAGAAATTTTACATGCTATATTGTAGGGAAGCCAAATCACCTATACACTGATATTTTTAAATCAGCTAACTAACTGAACAGAGACCAATTTACAGTTCTTTAACAGGAAAAATAATCCAATTAAAATCAATCAGATATTTCTTGGGCAAATACAGAATAACCAGTAACATGCAAGTAACGATTTTTCCTTTCAATTGCAATCCATACATAAATGAGTTCCTATTTGGTTTATATGAGTCTAATCTTAAGAACACAACTCTCCCATTGAAGTCAGTGGGAGTTTTGGTATACAAGAAATGGAAAAATCATGCCTATGAACTACATGAGTAACTATAGCTTTGTCAGCACATCAAAGAAATGCACTGAACCATCTATAAAAAAGCCAGTCCTATACATTTTGACTTCATCATTTTTCTGTGACAAGCAATTTTAAGAATTATTCATTCTCTCTCCCATACTGATAGTAAGTGTAAGTGGGCTGATTTTATACTTTGGTTGGAAATTCATCATGACAATTTTGCATGCTGAAAACAAAAAAGCATGAATATCCCTGAAACTTGATTTTAACCTTTTCTGAGATTAAAAGAATTTACATTTCTCCTCATCCCTTCCCCCCGGCCCCTGACTCTATGGGGGGGGGGGGGGTTCTTCTGTTTCCAGTAATACTCCTTGTTTACTCTCTAGAAATTAAAAATTAAAGCATGATATTGATATTAACCCACTATGCTTTAAAGTTGAGGATAACTGTTAGCTACAGACTAGAGGTTAGAGACTAGAGGCTAGGAAAAATCATCTTTTATGAGCAAGGTATGCCACAACAACTGCCTACTTCAGGGTCACTAGCACTTTCCCCTGAAGCAGACCAATTTCAGAGACAGGGTATTAGACTAGGTGGATTTCTGATCTGACCTGATTTAATAATTTCTGTATTTCTTTACTGATAGAAATATTTTAATGCTATTACTGGAAAAACTAAATAGGTAGGTACATTTCCTTCATGTGAAGAAAGAGCCATCATGTCAGACAGTTTTCCGAGGTGGTGTTCCTCAACTCCATGACAACAGAAGGGAAGCCAAATCATTTTTCTCAGCCAGAGCTTAATAAATAAATGAGACAGAACTCTCCTGAGCTACAGCTTACAAGGTAAAGAATACTAACTACGCAGAAATGCTTTTTGACTAAAACCATTTGCAGCACCTTTGACATGAACATAGGCATTTTCTGGAAGATTGAGAAAGAAAACAGAGAAACACGCAGGACATAATATGATCTTCTGACAGGTTTAACTGTCTCAATATCTGGTGTGCCTCACAAGTGTTTAAGTGGCTAAAGTGTATTTGATAACAGTGTTAAAACTTTGTGGTCGTTTGTGCATCTATTGCTCCCCGCAAATAGCTTTTCATAAGGTTGGTAGACAAGAAAAAATTAACCATGGCTCTGAAAATGCTTCAAGCTGCTTTAATCACTTGATATCTACCCCTGCTAGGGCCTACTGTCCAGTTTGGAAAAGCAAAATTAAAAACACTACTTCTAAAGGAATTTGACTTTTCAGATAAGCCCATGTGCAGAAGCCAAAAGGATTTACACTATGTAGGTGGGAACTGAATAGCCAAAAGGCTTCCTTGGCTCCCAGTTCACACAGGCTGGGTGGCTCAAGGGCAACGCAGTGGCTAGTGAATCTGACCTAGACCTAGTCAGTGTCAGTCTGAATCTGACATTTGGCAGAAACTTGGAAAAGAAAGGCGAAACGTAGCAGCAAGCCTTTGTAAAAGGAGTGTGCGCATGTTTGGAAGAGAGAAGGCCTGAAATCTGAGTACAGGAAAAATTTCAGGAGATGTTTAAACTATTTTTGGAAAAAAATCTACGTATAAGAATAGTTTTGAGGAAGGAGAGAGGGCATGGACAAACAGGTTTGTAGCAGCTTTAAAAGAGGAGGGAGAGCTGCTGCTCAGAACCATGAAGCAAGCTGTTACACCGTAACTGTTCCTTGTGCATCAGCCTGGATGGACCATGGTTAACGCTGGAGTGGTTCTGGTACACTTGCATTGCTACAGGCTCAAGCATGTGAAACAGTTAAAACGTTACAGCAGCTTCAGGGGTCAGAGCAGCAGCTCCCCACTTCCCTTTTGAAGCTGCTACAAATGTACGTTATGTTTGTCCATAATGAGAGGGTTAGAGGAAGAGAGAAGGTTTTTGAGAAGGTTAAGCCTTTTGAGAAGCTTAAGCCTTGCCATCCTGGGGATCTATGAGCTAGTTGCTTGCTCATGGGCTGAGTTTTCTTTACAATGTCCTGTGAGCAAGGATTAAGAGAAATAGACAGTAACTCCAAATTTAAGCCTCCAGAAACAAGAGATACAAACTGGAGGTATCCATCACCTTCATGTGCTGAGAGAAACTACTTGAAGTAGGGAAAGGCAGGAGGAAATGATGGCATACACTGCGGGTTAAAGTAGATGAGCCATAGACATGAGTGGTGCACAGTGGAGCATAAGCTTGATTCAATAAACAGCTCTGGCTTCAAAACCAAAGGAGTGCTCAACTCTTCCATATGCTGATGCTTGTGATATAGCTATGCAGATGTCCAAACACCAAGGGGCAACATTTTACATTTTAGTGACTTCTAAAATGCTAATGGGACAGGACAAAGAGGAGAGCAAGTCATGTAATAAAACTGTCAAGATTTTGGGACATAGAACACCTCTGCAATTTCTCTCACTGACCCTAAAAGCAACTATATACTTTAAATATTTCAAAACACTACCGTAACTTCCACTTCCCACAATAACAAAGTGTACAGAAGGAATGGAGAGGCAAGTAGAAATTACATTGCATCTTTTACCTTAGCCTTGTCCCTCGAATATCTCCCGCAACAAAAAATTAGGTAAATGATTGTTAACTCCAATAAATAATATTTCTTTCATCTAAAAGCAAAAGGTAGGAAATCCAAAGAACTTAATGCAGAGTTATGGCTACCAGATGGTTGAGGTGCACGAATACATCGGTCCCATATCAGATCAGCACCTATATAAGAAAAATTGACTGCATTGGCAATGGGGTTTTTTGGTTGATGTGGCTGATAAATGTCCCATGCATGGGCGCAGCACACAGGTGGCAAGGAGCACAGTCCAGCAGCATGAAGAACAGCATTCAGCTAGTAAATCTGTGGTGGTGAAAGGGGTGGAGGAAGTGAAGAGGTGGGGGGGCAGATTGAGGCTCCTGTGGTGAACGAGGGAGTGGGATTGGGGCTGGGGCCAGCCCTGCCCAGCTGGGACAGGGCAGGGCATGGAACAGAGTCATGGCTCATCTGGGAGTTCTGGGGGGGTGGGGGACTCCCACTATTGCATGCACCTATTAAATGGTGTATTTCTCAAGCTTCAGATGGCAGCGCAACTTAATTATATATCATCACTCAAGTCACTTCATACTTTCTCTTTCTAGGTCAATTTTGCCAGCAAGCAAATTATGTAATCCAATTAGGTAATTCATCTGGAAATTACATAAATTTTGTGGAAGAAGAATTGATTTTTTTTCTTTAGTAAGTCTGCAACATTAGAGATGCAATCCAACTTTTCTGCATATATACTTTTCTTTTATATGTTGGCATTTCCTTCAAGCTAGAAATCATAAGACAGGAGATATAAAAAGCTCCTCATTTTAATTAATCACCTTGTTCATAAGTGACAGTTGTTGTACAGTTTTATTACAGTCTTATTTTACTTCAAGTAACTGGATGCTATCAATCAATTGGCACCGTTACTCTTTACAGAGCATGGTATATGTGCCAATGAGTTATTTGAAAGGCGCTGAATCCAATGTGCAAGTGACAGTCCCGCCCACAGGTAGGGCACACTCACACACAAGCAATGTTCTGAATCCGAGAAGCAGATTCCTTCCTCCTCTGATGCCAGCCATTGCAAAACCTGATCCAGTCTGCCTCGCAGCACCTTGCTTCATCTGCAAGCTGACTCCACCAAAAAGAGTGGCTTTGTGTACTCCTTTCCCAGAGACTGTGGGGCATTGTGCACTCATCCACAGAGATTCCAAAGGATGCTAAGTAATCTTTGCAAACATCCCAAAATCTGTGCAGCAGTCTACCTCTCTTTCTAGACCCTTCACAAGCTTCAGAGTACAGCACATTCTTCAGGATCCTGTGATCCGGCATTTGCTTGACATGACTAAGCCACCTGAATCTTTTCTTACTAATCAATGTTCCCATGAATGAATAAACATGGATTTTCACTTTAGTTGACAGTTCATTACTGTTCCAGGCTCTGTCTTGCAAAAGACCAAAGTTTCGGGCTGCTTTGCTGATTCTACTAGCAAGCTCAGCCTCAAGACGCACATTGCTAGTAACAGTAGAGCCAAGGTAGAAAAAATGGTCAACAACATCCAGACTAGTACCATCTAGGGTGATATCTGGAACTTGTTCTGAAGAGCCTTGGTGCATGATAACAGTCTTCTTCAAACTTACTGCTAGCCCAAAGATTTTGCATGAGTCAGAGAACTTTGTCATGAGAAGTTGTAGGGCATCAACAGCGTGAACTACAAAGGCTGCATCATCTGCAAAGAATAGTTCACTTATGATGACATCCTTTACTTTCCTCCTAGCTCTGAACCATGCAATATGATACAGTCCTCCATCACGTCTAGTGCTGAGATAGACAACCTGTCAAACATCATGCTGCTGGGTTTTTGGTTGTAATCATGTTGGTCTAAGGACATAGGCAGATGAGGTTCTTTGAGTAGATGTGATATATTTTATTAAACCAACTGAGTAGTTGGAAAAAAAGTTCTTAGCAAGCTTCCAGGCCCCATCACCCATCTTCAAGCATACAAAGTCTCTGCTGTTCTGAGACTCCAAGGAATGAGAGAAGCTAAAAGTGTGACAGGATGCCAGTGAGAATATAAGTAGGTAGCAATTAGGAAAACAAAAGGTAAAGCAGGAAAGGGAGGGGGAAAACAGTAAGGGGAAAAAAGCCAAAGGTGAGTAAAGGAGACTCTACAGTGGTAGTAATTCAAAGTAGAAAATAGGCTGGCTGTGAAAAAGGAAATAGCTGTAAATTGGGAAGAGAAAGTAAGGGTGGGGATGGGAAAAAGCGGGGGAAAAGAAAAGTATAAAAGGTCAGGTCTGGCAGGTACCTGGTGAATCAGATATCAGGCAGGTTGTAATACATCATAAATCCAAATATTGAGTCGATTCCTGAATCTTACACCTGAACCTCCAGAAATGTTATATATCTCATCCAGTGCATCAAATGCCCTGATGGAAAATATGTAGGAGAAACCAAAGAACAATTGCACACCAGAATGAACACACACTGAAAATGCATCAAAGACAAGAATACTACAGGTATGCAAAGCAGGCCTTATCCATTTGGATTCAGCCCAAATCAGGGATGGCGATTCAATTCATTGATTCAGATCACTGTCCCCGATTCAATTTGGTCGAATCCAAAGCTGAAGATTTGAGGCTGATTCGGAGAGGTAGCAGGTACGGCTCATGATCACAGCGATACCAGGGTGGATGTGTGGGGGGCCCTCCACGTGCTTGGCAAAGAACCTGAAGTGGACCGGAGGTCCTTCCAGTCCACTTCAGGTCTGCCAGGGAGTGCGTGGGGGGGGCGCGCACCCCTCCAGCTCAGCGAATGGCTGCCAGGGGAGCCCAGGTCCCCCCCCAGACCCAGGAGGCACCAGTCACCAATCCAGGGGGGACACAGGGGGGAGCCCCAGTGCGCTGACCAGAGGAGCTGGAAGTGCTTCTGGTCTACTTCTGGGTCTGCTGCCGAGTGCGCTGGGGAGCCCCTGTACTATTGTGGGGGGCTCAGTTCTAATCCTCAAAGGGAACTTACAAAAGACCTTTTGTAGACAAGCCTAAGAACTTCACTCCATGAATCTACTGAATACAAAAGATTATGGACTCAATATAGACATTGGATTTATGATACATTACAACCAGCCTGACATCTGACTCACCAGGTACCTGCCAGACCTGACCTTACACTTCTCTTACTCCCTTTCTCCCCTCTCCTATGTTTCTGCCCTTTGGCTTCCAAGTGTTGCTGAGTGCATCAGAAGTAGAAGAAGACTTGCAGGTGATCAAGGCAGTTCTGTTTCTAGTAAGTGGCAGCAGAACTTCTAAATGGTCTACAAACCAGTCAATGTTTTCCTTAGTGTTCTTTCCAAAACTCTTGATTGCTGCATTGTACATACTTGTCTTCAGGACTTCCTATGCACCTGACGCAGTTTTATTAATTCCAGCTGACTTTGCTACTTCTTCATTGAAAAATTATTTCTTGACAGGACAGTCCCCAGGACACAGTGCCTAGGGGGAAACCCCGGCCCAAACCCAGGGGGAGCACCCACTTACCCTTCACAGGAGACGAGGACAGGAGAGGCGCGCATGCCGGGAAACCCCCTGCGTGGTTCATCAGTCGCTCTTACATCCAGCTGGGGCTGGGTGACGTCACGGAGAGGCGCCACCCGGCAGAAATAAAGCGCAGTCCCGAGGGCACGGAGGGGCCACTGGGAGGTGCCAGAGAGAAAGGGAAGCCTGTGGCTGGAAGCAGGCTCCCATGGGGCACCTCGGCCATCAAGGAGGTGAGCGGCAGCAGCACCTGAAGCGGTGAGAGCATGGAGAGCCGCAGTTGCAGGGTTCACAGTGCCGGAGCCAGTAGGGAAGCGGGAGCGGGAACCGCCGGCAAGGGAGCTGGGGGAAGAGCCAGCAGGGCCACCGGTGAGGGAGCATGCAGAGGCAACGGGCCTCAGGACACGTAGTCCTTGGGCCGGAGATAAGAGGCTGAAGGGCCCAAGATCCAAGGTGGTGTTGGCCAGGGTGTAGGGAGAGGCTGGAGCCCCATGAGTGCCTGCCAAAGGCGTGTTGGCCCTGGAGGCCACGGAGAGTGGAACCCTGCCGCTAAGGGTCCCACCCACCGCCCCCTGGGGCACCCTCTGGGAACCATCCCACGGTTCCCACGGGAGTGGGGCTGACCCGGACAGTGGCCCACACAAAAGCAGCCCGGGAACACCTTGTCGAACTGAGGTGGACACAAGGATCATTGATTTGGCACAAATATAGTATCTCTAAATTGGTAAATCCAGCTCGTGTGTGTGTGTGTGTGTGTGTGTGTGTGTGTCTCTCTCTCTCTTTAAGATTTAAACCTACAGATAGATGCCAATTCAATCCTCTGCCTGGCTCAAAATCTTCACTGATTATACCATATTCAGAAATTTCAACAACATGAAATAAATTTTTTCCAACATAACCTAAGTCAAGCAAACACTTACAAAAAAAGCTTACTTCTACTCCTCTGACATCTTGGAATCACAGCTTTAACCTTCAACCATCATTTTCAAAGTAAAATCTTTTGCAGTATGCCTAGATGACCACCAAATTCAGGCTACTTCAGACAGGACTGGCAGTGAAAATGGCATTCTCTCAGTCTTCATAGGGAATTTTCTTCCTTTATAATTAAAGGAATCCAACAAACATGCATACTAGGGGTGTGTGAAATGGGCCGTATTCAATTCAGATTTGGCCCGAATTGGGGGTGGTGATTTGCTTTGATTTGGCTCACTGTCCCAATCCAACTCAGCCAAATCCGAACCTGAGATTTGATGTTGATTCGGAGAATCAGCGATTCAGCCATAGACACAGCTTTAAATGTTTTTTCTACATACTTCAATGTACCAGGCGTGGCTTGTAAATGCTGAGATGGTAGGGCGGATGGAGCATCCCACAGGAGCATGGGGGGGGGGATGGTGAGGGGGGTCTCCTGCATGCTCAGTGGTGGACCTCCCCACACGCCCCAATTCGGTGATCAGCCCTGGAGGGACCCTAGCTGCCCCCTTAGACCCAGGAGGCACCTGTAGCTGAGCTGAGGAGCAAAGGGGAGGTTCCTCATGTGCTCCCTGGCAAACCTGGAAGTGGACCGGATGTGCTTCTGGTCCACTTCTGGGTCCGCTGCTATGCATACTAGGGACCCTTCCCCACTCCCATGGGACACTCCATCCGCTCCAGCATCTCAGCAATCACGAGCCACCTGGTACCTTGAGGTATGTAGAAAAAACATTTAAAGCTGTGTCTATATCTGAATCATTGAATCTCTCCGAATCAATTCAGAGGGTTATGACTTGATTTGGAGAGATTAAAGGGTTTCCTGATTCGATTCAGATTCGGAGATTTGGCCGCCAAATTAGGCTGAATCTCTGCCAAATCAAATCAGCGACTAAAGCGTCATACAACCCTAATACAAAACCCTAGTGGTAATTCCTATGTTCCATTCTAGAAAGTATTAACAATGGCATGCACACACATGTATTCTGTCAATAGCTGTTTGATATATTTGGTTTTGACAATTCAAGGAATAGATGCGACTTCAGTATTATTGTTTATTATTTGTAATGCCTAGGAACCATAGGTCACAGACCAGGATCCAGATGGACTAAGTGCTTGGATACACAGACAGAAAAAGATGACAGTCTTATAAAAAGGAGCTTGAAAATGGGGAAGCTTAAAAGTCTGTCAAGACAATCTGATTTTTCTTTTGCATGGTTTCTAATATGTTCATTCTCTTTCAACTATTTGTTTTTAAAGGCAGTTATTTGTATTTATTATGTTTTCAAGACACATCACATTTTAACCCTCTACTTAGAAAGAGACTGAAATCTAGATGCAGATATTAACTTCAAAACCTTATCAGAAAAAGATTACCCATTCTCTTTAATGGGAGTTCGTTGTGTAGGGGTTTCAAGATGCATACTTTTCTCTAGGCCTAGGCAAAGTGTGAAGTATTTGCTTCAGATTTGGCAATTTGGAGAGACAGTGGTTCAATTTGGTGATTTAAATCATTGTCCCAATTTGATTCAGCAAAATCCAAAGATATTCAGCACCGAATCTTATTTGGCCATAGACCATACAGGCAGGCAGTGCCAGTGGGAGCAGCTGGGGGAGCAGCCAGATGAGCACTGACTTGAGCCGACAGCCCCAGGAGAAGCTGCAGCTCATCCAGCTCCCCCCTGGCCAGGACACGGCAGGCAGTGCTGGCAGCCCTGGGAGAAGCCATGGGGGCCGAGGGAAATGATCAAGGAGCTAGGAGAATGATTGGGGAGCTGGAGGATTAAACCAGGAACTGGGGGGGAGCCCCTGATTGTTCCCCCAGCCCCTGATCATTCCCTCAGATCGGGAGATTGCTGGCAGCCCCAGGAGAAGCCACAGGGGCTCGGGGAGAATGATTGGGGAGCTGAGGGAATTGAACTGGGAGCTGGGGAGTCCAACCGGGAACTGGGGGAAACCCCTGTACATTCCTCCAGCATCCAATCATTCCCCAAAGCTCCCCAATCATTCCCGCCAGCCTTCGCAGCTTCTCCCAAGGCTGCCAGCACTGCTTGCCTCACCCCTTTGGGGGGGCATCTGGGGCAGCTAGATGAGCTGCAGCTTGAGCCAGCAGTCCCAGGAGAAGATGCAGGGGCTAGGGGAAACGATCAGGGAGCTGAGGGAAAGAGTGGGGACTGGGGGAATCAACAGGGGCTTCCCTCCAGCTCCTGGTTCAATGCCCCAGCTTCTGGTCTGATCCTCCAGCGCCCAATCATTCCCCTCAGCCCCTATGACTTCTTCCCGGGTTGCCAGCACTGCCTATCTTGCCCCGACAGGGAGGCAGCCAGGGGAGTGGCCAGACAAGCCATGGCTCATCTGGCTGCTCCTGCCGGCACTGCCTAGTAGGCCTATGTGAAGCAGCTAGTATTCGCTTTGGATTTGACTGATTGGGGGACAGTGATTCGATTCAGTGATTTGAATCACTGTCCCAAATTGATTTGACCAAAACTGATTCAGAGATTTGGCAGCAGCCAAATCTCTGAATCATCCAGGCCCATCCCCCTGCCTCATCTCCCAGCCTGGGCAATGGCTGCCCCACCTGCCCCAGCTCTCAGCACTTTGAAGAAAAAAGCCCTGACTTTAAGGTCTGGAGCCGGGATGGGCGGGGAAGCCATGGGGGGGCTGCGGCAGCTTGTGGCAGAGCCCCCCATGCAATGTGGGGGGGGCAGCAGGGTTCACTCCCCCCCGGCAGCACCCGGTGAGTGGGGATTTTTCTTTAAAGTGCCGAGAGCTGAGGCACGCAGGAAAGTCACGGGGAAACTGGGAGAGCTGGTGGGGATCGGGGGGAGCTGGGGGAGCAGGCAGGGGATGGCGCCTGGCAGGCCCCCCATGGTTCATTCCCTGCTCCTCCCCCACCCCCTACTTTCTGGCATGGAGTCTGGCTCCAGCTCCCTGCTGCTGCCGGCAGGGACTGCCCAGATCATTGAAGCTCTCTGAAACTTTTCTGAAGATTTTGAGAGCTTTGAATTGATTTGGACCTTTTTATTGGTCCCCTGATTCAATTAGGATTTGGACATTCGGCCACTGAATGAGGCCGAATCTCCTCCGAATCAAAATCGGCTACCAAAGCTTTGCACAGCCCTACTTTTCTCCACTGCTACCTTTCCAAAACCTTGTTAAAACTGCTTGTTTGTAGCTGTGATACTGGCAGTGAGTCAGAGCTACTTGTACCCTATACGCTTACGTTCCCTGTTTTACAGACTTGGAATCTCTACTCTTTGCAAGTTCTTTGGTAACAGCCTTTTAACTTTAAAATCACAGTAACACATTTTTCCAGTACCTCTTACTTGAAGTAGTGAATAAGTTCTTCCTTTTCTCCTTAGTTTTTTATTTTGCTGAATACTTTATTCCTCTCTCTCTTTCATCTAGCAATCTTAAACATCTCCTTAAACTAAATCCACATTTCAGGGAAGGAGTCAGGATTTGCCCCCACCACTGTGAGCAGATTTTTACATCCCTAAAACAAGTGAAAACCCCTTTCCCTGCCCTTTACTGCTCAGAAGCAGCCCTCACCCCTTCTCTTTTCCTTCCCCCACAAACTCCCATACCTGCAGCTCCTGCTTTCTCTGCTGCTCTAAGGCTGAGAAGCTCCAGAGGCAGCCAGGCTTAGCAAATGCCGGGCTCAGCTGGGGAAAGGACAGCAGCAATAGCAAGGTGGGAGAGCAGTTCTGCCCACCCTGCCTGCAACAGGCACAGGGAAGGAGAACCCCCAGCCATCACTGCTGCTGCCCAGGTCCCTAGATGAACCTTCCCCCACACAATGGGCAGGCATAGCTCTGATGCTTCCTTGCCCCTGGAACAGTGTGGAAAGTGGCAGAAAGGGGTTATGTCTTTGAGCAGGAAGGGGAAGAGAAGAAGGATTTTCACATGTTTTAGGTAATATTAAAAGTACCTGGAGGCTTCCATGTGTGGTACAATCCAAAGGGGGAGGAGAGGGGACTGCAGCCACACTAGTACACTCCCTCCGGATCTTCCCCAATGCATTTTTAGTTAGTTATTTATTGCATTTTTCTGTTTTTCCATGATGACACTTTCTTCTTCTACCAAGTCTTTTTAAACACTTGCCTTGACTATATTCCAGACCTGGATCCATATTTGCATCATGAACCTGAATATCACAAACTGAGTGATATTTGGATCTAGATTTTGAATCTATAAATTAGATTGTTATAGTACATATATAATTAGTAGCTCTTAATCTCTATGCTGCCAAAAATATAATATTTAGGAATTTATGGATTTTTTTAGATTCATCCAAAACTTATAATTCCCATAAACTTTTTGAAATGTAAAATTTTTATTTTAGTTGTTTCTGAAAGCTTCAGTACTACCAGCCTGAAGATTAAAGTCCATTAACCATTGAACAGTAAAGGACCAAAAGGACACATACTTCCCTCTACTCATTGCTTATGTTCCCTTAAAAATGATCCCATGTAATAAAAACAGTTTTAATCTCAAAGGTTGATTTAATTTCAATGCTCATTCAGGATGAATATCATCTAAGTGCAGAGTGTATGCATTAGGTTCAAAGACAGTTTACACTCTATTCAATATCTGTGACCCAAATGCTAACTATAAGATCAGGGAACCACCCCTCCCCTTCTATAAAGATTTATTTTGGCGTGCAAAATATATTTAAGATATGCTACCCTACTGCAAATCCTTCCTTCCTGCACTGTCTTCTTTCAACCCATCCATTTCAATTCACATATGTAAGTTCCATTTGTCATCACTATATATGAGTGGATTTGCAAATTTATTTGATGACATAATTGTTAAAAATATGCTAGATTACCACCACTACAATTTCAGCTCAAATCTCCCTTCTCGTTTCAGGTTCCCCTTTCACTCTTCTGCCACATGCTTACATTTCCATTCAAGAGCTGCTTAACATTGTTTTGATGGTGCATAAAAGTCCTTTCCTGCAGCCACTTCTAGTTCATATCACATTGCCTATTTTTTGCCTACTGCTCATTATCTTATAGCTGTTATTAACCCTCTACATGTTTTATTCACCCTAGCATGTTTTAAATAAACACTTTTAAAAAAATATTAGATTTTTTTCAGAAATTCTCATATTTACTTTTTTTAGTTTTATCCAATCCCCTCTTCCTCCCAGAAATTTTAATCATATTTTTATCTTTAAAACTCCCTCATACTTTTGTTTGGCTGAAGTACACTACATGGAAGCTAAATTGTATTTTACCATTCCTTAAAAGGAGCCACCTCAGTCTCATTAACAGGCTAACAGGAAGGCTCCACCTGGAAAAAAAAAGTGGTAAGTCACATTTTCCTATCTCTTTGCTTGTCAAACTGGATGCCAAAAATTAGCCTGCAACTGTTGGCTGTGTTCTTATTACAGTCAACTGCATGCAGATATTATAGCTACTAGTCAGGATCATATCTGAACCTTCTACATTACAAACTCTGTTTCTCTAGCCATAGAGGTAAATGAGAACTCCATTATTAAAAGTAGAAGACACTGGAACCAAATGGAAGTTGGATCATAAACACTAGGCTACTCTATTGTAGAGAGACTGCCAGGACCCCCTTGTTTTATAACGTATTATAACATACAAGGACCCCCTTGTATATATAAACATTTTTTGTAAGCAAGACATTTCTTATAAACAAAATCATATTCACTCAAACCTTAAAGATCACTAACAGCTTCAGATTTATATACAATTTATGTTAGCCTTTCCATGTACAGACTTAGGGTTTTATCTCCTGATATGATTGTTCCTTATTCTCCCTCTACTCTCTTCTGTGTATTATTCTTCCCTATTAAAACTCAAAGAAAATCACCTACCAACCTCCAGAGCATTCTGTATCATTCGCTTCAAGCTGCAAATGTCAATAAAATAAGAAATTTACATTTCTATTCCTAAGGGAGAGACGTGAATAGCAATATTAAAACACACATACATACACACTCACCTTTACTGGACAATCATATATGCAGTCATTCATTCTTTCTTAGTAGTCAAAGAATTTTTTTCTTTTAAAAAAAGATGACATAACACTTAACTATGTAAGTACTTCTGGTCCACTTCCAGGTTTGCTGCCGAGCACACTGGAGAGCCTCCCATGCTGCTGTGAGATGCTCCTTCTGCCCCAGCACCACAGTGATCGTGAGCCACGTATGCTACTTCATACCTAATGTATGTAGAAAAAACTTTTAAAGCTGTGCCTGTGTCCCAATCACTGATTCACCAAATTAGCATTAAATCATTAGATTTGGATTTGGCCAACTTGAATCAGGGACAATAATCTGAATCAACAGATCTAATCACTGTCCCTGATTTGGGCCAAATCAGAATCGAATAGGGCCATTTCGCATAGCCTTAGCATATAGCACACGATTAGGATGCTATGCTTGCTATGTCTGTCTGTTCCATTCTTGTATTCTATCTCCACACGTACTCAAACAGCAAACTACAAAGGCTTATCTACAGAAGAACTCTAAGGGAAGTTACTCCAACATATTAACGATATGGATTTAAATTGGTGTAAGTAAACCACATTAAACCCTGGCGGAGACATCCTCTCCAACTTTAAAATAAACCAACTTTGTGTAGCTTTATTCATTTTGAAATGCAGAGGAATACATAAGACGAATATAGGGGAAAGAGGAAAAATTCAAATATTTGAATTATTTAGTCTATTTTTATTTTAAAATTGGATCACAAACCATGCAACATGCTTTGTTTTGCATTTAGGGATTACCCTGAAATGTACAAAAGCCCTGCTTTCTTAGTCCTGAGATCACATACAGAGTGTTCTCCAAGTCCTTTATTCTCTTAACTGTGCACAGCATAGTGTTTTTAGTCAAACACTAAACTTCACGAGTCCCTAATGACCATTTTGAAACAGAAAAAATTTGCTTACATTCATAACAAAGTCAATATTTATAATAAGAATAAAGAAACAACAAGATGATAGCCTGAAGGGCAGACCTGATCCAAAGATCCATGCCATCTACCACAGGTCTGAAAATTTGGCAGCAGGGAGAGTGGGGGCTGCAATCACCATTGGAGAGCCCTGCTGGCAGGACAGCTGGCTAGATCAACATGTGGGGAAGTGGTGTGGGCAGCATGAAGCCCCAGTGGGGTGATGCAGAGCAGAGGAAGGTAGTACAGGTAGCATAGAGCTCCAGAGAGGTGGTGCAGGTAGCACAGAGTCAAGGAAGGCAGTGCAGGCAACACGGAGCCTCAGAGGCTGGCTGGATGAGCTAAAAGAGGGGGGTGTAGACACAAAAGTGGTGAGGGTGACATTGGGCTAAGAGAGGCAATGCAGAGCCAAGTGAGGCAATGCAGATAGCACAATGCCCCAAGGAGGCAGCAAGAGGCTGAAGGAGCTAGCACAGGGCCCTGATCTAGTGGTGTGAGGCTCCATCCAGCAGTGGGCCAAGCAGAGGAAATGTGGGGCTGATTCTGGTACATGGGGTAGGATCCAGCCTGCAAATGGGCCCTGTGGTACTCATCTGGCCTGCTGCACCAAAAGATTGAGTACCTCTGAGATAGGAAATAGTAAACTAGTTCTGAATAAACTATCCAATAAAGCTACTTTTTCTACTTCCATTCCAATCCCTCTCTCACATACTTGATTTGGCTCATGCCACATATAGACATTCAGTTTCTTTTGGGAGAGTCACTGTTTTCCCAAGAGAAACCACAAGGTCTTTTTCTCCCTGAGCAAAAATGGCAACTCCAGAAGAAAAAGAACCTGAGAACAATCATATTTCTCCTGGGTGAGCAAATTTCTGCATACCTTACCCATTTGAAAGATGCCACAGCACAGTCCTCCAGCATCCCAGGGTTCTATGTCCCTGCTCCTCATTGGACTCTGCAGCTCCAGGCGAGCAGAAAGCAGAACAATCCTCCTTCGAAATCCCACACTGTGCTAACAGGCTAATTCTAAGCAGTCTGACCCAGGCAGTCAGGGCTGCCCTGTGCACTGCTGCCGTCTCTTGCCAGGGACACTGAGGGAATCTGCAGAGTACGCTGAGATGTGTGCATATGGTTACTCTGGCTGGGCAGCATCAGCACTGTAAGCTCTCTGCCCTTCAAGAGCTCAGCATTCAAATGTATACTTAGGCATCCCTGAATAAGTTTGTCTACCAAGAGAACAAACCCAGGAGAATTCTCCCAGGTTATTTGAAGATGTGTATGTAACCTCAACCTTGAGTTAAATCTCTGCTTTGAAGCAAAATGATATTCAAATCAACTCTAAAACCTACTGTAGCTTCTCTCCTATCCTTAACATATGTACATATTTGATGTCTTAAAACCCATTAGTTCTAGTGTACCGCAGCTGGATCCATAACTCCTCTACTCCCTTGTTATGGTGACTTTTAACAGACCCCAGTTTTCCATGAACTCTGCTGCCCAAGTCAAGAATGTGATGAAATTCAAACTAATATTAATAAGAAAAACAGTACAATGCCCCACTCAAACTGAAAAACAAGTAATAATTTACAGGAAGAGGAATTAACTTTATATATTTGAGTCTGTATTCATGTCAGCTGTGTGGTTATTCTACTACAAGACACAATTATATAGGTTCTTAGAATGAAACCATTTAATCAATATGACTGATTGGATCGACATTAAAAAAGCCATGTTAAAAAAATGGTCTTCCTAATCACTTTGCTAGTCCTTAAGAGCAACAATGGTAAAAATATATGTAATTACCTATTTAATTTCAAGAAACGAACTATAAGCCACTTCCATATACAGTAATCATGCAAGTAGTGGTGAATCAATTCTTTCTAAAAGATTTACTTTGTAGCAACAGAAAGAGGTATATCTAATGGCTTCTCTTTCATCAAGTAACTAAGAAAATTTGAAGTCAAAGTTTCATTTGGTAGTTGTGAGTAAAACTAAAAGTTATTGTCCTACAATAATCCTGAAACAAAATAGTGTTTCTAGAGCAAGCCTCAGAATAACCTAAAACATCTGTGTGAATTTTAAATGCTCCCAAGCTATGAATATTAAAAAATTCTAATAATTTAAACATACACAACAGAACTGAAAAGAAGTTTAGAGATTCAAATGAAAAAATAACAAGTAGTAATGTTTCTGAATTTTAACTGGGGAAAAAAATCTACATTTAATATAGGAACTGTTTAAGATTTTTTTCCTTTAATCATTATGTAAAAATAGCTTTACAACACTGAAGATGAAGACAGATTGTAAAATGTCAAGGGCTATCAAAAGGGAAGAGGGTCATTATTACCTGTAGTATGTAGGAAGAACTTTGGAAATTTCCCCACAACAAACCCAGAATCAGTGCATCTTACAAGTGCCTTTCCCAAAATGTGATATATCTGATCCAATGCACCAAATGCCCTCATGATAATTATGTGGGTGAAATTAAACAGCAACTACTCACCAACATGAACTCTCACAAAAAAATATAAAAAATAGACACACGTACATCAGTAAGAGCACATTTTTCACAGAACAACCATTCCCTTTTTGGTCTCATTATCCTTGTGCTCAAGGGAAATCTACCAAAAACCTTTAAAAGATAAGCTTGGGAACAACAATTCATAAGCTGGCTGGGCACTACAAATGAAGGACTGAACACTGATTTTAAGACATGCTACAATCCACCGGATTCCTGACATTCTTCTGACACACTGTGGGTGACAACGTTTCTCCTTTCTCGTGATAGGTCTTGTCTGCCCAGTAATCAAGTTTCTTTTCTTCTGCTAATTGTTTGTCTGTTACCCACAAGGAATTTCCACCCCCTCCAAATTTCACAGCTCTACCTATTGTTCTTAACAATTGCTGTGCTTGCTTTCCTCCTCAGACCTAAAAAATGCCTTGCATATGGAAACTCATCTAACTTTACCCAACTATGCAGTTGGCCCTGTAAAACATATCATGCAAAAAATACTTGCTTCTCACATGCTTTAGTGATAAGGATTTTAGACACAAACCAACATATATCAAGTAATCTCTTATCATTCCTAATTAATATTTTATTATGAAAAGGTACTTTAAATAGCATTTTTTGTTTCAAAATGAAGGCAGAATAGTGTAATAATAATAATCATTAATTAACAGTGAAAGGTCATAATCTGGCAACATTTATGGAATCAGGTTGTCATCTGCCTGTAATGAAGATTTGCATTTGTATTTAAAGCTTTAATTATGGTTCACAGTTTCTAACTCTCTAATTAACATCAGCCTGACCTCAAATACTTAAGAACAAGGCCATTGGTGGTGGCAATTCCTCGATTCGAGGATGATCTCTACCATGGCTCATTTATGCATCTTGACTGAGGGGTCCAATCCTTAAGGTAGAGATCCAACCTCAGAAGTTGCAGGTCTTCATGCAAGGTAGAATAGGTTGCAGGCTGGAATTTCTCTTATTTTTCTTCCTCCACTCTCTCATGCCTTCTTCAAGGGCAAAATAGATTACCTCAAAAATGGCTAACGCTTGGTTGAGATTGTGCTGCCACTGGAGTCAGCTGGCAGCCAGCTCCTCCTAACTCTTGATGCCTGCATCCATTTCCTTGAGGTATGCCATCAATGTGTCCTTGTAACATTTCCTCTGGCCACCATGAGATATTAGGCTGTGGCAGTGAACCTTTGGTGCCTGCCACTTTCAGAGCTGGAGCAGGCAGTCATTTTCAAAGAAAGATCAGACAGACAGAGACAGCAGTTAGCTGCTTGCAGCCAAGGGACCAGCACCATTTGGGTCCCTTGCCGTGTGGAACATCCTGGAGGTAAGGGCAGGAGCTAGGGGGATGGCTTGGAGGCTCCTGATCCTGGGCATGACCTAAAATGGCACCCTCCTGGGGAAGGAAGGCCTGTTGGGACTGCCGGTGGCATGGAAGCCCCACTCAAATACCAGGACTGCTCACCTCCCTGGTGAAAGGTGGGTTGGGGTGCCTTAATAACCTCAGCTCCCACAACATCGTGGGTAGGGGGGCCAGGCATGGCTATGGCCACCTAAGCCCACAGGGGTAAAAGACCTTGGGGATCTCTGGAAGGGGATAGTTGGGTATCCCCAGAGAGAGGGGGTGGTAGTGAAGGCCCAGACAGGGGTTGAGCAGGGCTGAGGGTCAGCCTGAAGAGCAGCCCAAGGGGGTGTGCTGAGTAGGGCAGCACATAGGTCAACCCCCACGAGGTCGAGTTATAGGGTGTGAAAAGCCTGGTGAGGGGCTAGGGCAGAGTTAGCCCTCCACTCAGTAAATCAGCTGGCCACTACCCTGGTGAGGGTCACAGTAGAGGTGCAAAAGACTGCATGTCACCACCCGGGGCATGACTCAGATAAGCCTGATGGCCTACAGAGCTGCTCAAGGGAGTAGGGCAGAGTGAAGGGGGCACAAAATCATGAGGTGAGCAAGGGACTCTGTGAGAGAGGGTGGCAAGAGGCCCCAATGAGAAAGGGGCGGTATGAGTGTGCAAGTGAATAGACATTTAGTCCTTAGACAAAGGACTAAGCTGGCCTGGCTTTAGGCTGGGCGCGCACTGGCATACTGGATGCCATCAGTGAGGCATGGGCCATAATATAGGGGTGGTACGGAGCCATGGATAGCACCCCCTGGCATTGGGGCATAGAATGGCCAGCCTCCCACATTATACCACCAATTATGGGAACAGCAAAATTGTGGCAGGTGAGACTGGGCAGACTGTCCTACGGACAGGAGGGTGAGTCGACTTGAGACTAGGCCCCACGTGTGCCCTCTTGTCACATAGGCCAATACTAAGCTGGCAATAGAGCACTTTATCTGGAAGTTGAGAGTGGGGCATTTGCACACAGTGTCCAGTGAAGTAAAGTTGGTGCTTAAGGATCACTGACTCAATGCTGGTCACACTGGCTTCATCAAGGATGCTGGTGTTTGTGCAGTGCTCCTCTCATTTGATTTGGAGGATTTCCTGGAGGCATCATTGGTGATACCTCTCTAGGCTTGAGATGAAGACTGTAGGCCAACCTGGCTAAGTATAAACATTCAAAAAGCCAGAGGCTGAATTGATTCAGTCTTTGAAGGTGAGTCTAAACTGGGTAGCTTGAACTGAGAAGAACATGAACAGACATTCACTTTCAATTATGGAAATGCAGCCACATTCTTGCAGAGGCTCATGCCAAAGCTGGGAGGCACTTGAGCATGCCTCCCAGCCTGCCAGGCACTGCCAAAGGGAAGGGATGTAAGCTCCAAGGCTTTTCCCTGCTCCCTGCTAAGGTGAAGGGGGCATATCCAGGCCCCAGCCTGGAGCCAGCATGCTGAGGCCAGAGGGTGGGGGGCTTTAAACTATCCTCCATGGCCACATGAAAGCCCAGCCCAGGACCAACAAGGGGGAGGGGCGCCCCTGCCAGGTTTACCCTCCCCTGCTCCCAGCCCAGACCATCATGCTGAGAGGTAGATAGGGGTTTAAACCCCATCCCTGGCCCACAAAGTACACCAGCTATTGTATGCCTGCTGGGGAGCCACTGCCAGGCTTTTGCCCCCCTGCTCCATGCTGGAGGGAGGGGAGGGCAGGCATTCCCTGCCAGATTTTTGCCCTCATGCTCATTCAAGCATAGAGTGGGGGACATGGTGACACTCTGGCTTGGGGTCAGCAGACTGAGGTGGAGAGGGGGTTTAAACCCCTTCAGCTGCATAGGACCCCAACCCAAGTCTGCCTGGGGGAGGCAGCCCCTGCCAGGTTTCTGTGGCCAGGCTCCAGCCTGGCACTTGCACACTGAAGTAGGGAAGGAAGAGAGTTTAAACCACCTCCCTGGCCCTGGAGCCCAGCTGGAGTTTGCCTCTGAGTTTTGCCTTCCCCTGGTCTCATTCTGCTGGTCTGGCCTTGCCTCCCCCACCCCACTCCAGCAGCAAGCTGGGGGAAAAGTCTGTTGGGGGCTACTCTGCCCCCACACCAGGGAGACTCTAGCTGTGGTCTGGAGCTGGGTTTCCCACCTCACCCCACCCCACTCCCTTATCAGCCAGTCAGAGCAGCGATAATGCTCTGGCTAGGGAGCAGAGCTAATTTCGCTCTGCTGGAACAAACAGCCCAACCCAGCCCATGTTTGCAAAGTATCCTGAGATGCCAGGGGACTATGGTTTAACTTGAATCAGGAAAGAGTCTGGGACAGAAGTTCCATAAACTGGTTTGACCTAAATCAGTTAAGTCTGATGCTACATTTAACCAGATTTATCTTAAACCAGTTTTGGCCATTTTGAAACTGTTTTGTGCACTGAACTTCTGTTCTGTTACAGGTTTAAACCAGTTTCTGATCACTTAAACTGGTTTATGTGTAACTTCTGTTCCTAGCCCCTATATTTCACATCTGTAGAGGAGGGTGGGGTTTGTAGACCTGACTCTTCATGTTTTTCCAGAAACTATGGGCACTTCTACATGAGACACTACTGCACAATGGTTACTGTGCATTTATTTAGTACTTGTACAACTAAGTACTAAATAAATGCGCAGTAACCAGAGTTACTGTGTAGCAGTGCTGACAAATGCTTTTTAAGTGATGCTACTGTGCAATAGCCTAATAACACTGCATAGTTGCGTATTTGTCGGTGCTGTGATGCACTACTGTGCAGTATTATTTGGCTATTGTGCACTCAGCGTCTTATGTAGATACACCCAGTGATGAATAAAGACATGCCAAAGCGCGGCTCTGGCACGCATTCTTTGTGACTGTGCTCACTTGTCCCTAATATTACCCTTTCCTTTGTTTTTCTTTTTTTTTATTGGGGGTACGGGGCAAAATGAGGGAGGGAGAGAGGAAGGGTCTCAGCCCAGACTGCCCTTCAGTTTGCAAACCTGGCAAAATGACACTGACAATCTCTAGAATCAATTTGGAAAACTTTCCACATCCATGATGTGCTGCCTGTTTGCATTCTGCCGGAGGGTTTTGGTAGGTTTTGCTATCAAGAGAAATACAGAGGGGGGATACCATCTCCCCTCTAGAATTGCTACCAAAACTATGTTTAGCAGAAATGGAGCAGTGATCCCCACCTAATCTGGAAGGTGACAAACACCACCTACCACAGAAGGAAAAATGAACAACATTTTAGAGGGAGATGTTGATTTCTGAACAGTGTCCAACTTCTACAAAATTAGTCTACTGTGGTATTGGACTAAATGGTGATGCACTGCTAGCTTTCTCCTCATTGTTACTTACCACCTCTGTCCTCTACACCCACAGGCTCAACTGAACTCCAAAGAAATAATCCTCTTCATAGGATCTGCCCATTTTAAATAGAATCTGTCAGCTCCTTTACCTTTACTTCAAACCCTTTGTAATACAGAATTTGTCATCTTGACCACATCTGGATACAAGATGCACTACAGAAGAAAGAGGCTAAGAGCAGCCACATGCTGTGATTTGTAGGAGTACTGGGACAATACAACCAACTGAACTGGCAACAGCATCAGAAAGTGAAGATTAACTATTTTTTTTTGTTTTGTTTTACCGGATTCAATTGGACATCAATTCCACACTTAAGCACATGCCATACTGCTAAGTATACATCAAAAGGGAATATGGCACTAAGCCAAGAAAGTACCTCTAAATATGTATGTGGCAGGGCACCTTTGGTGCTTGCCACTTGGTGGACAGAAAACAGACAGCAGCCAGGTGCCTGATGAGGACAGTCATTTTGGGCCCAGAGATATAAGCTGGGCTACAGTTTGCTGCAGAGAGAAGGAGGAAACATCAGGAGGTAAGGGCAGGGGCTTTTGGGGTGGAGGTGATCCCTTGTAAGATGTAGAACTATACCCTGCCAGGGAAGGGTGGTCTGGTGGGGCTCCTAGCGGTGTGAGAGAACCCAGGAAATGCCGGGCCAGTTACCTCCCTAGTGAAAGGCAGGGTGGGTGCCTTTTAACTCCTGCCCCACATCCCTGGTGGTATTCTAATGAGCAGGGGAGCTCACGCCCCTTAAGGAACCCTGGGGCAGAGCTCGGGCTGGAGGAGGGACTTGGGGCTGTGTCCAGGTGGCTGGGTAAAGCCTGGGGGCAATGACTAGAGAGAAACCCTGAGAGAGAGGAGCAATGACTAGAGAAAGTGAAGTGGGCAGGTACCTCAGGAGCAGGATGGCCAGCAGAGACCCAGCAAGGAGGCCACCCTGTTACAACATACATAGAAACTAGAGCATAGGGAAAATTATGCTTCCAAATATGGCATCTTTGCTACAGAAACAGTAGCAATGCTGCTTACTTCAGGTAGACATTTTAATAGGACAGTTTTATGTTACTATGAAAATTAACATAGCATAGAACGGTCTAAATTAAAAACTATTGCTTGCTGTGCAAATTCAAATGTAAGGATGTATTATCCTTTTTCTTGAGTAAAAATAAATATATAAATCCTAGGATTAAGCAATCAATTAAATAGGTAGAGGAAAGTTATTTTAGTAAAGAGCTGATAAATATGAACTGTACTAAATTTAAGTGTGATCTTGAATATTGGTTCTACTATAAGTAAGTAGCAGTAGCTAAGTCAGTGATTCCCAACCTGCTTAGGCTCAAGGCACCCTTCAAAAAAGTTCTGAGTTTTCACTTGTTTTTTGGGGGTTTTTTTGACTGCAGCAAAATACTAGAGTAATTCTTCTGTTTCAGAGAACTCAGAGAGCCCACAGCAGGTTAGAATGGTTTTAACACTATGCATTCCTATTTAAAATGTCTGGGCTTATTTTGTGAATTGTGTTTTTATCTCACATTGCTGCACCCCTGAAGGACCTCAAAACCCCCCTGCATGATGGTGAAGAATCTCTGAGCTAAGATATGCAGCAGAGCTTAAAAGCACTGGCAAAAATAAAACTTGTGATTAGAAAATATCTTCTGCCCAACTTTTATCTAACACTATATTTTGCAAACAAAGTTCCCTTCTGCAGTACAGTGCTAGCACACGCTTTTGTGCCAATAGTTTTGAACAGAATGTTCAATTCTAAAGCATTAAATACTTTTAATAAAAGCATATTTATGGATATCAGAGCTTTTTCTGAGATCAAATAAGGCTATTCTGAGATATATTCAGACACAGACAGACATAAATATTTAATGTGACAGATAAGAACAATAAAATTATTTTACTATTTTCAAGAGCATTTAAAATACATACCCAGTAACTATAATCTGCAGTACATATTGTACAATGATAATTATAACCTCTATTAAGAGAAACAAAGTTCCTAAACTTTGATTTTATCAAATTTGCGTTCTCCAATTTTTCTTGGTAAAGGCTCAGGTAGCTTTTACATCCAAAGTTGTACAATATTTTATGAACAAGTGAAATACCAAATTGTGAATGTATGCCCTATCAATCATACAGAATCAAGTCAACTATCCACTATCAAGGATTTTCTCTTTTCCAGTCAATTTCCCATCTCATTTTCAATACTGCAGCTGGAAGATTTCTATTGTAATTAATCTTTTGCTCTTCATAGAGATAAAATAGAGCACAGCTGAATTTGGCAGATGTCTGGATTGATCTACGCCAAGGCTGACGGCCTGAGGAGGGTTCATTTGCAGCTCCCAGGCTCCCACCCAGCCATTGCTTCCCCTATTGTTCTGGCTGCAGCAGCTGCCACTGTCTCTGTATTTTCCTTCTGGCTTCTGCTTCCTGTTCCCGCCCTCAGGGACAGCACGGAGCACAAAAGTCCAATTGATGAGCTGTAGGGAGTCTACCCATGGAAGGCTCCAGTAGAGTGGCAGCCTTCACATGCAGTGGAGGGGGTGCTGCCTACATGCAATGGAGCAGTGTGAGGGGCTACCTGTGCATGCTGTAAAGTAGGGGGATGCCTGGTGTGGGGACCCTTGATTTGCATTACTGCTACCCAAATGGGATGTGGTCCCCTCCTATGTGGTCTCTGCAGGGTGTGGCCCCTGGCCACCAATAAGCTGGGCAGTCCTGATCCAAATAATAAATGTATATTTGATGGTCAAAGAAAAAATTCTTGGCTGGGAGATCAAAATAATTTTATGCTTCTAGCATCAGTCTAATTCTGCATGATCTCTTTCAACTTTGTGCACAAACACATAGGAGATAAACCATTGTAAAGGTTTGTAAGAGTTACAGAAATGTGAAGGTAGAGGGAGACTCTTTGCCAAAAATACCATATTCATTTAAATTTGCAATTCAATTAATTGTTTTAAATGCAAAAACACCAACAAAGCCACCCAGCTTCCATAGTCTCCCTTTTTGCTCTTTGTATACAATTGATTTCTTCTAAATATGACATTTATTTTTTCAACCTCACCACCAATGCCATCATTTCTGCTCTCAGGTTCTGAAAATACTATACAATAGTATTGTATTTTTTTTTATATAAGTAAAACCATCCTAATGTCTTTTACTCCATCTTGGGACAAGTTCTGATAAAGCACTATAAAATTCTAGCTATCTGTTCAAGAATTTTGTTATATCCCCCCGTTAGTAACTTAACTGATGAAGCTGTATGTTTCCAGATGCAAATACTCCCATTAAATTGTACAGATTACAGAACAGTAGGCTTGTGCAAAGTTTTGCTCCCTGACTTGATTCAGTGAAGATTTGGCCTGATTCAGTGGCCGAATCTCCAAATCTAATCAGAGGATCCTTTAATCTGTCAGAATCAAATCGGACAGGTTCAGTGGTTTGGACATAGAGATACCTTTAAATGTTTTTCTACATATGGACAATTCAGACATAAACACAGCTTTAAAAGATTTTTCTACATACCTTGAGGTAGCAAGCATGGCTCATGAATGCTGTAATGCTGGGGCACATGGAGTGTCCGTCAGAGGCACAGGGGACTCCCCATCGTGCTTGGCAGAAGACCCAGAAGCGGACCAGAAGCACTTCTGGCTCACTGCCGAACTTGTGTGCTCCCCACCCCCATGCTCCTGTGGAATGCTCCATCCGCCCAGCACCACAGCAATCACGAGCCATTCCTGCTACTTCAAGGTATGTAGAAAAAACTTTTAAAGCTGTATCTATGTCTGAGTCGCTGATTCTCTGAATTGGCACTGAATCTTCAGTTGCAGATCTGACTAAATTGAATCTAGGACAGTGATTCAAATCAACTAATCAAATCACTGTCTGCGATTCGGGCCAAATCCGAATCGAATAGGGCCCATTTCGCACACCCCTACAGAACAGGTCTCATTCAGTACTTATTCTTCATTGTTAAGTCATAGCTTCAGTTACTGAAGTGGACTTGACATTCCTCTGGTAATGGGCCACATGAGTGTTTGTGCATGGGACGAGGGTTAGTCCTTATGGTTGCATTCTATGCCTCCTAAATTGAAACCATGGGTTTTTAATTGAAACCTACAGTTTCAATTTAGGGGTTTCCATCACTGTTAAGGCAAGGGGACTGATCCATTTTTTTGGTAGATCCTGCCCACAGGCAAGGGGCAAGCTGCTGGCAGGCTGAGTGGCCTCTGAGCTGCAAGGGGCCCTGGTCCTTCCCTCCACTCAGGCAGACAGTACTTAGCTCGATCCAGCTCTTCCCCGACTCTGAGCTGGGGCAGCACCCATGTTGCCATGCAGCACTGCCACCACCGCCGCCACAAAGGAAAGGACAAGCTCAAAGGCCACTCAGCCCTCCAGCAGATCACCCTCTAGCCGTGGGAAAGGCAGGTTTCGCCTGGGAGGGTTGGGGGGGAGCAGGCACCTATTTAAGACAGAACTGGCGAAGGGCCCAATCCTTTTATTCTGCATGTCTTTCCTATGGCCAGAGGGCAATCTGACTAATAGCTCCCATACATCATTGCAAACTAAGCTGTATCAAGATGTTTTTAGTTTGCAATGATTCAAGCTAATTTAAAAACCTAAAAACTCCTGCATGTATACAATGTGACACCATTAAGCCACCCAAAATTACTTTTCATCATGTATGCATGGTAATGGTGTCACATATAAAAGTACCCCATGTGTTGGGATCTGGATTCAGTAAACTACTTCCAGGCATTTTCTTCACTGTGACAACTACCAGTTTCCCTGAACTTTTATACAAGTGCGCTCAAAGAAACAGCAGCAAATAACTTGGTCTTTCCCTCCCCCACAGAACCCACAATACTTTACAAATATCCCCCTTCCATTACTGTATCTGTTACTTTCATGTTTTACATCACTTTTTATGCTTTTAAACTGAATGACATACTTGCTCCTTTCTCTTTTCTTCTTAAGTATCAGATATTATTCTTCATTCACACACTTCTTATCCACTGGTGCTGGTCCTGAAAGACCCTATTCTCTACATAATTCAGCCTTCCTAGCCACTTACTCAGAATGGTCTAATTGTCTATTTGCCTGAGAGATTCAATGTTAATACATATAGGTTTTTTTATGTAACCTTGGGTGCACAGTGCTACCCGCAGCCATGTCCAGATGTTCGGGACCTGGGGTGCCAAGGTAGCTTTACCCCTGCTCAGCTCACCTAGGAGTAGCCAGAGGTTCCCTGAGAGAAGGGGCTCCCTTTTACAATGGAGAGACCTTACAGACTCAGGAGTTACTATTTACAGAAATTAATTTTATACAGGGAATAATTATAATATACGAGCAAATATTAAATGATATCAAAAGTTTGAAATACTCTATTTACAAGGGTGAGTTTACGCAAAAATAGCAGTTAATAACTATTTACACTTGAGAGATCATCAAGTTGATGGATACAATGTTAATAACATATACTATGCTAAATACTCATTATATTAATCCCCTAGTTAATTATTCACGATTAATAACCAGTCACCCCAACTTACGCCTAAATGATGGAAGGAGGGACAGCCCCTCACTCCCCTCATCACATGCTTTGAGGGCTCCAACTGTCTTGGGCTATCCCACGTAGGCCCAGGCATCTTGCAGTCTGCAGAGACTGTTCACACTCCAGACCCCTGCAAAACACCGATTCTTCCCACACGCCTCCATACATGCTTTTCTGCCTGCATACTGCTTCTCCAAGCCCACAGAGATATTTACGCAATTAAACACACAGAGAAAAAGGTCACTGCCACAGGTAGGCCAGGCAGCACCTCTGGTTTTACTCCCCATTTAGGCCCTTAAGCACACCAAAGCTTCCCCTCAAGCCAAACCTCCCTGTTTCTCAGCCCACACAGGCATCCTGGGAACTCTCCCTTGCTGGCACCTCTTTCCCGCAAGCTGATACAGTTCTGCTACAGTCTGTTCCCCAGACGTTCATACAGGGGGTTTTATTACACGCTTACTGACACCCAAGTTTCCAAATCCAGCAGGGAATCAGTGCCCCACTCTCTAGGGGCTCCCCAGGGCTATGTCCCCACCCAAAGGGATTTGTGAAGCTGGCTTACAAACTCCAAAGGATAATTCTAGGGGCCTGCTCTCTCCTGCTCAAACCTCAGGGGCTCTACTGGCTTCCTGCCTGCTCACAAAGGCTTCAGCATGCACTGATTTAGCATGCATTAAGGGGAGCCGCCCAGCCAATCCCTGAGCTGGAATTTACCCCTGATTTTTTTAATTTCCCTGCTGGGGATCATACTGGACTATAAGTATGGCATCCTGATTGAGACAAAATTGATGGTAGTTCCTGGCAAGATATTCCTGTTGAAACAACCTTCTTCAAGCATTCAGGCAGAGCCCAAAGTAGGACACTCTAAAAGTGCCCCTTAAGCTGCCTGTTACATCTACATTATACATATATTAGGTTTTTTAATTATTTGTTTTGTTTAGTAAATATAAACCCACATTCCATAAAGCATACAATAACTACACAGGAGAAAGACTAGGGAAAAAAGTGCATAATAAATAATCCAAGAAAAATAGGAAGGGAATGAAGTGAAGACTGAACAAGAAGTCAAGATATACTATTGTGAAATGTTTCTTGCACAAACAAAAAGTGAACAGTGAAGAAGGCTATAGGCATCTAAGCGATGGAATGAGTGTTTCACTGAAAAGGGAGAGAAAGACAGAGACATCCCTAAACAAAATTAATGTATTTGTTTCAGAATTCACAAAGGAAGGCAGACATATGTCAGAAGCAGAGATTAATTTCCCAAGGAGGAAAAAGAAATACTGAAAGAAATCAGATTCACACCACAAAAAGTGCTCAGGAAGTTTTAATGTGTAAAGGCTTCTAAAACTCTAGGACCACATGGGATACAGCCTAGATTTCTAAAAGGAGGAGCAAATGAGATGGAAGAACCATTAACAGATATATTTAGAAAATTTGAGAGAGCAGGGGAATTACTGATGGACTGCTGAGAGGCACATACATAATACCTTGATGTAGCAGGAAAGATACTGGAATTGTAACAGATTTGTGTTGTATGGTGCTGTACAACTATCAAATGTTGTCATAGCAACATGATTCAATGGAAATAGGGGGGAAATAACACAGGCTGTTTAAGGGTAATTAAGACATGCTTGTTTATAAAAGGGTGAGTGCAAGTCCCCAACAGGTTTTGTCTGCTCTACAGGGGAAAATAAAACTCTCTGTGGTCTTTTAAAGTCTTACCATCAGGGAACACTAATTAGCTTGGATCCTGAGAGAAGTGACAGTGGGTGGCAGTTTGGTTGAAGAGCAGACTTCCTAAATGGAGGATGAAAAGGGAACAGATGAGAGGGAAGAGAAAGAGACTTTTATTCTTTTACTTTTTTCTCTTTAATATTTTTTATAATAAAGATTAAAAAGGTGAAAGTGTAAAAGTGTGTGGCCCTCCCAGGGGCTGACCACAGAACACATTGACAACAAAAACACTTATCACCAGAGGCTGAAACCCATTCCCTTTCATGCCCTTCATGAGGTTACACATTTGGAACTAGCTGTCCATCTTCCCCATTACAGATGCCCTCCTTATGTAGCCAGAGCAACAAAAGCTGGTCCACATTTTGTTGCAAAGTGAAGAGCCCAAATTCAAATGTGCCATGTGCCTGGACCAAGAAGCAGAAGAGTGTGAGGGCACTGTCAGAGCTGGCCCCTGTGAGTCAGTTTCTTCAGCTTTTCAGGGTCATCATCTTGGTCTTGCCCAATAAGAAAATTGGCCAGGCAGTTCACTTCAGTCACTCAGCACGGAATAGAGAAAATGTAGAGTCTTGGAGAAGTCCAAGTCCAGTGCAACAAACAGTGCTGAAGGCAGCAAAGGGTGTACAGCCAGGGGCAGTTCAGGAAGGCATGGAAAAGAGTCTTTTCCACCTTCTCTTCACAGAAAAGACAGGCTGTTGATGCTGCCAGATATAAATGACAAAGATGCCACGGCCATGTGCACCAGTTGCCACTAGAGGTTACCAATTCTCTTGTTGATGGGTAGCTTATAAAGGGTGCACCATGCTGGGAAGACTTCCTTTAGAGATACTGCTACTAGATGCTGCCTCCTGGTCATGTCAAGGAGGTGGTAGGGACATGAACATAACACGCTGTGATTGTCCAAGTGTGCAGTACCTTCCCAGATAGGATCTCTAAATAAATCTCACCACTGTTTTTATTGGACATTAGGAGGAAGAGCAGGGTACCGCACCTGCACCTCTCATCACTGTCCATGGTTGGAGAAGGTCCAAGGTAGCAACAGGGGAAAGGGGCAGTGTCTAGTGACCTGCCATCAAGGAAAGCCCATCATGTGTGTAGGTGGTCTTCCAAGGGCAGCAAGTACATCCATGGGAAAGGCAGCTTTCACTTCAGCCAGGAGGAGCAAAGGAAAGAGGACAAAGTATAGACCCAGCTAGACAGCCAGGGCTTTTGCAGAGAGCTGGGTAGACCAGGCTAATGTGCAAAGGTGTGGCTTAAATTAACAGTGTGCGACTAGCCCAAGGAAGCAATGACGCTCCCAAAGGCAAGGCTCAGTGCTCCTTGCTGCAAAGGCAAGTTATGGACCAGGGACTCCTGCCCTCTCAGTTAGAAGTAAGTCTGCTGGGCCCTGATGAGGGAGAGAGAGACCTGGCAAGTAAGGAAAAATGTTAAGATGCATTGGGAATTGAAACTGGACATGAAAATGGAGGACAAACAGAAACAGAGAAAAGCAGTAAGACATGGGTGCATCTACATGGGAAATTAAGGCGAAGTAATAAACTCTGGAGCAGTTTCGGCAGGTGTCAGCTGCTCCCAGAAGCAGTGTCTACATGTGTGCCTGGGACAAAAGAACTTTGAGCTGGGACAGAGCAGTCTTGGGCTGGCAGCAGAAACAGGGGGTCAGCCCCAGGCTCCAGGTGGCACCATTCAATGGTGGAGAGGCTGGCTGGGGCGCAAGGATCAGGCAGGACTGTGACCTCCGTGTGGCTGGGGTGACCAGATGCAATTTATGCCCACAGTCCCCATCTATACATGCATTTGATTGCATATAATGACTCCTCTGTAAGATAGTACTATCCCTGAGTAAATTAATTTATTGCACCCTAATATTGGCACACATGTAAACTGTGGTGCTTTATTGTGGAGCTAATTAGTCTACGCCTCAGTAAAGTGAATGTGTAGATGCACCTGGTGAAAAGAAAAAAAGATGACCAGTCAGGGGAAAAACAGAAACTGAATAAAAAAAAAAAAATCCTGCATGAAAAGAAAGGGGAAAGAAAACCATGTGCCACAGGTAATTAGGAGAGTGCCAGTTTCAGTGAGCTTGTTATAAATGTCATTATTGGCAATCCCTCATAGACAAGATTGCATTCCATGATTGCCTTATCTGTGTATCCAAAGATGGCTGACAAGACTAATCTGAGATCAACAGGTTCTACTGCAATTTTAGGAAATATTTCTGTTGAGTAAGGGGCTCTGAATTTTTTATTTGGTTCACAACACACTGTTTCTGCTGCTCCCACTTTTCCATCTCCTGTGGTTGTTATGAGATTTCAAAGTACTGAGATCCTTGTAACAGGCACTTTCTCCATTGGGGTGGTCCTGGGAAATACACAACTTGATGTCAATGTTGAATTTTTTCAAGTTGGCTTTGAGGATGTCCTTGAAGTGCTTTCTCTGCCTTCCTTTTGAGCATATGCCTTGACTGAGCTGAGAGAATAAAACTTGCTTCAGGAGGCTGGATTTGGACATCTGGATGATATGGCTGGCCCAGCAAAGTTGATGTTGGATGATCATCGCCTTGTTGCTTGTGGTGTTTGCTTGTGAAAGGATGCTAATGCTGGTGTATCTGTCTTCCCACTGGATTCAAAGGATCTTTCACAGGCAGCGTTGAAGGTATTTCTCCAGTGACTTGCAGTGTCTCCTGTACATTGTCCACATCTCAGGTCCAAAAAATACAGTGGAGATTGCAACCACTTGATAAACCATGAGACTGGTTTTGAATCTGATATCACAATTTTTGAAAACCTATTTCCTTAGGCATCTGAAGGTTACACTTGCACATTTGAGGCTATGTTGGATTTCTTTGATGTCAGCTTTCTGCAAGAGATGACTTCCAAAATACAGGAAATACTCAACGTTCTCTAGAGTATCACCGGAGATGAGGACTGCTCATTAAGAACTTGCTGATGGAGGATCTTAGTCTTCTGAATGTTAACCATCAATCCCACTTTCTTGTATGCTTTGGTAAAGCCATCAACAATTGCCCGAAGTTCTGCTTCTGAGTAAGCACACACTACAGCATCAGCAGCATACTAAAGCTTGATGATTGAGGTCAGAGTAGTCTTGGCTGGCTCAGAGTCAAGTGAGATTAAATAACCTACCATTAGGGCTGCGTGAAACTTGTCACTGATTTGATTCAGAGGATATTTGGCCCAATTCGGCAACCAAATCTCCGAATCCAAATTGACTCAGGAGACCCACTAATCTCTCTGAATTGAATCAGAAGCATCCAATTCAATTCGGAGAGATTTGATAATTTGGACATAGACACAGCTTTGTGTGTTTTTTCTACATACTTCAAGGTACCAGGAGACTCATGAGCGCTGAGATAGTGGGGTGAATGGAGCATCCCATGGGAGCATGGCGGGGATCCCTAGCACACTTGGTGGTGGACCCAGAAGTAGACCAAAAGCAATTCCAGTCCCCTTCCAGGTTTGCTGCAAGGGACCCCTCCTCTGCCCCCCAGCTCAGTGACTAGTGCCTCCTGAGCCTGGGGGGTACCTGGGGTCTCCCCATGGCCAATTGCTGACCTGGGAGGTGGGGGGTCTGCCACCGAGCATGCAGGGGGACCCCCGGTGCTCCTATGGGATGCTCCATCTGTCCCACCCTCTCAGTGTTCACAAGCCATGCCTTGTACCTCAAGATATGTAGGGAAAAAAAAAGCTGTGTTTATGGCCGAATTACTGATTCTTCAAATCAGAATCCAATCTTCAGATTCAGGTTTGGCCAAATCAAGTCAGAACAGTGATCCAAATCAGTGAATCAAATCACTGTCCCCTGAAATTGGGCTGAATCCAAATTGAATACTACCTGCTTCACACACCACTACTTACCATCCATTCAGTAGTTTAGTTTCATTCTGACTGGAAGCTTGCTGGTGGTCAGAAGTAGCATAGTGATAAGAAATATTGAGATAAGTATTGGAGTAATGACACAGCCTTGCTTATCTCCAGTCCTAACCTCAAAGGGATCTGTGATAGATCCATCACTGAGAACCTCCACTTGCGTACCATCACAGAGCAGACAAAGAATGGTGATGAAATTTGGCGGGCATCCATACCTCCGAAGGGTACTCCACAGCACTTCGCAGCTGACAAAGTCAAAGGCTTTCATAAGGTCAAAGAAGGCCTGGTAGAGAGGTTTATGTTGTTTCTGGTATTGTTCCTGTTGCTGATGAGCAGTCAGTTGTGCCTCTTGATGCCCTAAACCCACATTGATATTCCAGGAGGAGTTCTTCAGCAAGTGGAAGGAGATGGTTCACAAAGGTTCTTTCAATGATTTTTCCCTCTAATTTCCACAGTTGAACCTGTCTCCTTCCAAAAAGATTGTCATGATCATGGCAAAGGTTATCTGGGATTTCCTCATCATTCAAGATCCTTAAGATGAGGGCATGGAGGTGTGATGTAAGCTCCTCTTCCTCCTGCTTGACGATTTCAGCAGGGATTGCATCTGACCCAGATGCCTTGTTATTCTTCATCTGCTTGATGGCTTTCCTTACTCATTTCATCAAGAATTGGAGGGATTCTGAGATCATCTCTGACTGGGTATTGTGGGAGAGAACTCAGAACTCATTAACAACAGAGTCTCAAATGAGGTCTTCAAAATGATCCTTCTAACAGGCATTGATGGCTCCCCTTTCCTTGATCAGATCTCCTCCATTTTTAGGTCTCAAGGAGGTTGGTCCCTGAGTGCTTGGAATGTACGTGGCTTTGGTGGCACTAAAGAAACAGCACAAATTGTGGATGTCAGTGAGATGTAGAATCTTTTTTGCCTGGTCTTCCCACTATCTGTTCTTCACAAAACTGGTTCTTTTTGGACTTCTACCTTGATTTGTTGATGATTCAGTTTCGTTTGCTTGGAGTTGGTGTCATTCTGCCAAACACAAAAGACCTTATGCTTGTGGCTCATCAACTCTTATCTCCCAGTTATTCTCATCAAACCAGTCTTTGTGTTTCCTGATAGAGAATCCAAGTTTCTCTTCGCAGATGCTGATAATAGTGGACTTGAAGGCACCCCAAGTGCTGCCAACTTTCTCCCACTGTTGTTGATCAGAATTTGCCGCTTTTTCTTTGATGTGCTGGTGGAAGAGGTCTTGCTTGATTGGGTCCTTGAGTCCTTCAATGTTAGCCTTTCATCAGTATCACTCTTGCTACAGTTGTTATTTGGGAACCAGTTTGAGTGACATAACTGAGTGGGTGAGTTGGTGATCGGTCCAGCAATTGTCAGCTTCTAGTGCAGCTTGAATGAGGAGAACATATTTGCTATCCTGGGCATGAAAAATGACATTGCCAATCAAGTGTCAATGCTTAGAGCATGAGTGTTGGCATGATGTTTGGTATCTGTTTTTTCTGGTGGAACAATGTATAAAGGTACTGTCATAAAAGCTAAGGCAAACATATAGGTACCATTACAATAGGCACTGTACAGAAATATATTAAAGATCAAATCAATTTTATTAGGACATTATCATTTTAATAAATTGTTTCCCTGTTAGACAGAAAGTTGAGAACAATCACAAAACATTTTTTGTACTCTGAAAGTTTACATTAATATATATATATATATATATATGTGAAGGATATTGGGAATACAAATGCAAATAAAGCTTACATTAAGTTAAACCTTAAATATTGAATTTTTGAACTTCTTTACTCAATATAACTGGAGGCTTTAGAAGATACAAATTTATACCTGGTTAGCAAAGAGCGAAAGCTGCAATAATGGATCCATACAAGAAACAGGCAGAAAAATGGTTTGTATTTGTTAAGCCAGTGCAAAAGTGGCCCTATTATGCAGAGAATTGGTCTTTAAGCTGGATTCTATTCTTAGTTTTAAAGACTAGCAATTATATTATTGAAAGGGAGTCTTATTCAATATCAGTTTTGGACTAATACAGTTCCTCAAAATGAGTAAAATAAAGTTACTTATTTCTTTAAGACTGTGGAGATAATAGGTAAAAAATTAATGGGGAAAGAGTAAAGCAAACCTATATGAAAGGAAAGAGGAGATTTGGTTACTCCTCTAATATGGAAGCATTGTTAAGTGACAGAGGCTGGAGAAAGAATTAAAGGATTTAATGCCACCTGTTCTACAAAGATGTTGATCAGGCTGTAACTACAAATGGTTAAACCTACTTGTGGAAAAGACTTACCTGCTGAAGATGGGAGGCAGCGGGACGCTGCACCAGGAGACGAGTGAAGGAGCCAGGGACAGCTCCCGCATCAGCGTGAGCACATTTTTTTACGTGCCTGCCAGGGCTGACTGGCCGGCCGAATGCCCGGGGCCAAGATAAAAGGCCTAGTGGAAGAGCAGCGGGAGGGGGGCAGGAAGAGAAACCCCCAGCCGGTCCAGGGGGACAGGAGCATGCCCACAGTCCCAGGGAGGGGACCTGGTGGGCACCCCAGGAGGGGGAGGCCTTGGGGATCCACGGCCAGCATGAGCCAGGGGGGTCACCCACGGAGCCACAGTGGGCACTGACCGACACCACTGAAGACTGGGGTCCGGTGGGACCCAGCTGCATCTTAAAACAGATGCCACCAATGGATGGTAAGGACCCCATCCAAAAAGGGGATGATGCGAAGGGAATGAGACAGTGCCAAGGACAGACGATTCCTAAACAGGAAAAAGTGGGGCTGCAGAAGACATTCAGGGAAGGAACACCACCAACTGACTGCGTCCATCAGACCCTATGAACTCAAACATTGAAGACCATCCGGGATATCACCCACGATGACGAGAGTGATAACATCGTGGTTGGCACTAAGCGGGGTGTAGGGGAGGCGGAGCCCCACATAAAAGGGAGCAGAGGAAGCGACCAACGTAAGGCTTCAAGGGGGCAGGACCAAACATCATCCTCCCGATTCAAACAAATTAATCAAAGACGTGGCAGGAAAGGGAAAGGCCCCTGGGGAACCACCCCAAAGTCGCTTGGTGACTAGAACATCCGTCCAAGAAGCCATGGCAAGGTTCGAGAAGCATCCCCACCCATGACATACCAGGGAGAGGCATGGGAAGTTACACTACTCTCTATCTAATCTTTATGTAGAAGGTAAAATAGGGATTTTGGAGCAGGGACATTATACAACACAAATAAGAATGTTCCTTTCTTGAGCCTGAACAGTCACCAATCTAGACTAATGATCTTAAACAAAACAAAGGCAGGTAAAATGAAAACCAAGGTTTCTGCCATATCTCTGTACTGAGATTGTTTGAAAATTGTAAGAGATAATACCATTTTAATCTTTTCTACATAGCTATCTAAAGAATATTGGAATAGTCACTGTAATCAATACAGCTAAAGTACTGTGAATAGTATATGCCTGGAACCCATTCACGGATAAATGGAGGAATAACTACAGGCAGTCACTGGCAGATTGAAAAAAGTACCAAAGCAGACTGATGAATCCCATACCTTGGGAATCTAACATCTGAAAAATTATGATTTAATTAAAGAATGTCTTCATGTACTCATCAGAGGGATCACTCATGTCTAATCTGTTAGTTGGGTTAGAGTAACTAACTAGAAAATTGGCATAACAAAGATACAGAAACAACTTTATGGGACCGTAAAAATGTTTTTGAAACCATCAGCCTCAGAGTTGGTTCATCCTGGAGTAGAATTTTTATTATTATATAAAATTAGTTTTACTTAGTATTTTACAACTTTTAGGTTATAACGGCATAAATAACTACAATGCTTCTACTACCCAAGGTAGCTTGATTATCTCTACATGGCACTGACTTTTGAGGTGGAGATATACTATATTTTGTTTGTCACCATTCTAGGATGTAATATTTTCTGTTGCAGAAATGTTACATATTGTTCAAGATTGTCCTATACTAAATATCCTCCCTCCCCACCATAAAATTCAGGGAGCTATAGCTCACTAAATATATTTCCATCATTTACCTAATGACACCAGAAATTTTATTCATATGGTGTAGGAAAACAAATTAATTTGTATTATTTACTCAAAAAAGATATTTTCTTTTACAACAAATAGTATTACATACAAGGCAAAAATACACTGAGATATACTTGGTTAATTAGAAAAAACATTAGCCATTTCAATGCATCAATCCCATTGGAACAGCAATATTCTTTTAAGTGAGTTTTCATTTACAGTTATGTGTTTATTCACAAGCAAAACAAGGCTCTTTGGGTATATGTGATATCTTTTATTAGACCAACTAAATAGTTCGAAAAATTGTTCTTTGCAAGCTTTTGGGTAAAAATGCCCTTCTTCTGGCATAGGGGAAGTCTGTTGGTTTCTGCGTGCTTTCCCAGGCAGCCACACAAACACCAACAGACTTTTCCTATGCCTGCAGAAGTGGCTGTACCATGCAGAGAATTTATCTGTATGGTCCTGGGAAAGCACACAAACACCATCACTTTCCCCATAACTGAAAAGGTGTATTTGTGTCCAAAAGCTTGCAAAAAACATTTTTTCCAACTATTTAGTTGCTTCAATAAAAGATATCACAACTACCCAAAGAACACTGTCTGCCTATGTTCTTAGATCAACACGGCTACAATCAACAACCCTACTCACAAGGGGTAATACATTTCATATTTTTTACATTACATGCTACTGTGCATAATATTCCAGACTTCACATCCAAATTAAACACATCAGATCATTTAACAAACTGATTCCATAAGCAAACTGAACCTGTACATTTCTTTGACTAGGTACAGACATTACACTTCTACCCATATGAGTGATCAGAAACTGATCTATACCCATAACAGTACAGAAGTTCAGCACACAAAACTGATCTATAACCAAAACAGAACAGAAGTTCAGCACAAATAGACTGGTTTAAAAATGAGGGACCCAGTCTAAGATTTGCCCCTCCCACCAAAGGACAAACACGTGTTCTTTTTGCTACCAATCTAAACTATACTGCTGACAGAAAACTATGCAACTTAGGATCAATTCTTTCTCGGCCTTCCTGAATGTCTGTACCTAGCCTTTGTATATATCTGCAGTACATCTTTAAAAGGTAAAATAAGATGTCATAATGTAAGATTTTTGCCACCTAAAGCATTACAAATTTACTGTTGCAAAGTCACACACAGAGACCGCTACCGTGAAACATACTGCTTATTAAAAGCATTCTGCAGAATGAGGGTTCAAAGCTGTTTTGTATCACTAACACATTTATAAATAAAAAGAAAGGCACTCTCCTATCATATCTTCAAGATTCCTCCTTGCAGTTCTAAAGTAATGATGTGCAATAGGGATGCTGTAGTAAAAAAATTATAAGACACGATTTGACTTCAACAAAATATTGCTCAAATTTATCAAAGTTTGTGACAAAGCCTGCCAACCAGGAAGGTCCTGAAACTTGCTTGATTTCCTACTATCTTGCCCACCTGATTCCTCTGCAGCCCAGGTTCCCAGCCTGCCTAGAGCTCATGGCCAACAGACCGAATTGTGACTACTTGGAAGCTTCGGCCCTTGCAGAGCTGGGTGAAGCATGCCTGTTCTGTTTCATGCTAAACTTCAAAAATTAGGGTTTTTTCAAATTCTTATAGAACAAAATTTCAAACGCTTAAAATCCTCAAATTCTTGTTCTTCATTTTAATATTGTGAGCATTATTCTTTTGCAGCTATTTTTAAGAACTATAATAAATTATGTATCACAGGACTTGACTACATGAGATGCTTTACTGCACAGTAGAGCTAATTATTGTATTGCAAGCATTACCATCTACACATGATGACCCTTACTGTGCAGTAATTTCCTCTACTCAGCAGTTAATTTGATCCTGCTCCTAATCAGCCAGGAAGCAGGGAATGGGAGATTGCTCCCTAACCCCTGGAGCTGCCTGCTGCTGGGGTGGGTATTGCCACCAGACACTGGGCAGAGATAATATCCCCTTGCGCTGGCAGCAGGGAGCTCCAAGCCCCTGCTCCGCAATTGTGATCATGGAAAAAGGGATGGAAGCTTGTTCCCAGCCCCAGTTCCCAGCCCCCGCTCTGCAATCACAGGGCAAAGTCTGGGAACAAACTCCATGATCATGGAGTGGGGGTTGGGTACTCCCTGCATGAAAAGTGTTCCCCATCCAGCCTGGAACCAGCTTGGACCTGTCCCTGACCAGTACAGTTCCTGGCCAGACCTGGGCTGCGTGGGAAGTCTGTAAGTGCAGTGTGGAGGTGGCTGGGGACTCTCATTTTGGGCAGTCCCCAGCCAGCTCAGGGCTGTATGTGCAGAATTCCCTGTGCAACCCAGGGCTGGCTGGGAACTGTCCCAGTCCAGGGCAGGTGCCAGCCCCATGTCCCAATCGAGTGATCAAGGCATGGGGTTTGGAAAACACTGCAGAGGAGGGGCAGTTCCCACATTATGACTTAGATGGGCAAGTGGGTTTTGCCAGCATGACTGAGCAAAAAGAACAAATTTACCACTTCTATAACCTTGACCAAAAAAAGTTAGTAAAAATGAGGTGGAATGAGTGCAGGAAAACGGCTGGGAGTAAATTAATAGTAGAACATGGCTCCACATTTTACATTTTTCCCTGGCCCATGTAAACCTCAACTATTACACTACATAAGAATATAGTCCTTAAATCAAATGCATCCATTATACAATCTGGATAAAATTACAGCAGGTAATAATTTAGCTCCTTGTTTTAAAGTCAAGTTCACCAGAACTTAGGCTATATGTTCACAGGTAAACTTCATGGAAAATTGCAAGTACTAACACAGACTGAAATTCAATTTACTTAATTCTATAATAGGAACATATAACCTTCACACATGAGCAAACCCAGGAATGGGTGTGACGACACAGTCATACCCACCTTTGGCTGTGTGCTGCATGCACACTGAGCTCTCAAAATTTACCAGTATTTCAGTGGCACTCCTGCCCAGAGTTTTTCCAAAGTCTCCACTTTGAAGCCACTCTGAGAGCACTGCTGCTATTTTCTTCTCCCATTTGCTTCTCCCCTCTCTGGACAAAGAGAGGAAGAAAAGGATAAGGGAGGCCAAATATGCAGCTCAGGAAGCCTGGGGCTGTACATGGCCTCTATTTGCTTGTCCCCTCTTTTTCTATGCTGCTGAATTCAGAGGGTGGGGAGGAAAAGTAGGGAGGGAAAAAAAGGTGAACAGCAGCAGAGAGATGACAATAAGGGAAAAAAACTTGTTACTATTATGAATAGGAAGAAAGAGTAGAAGATTATTAGAGGAGAAAATGAAAAAAAACCCTGAACATTTAGGATCTAATTCACAAAAAGCAATAAATGGCAAGGTTGACCACCAATTACCTTGACACAGGCCTCCAAAATTCTAAGAAATCACCCATGCTGAATTTTCAAATATTTGGACCGTGAGTTTGCATAATGCCAAATTCATTCCATTCATCCATTATAGCAGATGAATAGCAGACAATAAGATGAATATGAGTCAGCAGTGTGCCCTTGTTACCTAGAAGGCTAACAATATACTGGGCTGCATTAGTAGAAGCACTGCCTGCAGATCAAGGGAAGTAATTCTACCAAACTATTCTGTATTGGTGTAGCCACATCTGGAGTACTGTGTCCAGTTTGGAGTCCCCCACTATAGAAAGAATGTGGACAAATTGAGAGAGTCCAGCAGAGGGCAATGACAATCGTTTGGGGGCTGGGGCACATGACTTGTGAGGAGAGGCTGAGGTACCTGGGTTTCTTTAGTCTACAGAAGAGAAGACTGGGGGAGGGAAGGGGGGGATTTGATAGCAGCCTTTAGCTACCTGAACGGTGGTTCCAAAGACAATGGAGTTAGACTACTCTCAGCGCTGACAGATGACAGAACAAGGAGCAATGGTATCAAGTTGCAGCAACGGAGGTTTAGGTTGGATATTAGGAAAAACTCTCACTAGGATGGTAGTGAAGCACTGGAAAAGATTACATAGAGGAGAGGTGGTAGAATCTCCATCCTCAGAGGTTTTTAAGGTCTGGCTGGACAAAGCCCTGGTTGGAATGATCTAGTTGGGGATTGTTCTGCTTTGATCTTGGGGTTGGATTAGGTCTCTTCCAACCCTAATTTTCTGATTCTATGATCTATGTTTGTGTGCACTAAGAAAAGTTCAGTGGAGTTCAAGCCTGCCTCCTGTTCTGCTAATCCAACTCTTGTGGTCACAATATCAAAAGCCACTATATTAACAAATGTTGACAAATATTAACAAATTTAAAATTTAATTTATTGTAATTCAAATGCCTAGTTCCATGATCTTCAGACACTGGTATCCTATTTTGGATGCTTCGGTTTATTTTTCAAACAGAAGTACCTGCAGCGGATTTGTTTTTCTTTTGGGTTTTTTTCCATGAAGATTTTGGACTGAATATTATTAGATTTCTGGAAAGGACAGTTCACCCTTGAACTCAGTTTTATTGGTAACAATTGCCTGCATGGTTCTTTTTTTTTCATTCTTTATGATTAGTTCTGTAAAGCTGAGCCTGTTTATGCTTGTTAATGTTATAGTTCTGGGTCCATATAACTATTGGCATGGCTTACAAATTATGACTCCAAAGGGCTGGGAATCAGGCCCATAAAACATAATGTTTGCCTATTTTCTATGTGCTTGTCTTAATGTGAAATCTCAAAAAAATTAAAGGAACAAAACAACAAAACTGTGCCACAGTAATTAAGGAAAATGAGACATTTGGATGAGTCCAAACCTTGAAACCTTGAATAACATGGATAAGTAGAAAGCCCACAAATTTCTAGCTGATCATGTTGATTTATCTAGTTAATGTTAGTATAAAATTGCTATACATGCTAATTTGCAGAAGGTTTTCTAGAACCTGTCTCTCTTTTATTAGATATTTTGTTTGTAATGGTAATCATTAGCTTAGGTTCATTTAATGAAATTATGGTCTGCATCATTTTTTTGAAACCTGGAAAAGTTGTTCTGAAAGCATGAATGTTATCTTGTCTGCACACGTTTTATATAGGCATGACTTACAATATGGTAGAATAATACTCCAAAAGCATTAATTGCAACAGGGATCTTTTTCTCATTAGTCTTCTCAAAGCTTTTAACTCTGCTAAGACATCCAAGAGAAAAGACAAATGACCATCATAGGAAAAAAATTCTAAAAAATGTAAAAGCCAGTTTTCAGTGTCATTTTTACAGAGGTCTCCCAGCAGCTCACCAAGCATACAAAAGAATATATAATTACATTGAAAAGGATTTTTAAATGGTAAATATAAGAACCCAAGAATCAACTTCCCCTCGTGTGTGGGTTAATTTCAAGCAGCATGCACTTAAGCAGGAAAAAAAAAGGAGGAGAACGCATGTGGATAGAAGGTAGTAGTCAATATTTAAACATATAGAGTTACTGTAAAAGTGTTCTTAATGCTCTCTTTTGAAGATTTAGCCATTTTTAATTTAATATGATATGAAGCGTATTGCTTTTTTTCCAATTTAAGAAAATTATACATTAGGCCACAGCCTTAAACCTGGGGCCTTGGTTTGGCCAACATGGCTGCTCATCTCAACCTGCCACCCTATGGATAATTACCCAGACTGGTCAAGACCAGCCTGAAGTATCCAGTAGGGCCAAACCCTCCACCCATTCCCTGGCTAAGTAAAGACATTCAAATAGCATGAGGCAGAATCAATCTAAGTTATGCAGTTTTCTGTAGGCAGGCATAATTTAGGTCAGTAGCTAACAGAATACACATTTGTCCTTTGGTTGGCAGGGAGGGAGCAATCTTAGACCATATTCTTCCATTTTTAAACCACTATATATGCTGGACTCCTGTTTTGTTACGGATATAGACTGTTTTCCAATCACTTAGACCAGTAAAAATGTGAGGTCTGTACCTGTCCCCTGTCACCTGAGCAACTGCCCAGAGTCAGCTAACCTTTCACTCCCCCACATAAATCCCTAACCTGGAACAGGAAGTATCCAGGCAATAGGGCTCAACCTGTCCCGTGCCTACTCTGCTGCACCCTCTGGCTTGCTCCTAGACTCTGCTCTCTGACTGACCTGGTGGCTTCCTGACTCAGGTCATTGGTAACCAAGCTCTCCGTCTGCTCCTCCAATGTCCTCAACTTCACTTGGCTCTAGACTCCACCCTTTGACTGATCACTTGCCTCCCTGTCCTAGTCTCTCCTTTGAGTCTACTTGCCAATCCTGACCCTGGTCATTACCTTCATCCAAGAGTGGCCACAGACCTGGCACCCATGTCACACCATGACAATATGAAGTTACTATTTCAACCTCCAAAAAGTGCAGCATTTATCAGGGTGGATAAAAATCAATTTTTTTTAATCATTTTTTTAAACTTTAACTACAATTTTAATTTCTTTTTAAAAATAAACCATCTTAAAATGAAATTTGAATTGAATACAGCATAAGCTGAAGTATAAATTTACTATAATCTATTAAAATAATTTAAATAAAATAATAGTTGAGTCTACTAAAAGCTCTAGAGTCAAAGGCTGACTTTCTTCTATACAAGAATAAGGGGAGAAATACCACATTTTGAGATCAAGCATTAAAAATATGGTACAATATTTCATGTATTAGGGGCTTGCAGGGTCTATTCTACCAGATGCAAAGGATCAGCAAAGTCATCACAAGTATTGGAACCTGGTCTCTGACTCCAGCAGACACCATCACAAATGCTCCTTGATCAGGATTATCAACTGAGCCCATCTGGATGATATAAAACTCCTGCTCTGATTAGCTTAGCTCTCAAATTATGCATATTTCTGACACTGCACTCATAAATGAAGGCTTAGTCTCCAGCTCATGAAAAAACAACCATCTGCTCAGTAACTACCAACTTCCTTGTTTCTCAATGATTCTGGGTACTTCAGTTAAATTACTCTGGTTACTCTCTGAATATGTACTGAGAGGTAAACATTAACTTCTCAAGTGTTATCCCCATGCCCTTAAACTAAAATACTGCAGCACACAAGGCCAGGGGGTTACAATAGCAAAAGTCATGGATTGTTAAGGGGGGTGAGGTTTGGGGGATTTTGGGGGTGCGAGTGAGGGAAAGGATGTGGTGGATTACATCTCAGGAAGAAGTAGTCTTGGTTTGTTGTTAATTTGTGTGCAGGATGGAGAGGAAGCAGGGTAAGGAATGTGTGCGACATAAATGCTGGAATCAAAACAGCAAAGGCAAAGGAACAACATTCTGTAGAGAATAGGCTAGTCTTGATTTCAACATCTGGAAACTGGAAGAAAAAATTATCATGGCTGCAGGTTGCAAAAAATAAACTTATTGGGGAATATTTTCAAGAAATTCCTGTGCCACTGGGAAAAAAAGGAACACATGTCAAATGAACAGTACAAAAAAGATACACAAAGCTTGGTAGGCTAAATGAAGCAACATTATGAATAAATGCTTCTCAGACAGCAATGACCTTGAAGATATGTCTGAGCCATCTGAATCAACTGGTTAGTAAACTTACTATTTTGTAATCATTATTATGGACTGCCTACCATGTATTACAAGGCTGGTAAATGACAAATTTATGACAATGTTAGTTATTTTGAGTGGATTATTTATGAATTTCAGAATGTTTGTGTTCAAAACGTAATGCATATGCTAGTTTGTGGGAGTATATGTCAAGTATACATTTTTAATATTATCCCTGCACTTCTGAAATGAGTTTTATTGCTCAGTGTAAGCAAATATAGGTAAAAATAGGGGGAAAAAATATCCAGTGTAGGTATCTAGGTAAAAATATCCAGTGCGGAATAGCATTTCAATAGGAATGTATGAATTTTAAATAATTTTTCAAGATGTTTTATATAGATAAAAAGCATTTAAATAGAAGAAAATAACCTTTATGATTTAGTGAAGATTTTCCCTCTAGAACTGGGTTTGGAAAAATTATATAGTTTTAAACACTGGTTAAAAAGCACTTCCTATAGAAAGGATCTTTCATTTATAATCTCTCGCTCTCTTTTTGTAATTAATGCACTAAGTATTACTTTTTAACCATTTTTCAGGGTCTAGTTTAGATGTAAGAAATTATAAACTTCTATAATCTGCAATGTCGGCAACTTCAGAATTATCTACTGGTACCAGCAGCAGTACTGTAACTAAGTATACCTCAGACAGTGAATTACCTGTATCCAAAAAAGACTTTATTCATTATTATGTAAAACAATGGATGAGTTCATGTTCAGGACCAATGAAATCTAGCAAGGCAACACAGATGACAAGATTGCTCAATTCACTGATGCAACAAATTCTCCATTTCTTCTGATACGGCTTCATCATCATGACCAGATTAAACTTCACCCAGCAGAAGAGATATTGCTGGAAGGCTTCTGGATACAGGGGATGAGAAGGAAACTGAAATGTTCACAAAAAACATTGAAGGGAAAAGTGGTAAGTTGGGTCTTGATGGATAGAGCAACATAGACAATGACCCAGTAATGTATGCTTGTGTAACAACAGATGATGTGATTGTTTCTCTCACACAAGCAACTGATGCATCAGGAAATGTCTATATTGAAGAATTTTTAAAAGTAGCAGCAGTAAAAACTACAACAAACTGTGAGTAAAAAATTCAAGTGCCATGTGCATATGCCACAGATAATGCTGCAAGTGTATCAAAATGAAAAGAGACTTAGAAGATAATACAACAAACCTGAAACTTATATGGGTACAGTGCTCATTTGATGCATCTTTTAGCAAAAGATTTAAATAACCAGGAATAAAGGAAAATCCAGGAAAACAAATCCAGGAATAAAGAAAAATATTGTTGAAATTGCAAAACACTTCTCTAATAACCATTTTGCGTCAGCTTCATGGAAGCCAAGCTAATTCTCCCCCAAAAGGGGTATGACAGAATTCAGTGGTTGACTGCTTTGAACTGTTTATTAAGATATGGCCCCTATTCGGATGACCATCTGTGAAGAAAATTAACAGAAGTATCACAGCTAGAGTAGTCAACATTGAACTAAGGAGAAATGTAAAATATATGCTGACTACCCTAAAACCTATTTCTATAGCCTTGAAAAAACTACAGAAAGATTGCTGCTGTACTGAGGATGCTGTCGGAATTTGGAAAGAACTTCAAGAAACATTAAAGCAAGAAACACCCAAGAGCAAAGCTAAATTACAGGCAATAAAGAAACGGATGGAACAAGCACTTACTCCACCTCATTTTCTTGCCAGTAATCTTAACACAAAGTACCACGGGTAGATGCCTAACTGCCAAAAATGCTGTTATGGCATGGGCATCTACTAATCACCCATCATAATCAGTTTGAGGGCTAGAGGTGAACCATTCAAGCAGCACGTGCTTGCTGAGGATGTTTTAAAGAAAGTCACACAACTGAACTGGTGGAAGCCACTAACAAAGCACCTGGAACCAGAGTCTGTTGAAGTGCTAAACCAGCTTTTACCAGCAGTAGTCTCTTCTGCAAGTGCTGAAAAAGCATTTTCTTCATTTGGACTGGCTCATTCAAAGCAGGAAAATTGATTGGGAATTGAAACAGCCAAATAGCTTGTTTTTCACTTCCAATCTATGAATAGAAAGGGTGAGGAGGATGAGATTTATGAGTTCTAAAAACATGAAACGAGGTAAAAGTTTTCAAAATAATCTAGGTTAAAAAAATGACTGTCTCATTTAAAAGAGAATGAGGCAAAGAGGAACTTGAGCTCAAATGACTTTCACATGGACATTTTCAAAAATTTTCCCCAGAGTGACCTGAAATAAATTGTTTCATTCATTAATCACAGTTCATACTTCCAATATTATAAATGATAATACTAGTATTTAATAAATGTGTTGGCTCTAAATTTGCACCTTTTTTAATATAAAAAGTTTCTGTATCCAAAAGATTCAATTTTTGTTTAATAAATATGAAGTGATGGCTTAATGAAACTTGCCATTCTAATGCAGCTTGATACAAAAAGGATAAAAAATTAATCATCTAGTGAATAAGAAATATATGTCACCATGTTATAGCATACTAAACATAGGATTTCTAATAATCGAGGCTGCGTGTCTGTGCGCATGTGTACACATGCATGAACCTAGAAAATATGTACCAACTACTATAAAAATTGTCTTTAGTTGTAAATCAACATATTTTAACTGTTAGACCAACCAATGAAAATATACCTTTCTTTAAAAAAATAAAAAAACACAGTGGGAAAGTTGATAAAAAATCAATTATTTGACTTGAGATTTTTATTTGCTGATTTAAATCAATCCACACCGGCAACATTATGATTGCATTTTGGAATAAGTAGAAACCTTTGCCTTCTCAGTTCCCTTGGACCAATGTGTACATGGGCTATGATTTTAGTCTAATTGAGCTGCATTGTTTTCTGCATTGTATAGGAGCAAGAAGCCAAAATGCCTTTGAGGACATAAGCCTGGAATAATAATTCTGTAAATTTTGGTAAGATATTAAAACTAATGTGTATTCATTCATTCTTTTACTGATATATGCACAGGCTAAAAATAAATAAACACAAGGGAATAGTTTTAAGAATGAATCCCATCATGCTGAGAATCTCAATGATACTTTCTCCTCTTAAATATTATTGCTGCTATGAGGCAGGATAAATTTGGAATCTTCATAACAGCAAAGCTCTCAGGCATAGCAGATTAAGCAAACATCCCACATTTCAGGACAATGACGCTTCTTGTTCCACTGAGTTGCCAAGTAAGGCAATGTTTCTTGGCCATAAGCAAGATTCCCCATTCCAAGTACCCTAAAGCCTGGGAAAATGCAAAGAACTAGGAGCTAGAGTTCCAGTCTCAGCTCTGCTGTTCATATTTCTGTATGGTTCACAGCCCCTATTACTGGGCAAAGTCTTATATCCCACACTAAAAAGTACTCAATCACTGGTTCATAAATATAATAATTGTAGGTTAATTTAGGCAGAGCAAAAAATGTATTCAATGGTCCTTGTACAGGGCACCAGGCCAGGATCTTAACAGCAGCCTGCCCCTCTGTCTAGGGCAGTTTGCCCTGCCTCACCTACCATGATTTGGTGGTTAATAAAGAGGATGTAATGTACAGGAGGCTGCCCATTTTAGGCCCTGATACCAAGGACATTATACATCCCTCCAACCTCCCCTTACTGTGGTCCCATGCCTCACAGAAGGCATCATCAGTTGATAATAGCTCCGGCCTAAGTCCGAGCCAAACTCTGCCCCTTGCTGGGCCTCTTTCATTCATCCTAGCACACCACCCTTTACAGGGTCTCACTCAGACCGCCTACTCTCACTGGGCCTCTTGCACTCCATCACCCTCTCACTAAACCTCTTTCGTACCACCGTTTAATGGGCCACTCTCAATCTGCCCTGCCCTGTGCCTTCCATTCTGCATATGCCTTCGAGCTTACCTACCCTTGCTCTAATTGGCAGCCTTTTCAGACCACCCCTACCTAGACCTCACTCTACATTGGTACCAGCCTCATACCTCACACCCAGCTGAACTCAGCCTCTAGCCCCACACCAGGCAACTCATATATGTTCTTCTGGGGGATGGCCCCTGTGCAGCCCTTCAGGTTGCCCATCAACCCTACTCCACACACCCTGGTGCAGCTCTTCAGGTCTGCCCATGCAAACCTTACTCTACACCGTCCTGACACAACTCTTCAGGCCATCACCATATACCTCTCTATCTGGGGCCTCAGGGGTCATACATCTCCCCTCATGAGGCTCAGACGTGCTTGGCCCCGCCACATTGTCTATTCTTATTCACAATTACCAACTGAGTAGTGGGGGCTGGGGTTATAAGGTGCCCCTACCTGTCTTTCACTGGGGAGGCAACTGGCCTAATATTTCTGGGGAGCTGTTCCACCATGGGCAGCCCCACCAGGCCATCCTTCCCCAGCAGGGTTCAGTCATACCCGAGCCCAGGAGCTTCTTGCCATAGCCACATTTTGAACACTACTTTGGCAGAATTTTAACTATTGAAACCTGTGTTTCCAACTTAATTTTAATGTTCACAAAAAGCTACCCTATGTAAAAATGTGAAATAAGATCGAAAATATTCTATAACTACATAAGGGAATTCATATAAAATATCTGCAGTATTACAATGACTTAAGGAAATGTTCATGGCCAAGGGGAGAAAAAAGCAAAAAAGTCTGTGTGTTAGTCCTTGACTTTTGCTATCTGGGTCCTTTTTTGATTTATTTTACTCTGATTCTAATAATAGTTTCTTCTACATGGCTGAACCTGAAATTGCAGGCACACTGACATTCAGTTAAAAGTATGCAGGTAGAGCTCAGCTTCCTACATCTGGAATGAATGTATGAAACAAACTGAAGCAAGGCAAATAAACAGTATGCTTTAAAAAAGACAAAACAGAAGACAGGAAAGTATTATAATAAATTATTAGTAGAAACATTTTGCTTGGAATAACAGTCAAACAATATAAAGTATGAATTACTGACAAATTCGCATCAAACATGTAAAAGCAAAAATCTCATATTCTGTTCTATTACTCTGTGTCTGATCTTTTTATATTCAGCAGTTGAATAATATTCACAAAGACTGGTTTTTCTTTTTGTTTTTTCAAGGTAATACTTGGGTTTTATCACTGTCATTGCTAGTTAACAATCAAAAATGAAAACAGCAAATCCCTGAAGAATTCCTGTGGGTTTTCCAATAGATTGTCTTCCAGGCATCTTGCTCATAAAAGTGCAGTTTTGTGTAAATGCTAATTGATACATCTGAACTTACTGTCACCAGCTATGCTTTTTAAAGAAAAATAGTTAGGGGTAAAGAAAAAGTTGAACTATAGTTGTGTTTCTATTAATTTAGGACAGTAAACTTTATCTTAGGACTGGGTTTGCATATAGCTAGTATATGTGTGAAAATATCAGGAAACTGCCCATCTAATTTAAATATGCATAAAGATGACTTAATTTAGTGCTGTTGCTAGTTATATTTCCCAAGAAACACTTGTACTTAATTTTTATTCTGAAAAGTATATTAATAGTGTTGTATTATATAATGTTTCTATAATATTCAATTGGAATAGCCACAATTCAAGTTTTAACTGGACTGCAAGTATATTTTTCTTCCCTGACATACTGATTACTTTTATTAGACTATTTTTTCTGGTGCAAATCCGTACAGTAAGAAAAATTCTTTCCTTCTACTGACTTCAATGGAGGCCAAATTAGTATCATTGGTACAGAAGCGCACACAAGTAGGTGCACATAAATTTCACTTACCATAAATGGAATATGACCAGGCACCTTATATATTTTAGCCAGACATAGCTATATATTTTTGCTTATCATTTTGGTTGTTCCCTAGATAATGGGGTTTTGACTTTTAATTTACTTTATAAACATTTTCTATTTGCTTCTCTATCATTTTTTTGAATGTTTAAGTTGATGTGCAACATTTGCTGCTGAGACATTTGTTTTCTTCCTAAATAAATACAGAGAGCAAAACTCAAGGGATTCCTAGCAACCAGGGAGATAAAAAATGTATGAAATTCACTAACATATATAAGGTAAGATTAGCAAAACACATTAAACTGAGCATGCTTGCAAAGAAAATCTCTATGATACACTTGCAAATGCCTGTCCCTATGAATAACTTCTAGGCAGTGAACAGCTTTAACATACAGAAAGAACATATGGATGTACAATCAATGAGTAGCTGTTGAGTTACTAAAGTGAAAAGAAAATAGTTAAGCATCTTTCTTCTTCTTGCAAAATCTTCACAAATGTTGAATGAGATAAAGTTTAAGATCTCTAAGTGGTCCTCTCACAAAATCCTAATTAACATCAACATTTCAAATATTTTTTTTTTCAGAGAAGACTTCCATACACTGAAACTATCAAAAAGGCAAATAGAGCAAAATGACAAGTCACAAGCAAAATCCAGCATATGGTCTTTACTAGTTTGTACTTGCATAACCTGTTACAGTAAAAGAAGCACCCCAAAGAACCTTAATGCTCTAAAAATGTTATTTTAAAACTTCCTAACACTACAACACTCTCAAAAATTTGTTTTGATTAGTTAAAAGCAGTCTATTTTAGACCATAAAATTTAATTAGAGACTTTTTTCTTCATATTTGATTTTCTACCTTCTTTGTTTTGAAGGATATTTGTACTAGAATGGGGTCCATGGCCCAGATTCTTAACTGCAGATAATCTACCCTAGATGTAGTTAAGAGATGGAATGGGGGAGATATTACAACACAAAGGAACCATTTTAATTTTCCCATTCCTTTACCCTGAACCTTCCATATTTTTAACTTCTGAATATGGCATCACAGTTGCTCGACAGAAAGAAAGGATTAATATTTTAACTGAGAAATAAACTAAAAGATGAGCAGGCTGACCCTGCTGCAGTAAACACATCCCGGAGGAGGGGCGGCCCGGGAGGTGGTGCATTTTGGCACCCTGTCAGTAGTAAGTACCTGGGGGCTGGAGCCTTGCTTTCATTCCCCCTAGTTATGCTACTGGGTCTAAGATTCTCTGCATTATTTAACTGAGATCCAGTTGAGAAATAAATTAATCCAGAATGAATCTGGCAAAAACAATACAGAAAAGACAATCTGAAACCTAACTGCTGGACTCTTAACTACTCTACATACTGCCTTCCCAATACATTGCCTATAACAAATCAAAAAACGGTAAATTATTAGTGAGACATTAAGCAATACTGGCATTGTCAGAAACAACCTAAAAAATACTGTTCCCCTTCCCTCCCCCAACCTTTTCTGTGATTCATAATTGCAGTGAGTGACATAATCCATTAACTAAAACAATAATGTTTGTATAGCTACAAAAAAAAAAAATCCCCAGTTCCATACACATTAAAAAATAAACAATAAAACAATGAAACTTGGTAGTTGGATAATGGCTTGGAAGCCAGCAATACATACACTCTAATATAACTTTGGCATTTATTGATTATGTAACTTTGGCCTAATTACTTGAATTCTGTGAGCCAGATTCTGTCCCAGTTTATCCCCTATGCCACTCTACTGAAATCAACTGGGTTGACATCAAGGGAACTGAAACCAAAATCTAGAGCTAAATTTTTCCTTTTCTTCCATAAAATGGATTTAAAATTAGTTATCTACCTATCAAGGGAATTGCAATTCTTAATATTTATATGAGCACTCTGGTAATGAAAAGTATAAGGCCGAAAGCTTGAGTGACATGGAGGAAGGTTTAGAATATGATTCAACTAAAAGGTGAACACTTTAGAGGATTAAACTACAATGAACTAAAAAAACTGTTCTAAGGAGGGAGATTTACTATATACATGCATTGGGATTTCATGGCTAAATAGAGACCATCAAAAAGCCCAAGGCTGAATTGATACACTCTTCATCGTTTAGTGTAAGCTGCATAGAACGAACCGATAATCAAGTGAACAAACACACTGTTCTCAGTGGTGGCAGATAACAGAACAAGGAGCAATGGTCTCAAGTTGCAGCAAAGGGAATTTATAGCGGTGGACCAAAAAATAATTTCTTGTTCAATATTAATGGCCAATTATTAACCAGACATATCAGCTGATACCAATCCAATAGCCAAAGGGATGCAGGGGCAGATCGAGGCCCCATAGTGGCAGAGAGAGTGGGACAGGAGCAGGCACTGCCCAGCCAGGGTGGTGAACTGGGCAGCTTGTCCATAGGATGCAGTGGGCAAATGGGATGGCTTCTCGCTGCTGTGTGCATCCCCAGGGGAGGCATGGATAGGGTGCATAGGGTGAGGGCAAGCTACCTACTGTGGGCTTGGGACTGCACTGTCTTCTTCCCAGCACAGCCCCTGGAGGGATGGGAAGGCAGGAACAGTGCTGGGGAGGGGGCTACGGGGAGATTTGGGGTGGCCACAGACTTACTGGCTAGACACTGCTCTCCAAGCTGCCAGGCTGCATTCCTGACCACACACATACATGTGGGATTTACTGGTGATATTATCAGCTACATCAGCCAAAAAAGCCACTTGCCAATAATGTTAATTTTCCTTTTATACATGCTGATCAGATATGCCATGGATATATCTGTGCACCTCTAGAAGTTTAGGTTGCATATTAGGAAAAACTGTCTCACAAGGAGGGTGGTAAAGCACTGGAATGGGTTACCTAGAGAAGAGATGGAATCTCCATCCTTGCAGGTTTTAAGGCCCAGCTCAACAAAGCCTGGCTGGAATGATCTAGTTGGGGATGGTCCTACTTTGAACAGGGGATTAGATTAGATATCCCTTCCATCCCTAGATGTCCTGATGTCCCTTCCAGCCCTAATTTTCTATGATTCACTTTTGATTACAGAAATGCAGCCACATGCCAGCAGTGGCCCAGGCCAGAAGCCAGGGGGTGTTAAAGCATGCCTCCCTGCTTGGCTGGAGCAGACAGCTTGGGCCAAGGCTAGCCCATCCACCCTGAGAGGGGGCAGTTTATGGAGAGGTGCAAAACATCTTGGGATGCTGAGAAATGCGGAGTTAAGTTGAATCTGGAGGGAATCTGAGATAGAAGTTCAATAAACTGATTTAACCTAAATCGACAAAGTCGGATATTATATCCATTCAGGTTTACCTCAAACCACTTTCATATATTTGGAAAGCGGCTTATGTGCACTGAACTTGTGTTTTGTTACAGATTTGAAACAGTTTCCAATCACTTATACCAGTTTGTGTGTAATTTCTGTCCCTAATTCACACATTTAACACATTAGGCTTAGCTTTCCTGTGAATCCCATACAGACATAGCTTGAGATGCATTTTCCCTTCTGCATTTAAAAATCAGAGCTCACCTTCTTAATTTAAGTAATTATTCTCTCAGAATAAATGGTTATATCTTAACCTAATTATGATCCAGTTATACAAAAATTATTATTTATTATCTGTTTCTTAAATATCTATTGAGTATTCAGGGCATGTCAATGTTTTTTGTAATCACACAAGTATTCTTGGTTTTGACTAAGGTCTGTAAGTAGCCATTGTTTACAATCTATAAGACACACACAGTATGAAAAAAAACCCTCTCTAGTTCCCATTCTTAACTGGTCAAATATTTAGATGTTTCCAAATTCTTCATTTTCCCCATTCCTCCTGAAGAAAGACCGAGATATTCTTAGAAGAACTCTGAATAGGTGATGTGTTTGAAACACTGAGCAAAACACATAATACATAAAAACTACTTGGGTATTATACAATGAGAGGCACAATACATTTGCAATATACAACACCAGTTCTCAAAACGCTAGACAATTTGCTTACATTGGACAAAGTGGTTTACGATTTAATTTTATAAAGCTTTGTTTGCACCCTCACATAAAAGAATCTGTAGCAAATCAAAGAATATGTCAACTGTATGAGAAAAGAATAAGAAACTGATTAACAAAATAATTGAAATCATGTTTCCCTCTAGCATCCCCCTACCAGATTTCGTAGTACATTACAATCAACATATGCAGATAACAGTTACTCAGCTGCTGATAAAATCAGGTAAGATAAAACAAAATGACATTTCTGCCCATATATTTCAATACCTACAACATAAGCAATTCACAGGCAATATGACTCATTAATATGTCAATGATGCTTTGTGCTATGAGGCCATAGGGTTATCAGGCATTAATAGCAGCATCAGAATAAATAATCAAGAGACAGAAATGTGCGTCCCAACTGCTAAGAGGTATTTCCAATTCAACAGGAAGACATATGCATGTTATGCTACTGTTGCAAAACAATCAATCAGCATTGGTTATCTCACAGCTTAATAGGAACCTTATTTTCACTAACTACTTATTATATAGTAAATTCAAGCACAGAAATAATCAGCAGAATGGATCCAGCTTCCATGAGCATGAACCCTGATTTTTTGAAGCAAATGTTTCCATCTAGAATTGAGTTCAGAAAGAAGAGCTATTCAGAAAGACTTGGTGAAGCTGCTACTTGAATATTTATTTTATTTTATCAGGTAATTATTTTTATAAGTGCTAGTAAACACAAATGCAAAAACATATGTCACTGAAACATTGTTTCTGGATATCCTAAATATATTGAATTTGCAACAAATTCCAGGGGAGCCAGGGGAGGCACAGCCAGGCCCAGGGTCAGTGAGGACCTAGTCAGGGAACTTCTGAAGGGACTAGACGTGTTCAAACCAGCAGATCCTGACAATCTCCACCCCAGAATGCTTAGCAAACTGGCAAAGGTCATTGCAGGACTCCTGGCACAGCTTTATGAAAACTCGTGGTGCTCTGGTGAGGTGCCTGACAACTGGAAAAGGGCCAATGTGGTCCCCATTTTCCAAAAAGAGAGGAAAGAGAACCCAGGAAACCATAGGCCCATTAGTCTTACCTCAGTCCTGGGGAAACTCTTTGAGAAAATTAACCAAGAACACATCCAGCAGTGATGAGGGACCAGCAGGGGAGTTTATGCTTACAGGCAATCAACATGGGTTTATTAGAGGCAGGTCCTGTCAGACCAACCTGGTGGCCTTCTATGACTAGGTCACAAAAACCTTGGACGTAGGTGTTGCAGCAGGCATAGTCTTCCTGGACTTTAGGAAGGCCTTCGACACTCTCACCCCATTCTCATTAAAAAATTAGGAGATTGTGGTGTCGATGCCTACACGGTCAGATGGGCTGCCAACTGGCTGGAGGGCCACACCCAGAGAGTGGTGGTGGATGGGTCATTTTTGACCTGGAGACATGTGGGCAGTGCAGTTTCCTAGGGTTCAGTCCTTGGGCCTGTACTGTTCAATATCTTCATTGGCAATTTGGATGAGGGGGTGAAAAGCACCTTGTTCAAATTCACAGATGACACTAAGATGTGGGGAGAAGTGAGCATACTAGAAGAGAGGGACAGGCTATCACTAAATCTCAACAGGTTACAGAGGTGGGCAGATGAGAACAGGATGGGTTTCAATATGGACAAGTGCAAGGTATTGCACCTTGGGAGGAAAAACCAGCAGCATACCTACAGGCTGGGGAACTCCCTTCTTGTCAGCACAGAGACAGAAAAGGATCTTGGAGTCATTATAGACTCTAAGATGAACATGGGCCACCAGGATGCAGTCAGGAAGGCTAACCACACCTTCTCATTCATCCATAGGTGCATCATGAGCAGGTCCAAGGAGGTGATCCTCCCCCTCTATGTGACATTGGTCAGGCCGCTGTTGAAGTACTGTGTCCAGTTCTGGGCGCTGCACTTCAGGAGGGATATGGACAGCATCGAGAGGGTCCAGAGGAGGTCCACTCGCATAATTAGGGGGCAGCAGGGCAGGCCCTACAAGGAGAGGCTTAGGGACCTGAACCTGGTCAGCCTCCACAAAAGAAGGCTGAGAGGAGATCTGGTGGCCGCCTATAAACTTGCCAAGGGGGATCAGCAGGCAATGGGAGAGTCCCTGTTTCCCCAAGCACTACCGGGAGTAACAAGGAATAACGGCCATAAGTTAACTGAGAGTAGATTCAGGTTAGATATCAGGAGGCACTACTTCACAGTCAGGGTGGCTGGGAGCTGGAACCAACTTCCAAGGGAAGTGGTGCTTGCACCTACCCTGGGGGTCTTCAAAAGGAGGCTAGATAGCCACCTTGCATCCTTTCCTGCCCATGGCAGGGGGTCTGACTAGATGATTTGCTTAGGTCCCTTCTGACCCTACCAACTATGAAACTATGTACAAACCTGTATTAGGAAAGTACACTACCAAGTCTCATGAAATTGAATTATGTATCTAGCAAGAGTAGATTAGATAGGTAGTTGGCCGGGGTTCTGTGACCCTCGCACTCATTCCTGCCATTGGCAGGGGTCAGACTAGATGGCCTGCTCTAGGCCCCTTCTGACCCTAGATACTATGATATGATACTATAAGATACCATGAATATTATTTATATCTTTCTTATGCCTCAGTGATTAGGACAACTTACAGCTGCTTAGAAGTAGTATGTTAGTCTTAGGTTTGCCCAGACCTTCATAATTATACATGCAAATGCTCAGCAAGATGAGTGGTATTTTCTTAATGATTTCAGCTATGCTTCAGAGATTTCTTTTCCAAGTAACACTATTCCAAATCTATCCAAATATATTCAAAGTCAGACAAAATATTCCTAGGATCAACATATGCTGTGTTCTGACAGGGGAATGTAAGGTTTAACAAAAATCAGAATCTGGGTTGTGTTATATTTCTAAGTAAATATGTTGTGTTAATGCTGAATAATGAGTACAGTTTCGCATGCTGCATTTCTTTCCATCTCTGTGTTTCACTTTCATTGTTAGAGCCATCCTGATCCACACTAGTGGTAGTGCACCACATGGTAGACTGGCAAAGCTTTTGCAATACCAAGTGCACACTAAACACCCAGTGCCCAAGCAATAATACTGCATCCCATGGTCATACCTTCAACACTTGATAAGACCTTGAAAAAATACTAGTGCTTCCTATTTTGCTTCTTGCTGCTACACAGAAACATAGGTTTGCTTCTGCATCTATAACAGGTATAAAAAGTCTTGGAACAGCCACAGAGAATTTTCTGACTCGTGTATATTGAAAGCAGTGCGCAGTTCTTTTATATTCAAGGAAGAGAACTGCCAACCATGGCCAAAGTCCTCTCTTAACCTGGCTTTTAGATTTGCTGGACTCTGATTATTGACCACCTTGATGATAAAGATCAAGACCTTGACTTCTAACATTCTCCAAGAAGTCAGTAAAAAGGATGGAGGACAGGTGTGACCTATTCAACTCAATACGATTGGTTCTGATAAAAGATTGTGAAGGAAGAACAAAATTGATAGAATTTTTAGTAAAAATAGAGTGAGAAAGAGAAATAAACCATATGCTGACCACCCACTTTCATTCCTGTTCATCTATTCATTCATCATTTATCATCTGCATTTTTCACTTGGCATTTGTCAGCTTCTTCCAGTCATCAGTTGCCCAGTTGTCACTTGTCAGATTTTCCCAGGCAATCAGATATGTCAGCACAACTTGTACATCATATGTCAACCAACTTTGTTTTGTTGGTTTTTTTTTTTTATTTGCTCTAGGCATTCATTTGCTGTGGTTTTGGCTCATAGGGGTTTTTTTTTCATTCTTTCTTTTTTGGTTTCTTGTGTTTCATTTTGTTTTTTGTGCCTGATAACTGCTTGTGAGTATTCATTGACTTACTTGCTTTGTTTTGGCCTTGTTTTGTCATTTGAGCTTTTGGTTCATTTTTGCTAACTTCAAACCAAACTGGTGGTCTTCATTTGTTTATATGTGCTTTATCAGAACTGGGTGAAGGATGTCATTTGCACTTTAGCAGCAACAAATATATAATCACCAGGTTAATCAACAGTTTTTCCATTAAAATCAACGGACTGACTCCCAACAAACTCTAACCCAACAGTCAAACAAAACAGAATCGTGATGTATGATTATGTACTTTCTTTCTTTCTTTTTCTGCTTTTTTTTTTTTTTTTTACTTTATTACCAGTTTTCTTCCGGAAGATCATGGTAACTTTGAAAGACACCAGAACTGAGAGACCTACCCTTTAAGCACACTAAAACTCATGGGGCACATCCAGACAACCGCACACATGCCTCTTGCCCCACCTCAAAACGCTCTGAGGCGTGGCAACAGGCACGTGCAGGAATGAAAAAATGTTTGCAGCCTGGGGAGCAAATTAGACCCCTGGATATACTGGGGTCTAAAAAAATCAAAGTTTAAAAAGTCGGAGCAGGGCACAGTCCTGGACCTTGCCCCGGGGTAACCAGAGGTTGGGTCCTCCATGGAGATGCTCTGAACCCTGACCTGGAGGGCTCTGACCCCTGCCAGCCCGCCCCTCAGCAGCCAAGACACCTTGCAAAGGGGGAATAGCATAAATTTCTGTGAAACAACAGAAGAATTTAATAGCCATACAGCAATCAAATCAATTAACAAGGGTCATCATAACTTATTATATAAATGGTAAACATAGGATTTTATTCCAATGATTATGGATGTTCAATGTATAGAATAATTCATAGTAAGACTAGCTTAAGAAAATTGTTATTAGCACTGCTTTGGTAAACTCTGAATGAATAAAGGCATGGGTAGATGAACCAGTTACCACAAGGAAAAAAGGGGTAAGAATTGAGTCAAATCTCAAAAGTCCTATGGTAATCATCTAGCTGTATGCTCTTATATCACCTTGACATGGTAGCAAAAAGCTAAGCCAAGGTAGCAGTGTGTCCCTTTTTCAGAGGGGTAGTAGCTTTCCCCTAACCTACAGAAGTTTGGCTTTCATCTGCCATGTGGTAAACCTGTGCACATGGATGGCTACCCTGCATAATAAATCCCTACTCCCCTGCCTGCCCATATTCTAATTAATCAAATTACTACAGTAAAACCCTTTCACTGGGTAAACTGCCTTGACAAGACCAGGCACTGTGAAATGCCTGAAAGAATAAGAGCCCTGATAAATGAAAAAATAAAACAGGGAACTCCTGAGGGTTTTATAGTTCAATATATAATTGACACACAGCATGATTTATTCTCACATGATAAATGAAAGCAATCCTCAAAATGATGCAATTTCTTTGCTTAGACTAGAGGGAGAAGAAAATAATAAAAATAAGGAACCAAGACAACGTAAGTTTTATGTATGGTATGTCTTTTGATACCAAAACCAGTCATAAAAAAATAAAAAAAACTGAAAAAGAAAATAAAATAGCAGGTTGAAATTTGCTATAATATTCTGCACACCTCTTCTGTAGATAGTAGGCATGTCTACACAAAATCTGACTGCGAAGTAGACTAATTAGCTGCTGCTGCTCAGTAAACATCTCGGCATTGACATGTTCACTCCCACTAGGCTGAAGCAAACTAATTGATTTATTTATTAGTTAGTAAAAATTTCTTATTAGAAGTTATTAATCAATTTATTAATTAGTAAACAAAACAAAATAAAAACCTTCACAGCAGCTAATGTGCAGACACTGCCCTGGCTGGCTGGAGCATGAGGGTGCTTCAGTGCAAGGGCTACTTGCTGGCTAGTTCCACCTGAAATATCCTCTTGCCCCAGCCAGCCCTTCCACAGCATGTTGAGTTGTGGGGAGCAGCCCCGAGACTGCAGACCCTTCAGACACCCCCAACAGCCCAAGCTGCTCTGACCCAACTCAATGTGCTATGCATGAATAAGCTCCAGAATTTATTTATGCACATTAACTACACATGTAGAAGCGCCCAGTTTAGATGATGCAAAGAAACATCTGAGTGCACATTTTAAAGCAAAGACAGACACCCCGCTAGACCACTGTAGATATTAGAAACAAAACAACGCAACACAAAAGAAATAAGAGATCAGTGCACAAAGTAGACAGACAATTGCACTGCCATCAATTATGCTTCCCAGTACACTTCCTTCTCCATATGTAAATAATAATTGTACGGAAAATGTCTACCTTTGTTATTGAAAATGTGATTCTCGATATGGTAAGTCTTGGACTGAGAAAAGTAGGAAAAAGAAATGCTGGTCTATGGCAGAAGTCAAATGCAAAGTGGTACCTCATCAGGATGCCCAGTCACAAGGGGAATATGCAGGTCCCTAAATACAAAACTCATAACTCAAACACATCTATGCAAAATAGACACTGGTTATGAATAAGTAAGACATAGTTATCCATGTTAATCTAAATTCAGGTGAAAGACAGGGTAGATCTGCACTTTAGAGTAACTAAATCACAGATGTACAGCATAAGCTTTCATGAGCACAAGCTCACTTCATCAGATGCTGTGAAAGAACATGCACAAAGCAGTATATCAACTAAATGCACAGAGCAGTGTACCAACAGTGTATCCATGCTGGAGGAGATCTCCAGGACTATGGAGAAAGAAATGCCACATGCGGCAATACACAAGAGAGAGGACCTGGACACCCAAGAGGGTGGAAGCTAGAGTTTTGTGACTTCTGGCAGCAAGCAGAGATCTTCACCTACACCTGCAGTGGTTCACCTGGAGAACAAATACACCGTCCTATCAGCAGAGAGGGAGGAGCATGTTCCATCACTGGAGGAAGACAAACCAGGCCTCACTAAGGTGGGAAGGATCAAGAAGATCGCCACCAAAAAGAAGCAACAAGTGGTGGATGTTGGAGACTCACTTCTGTAGGGGATGGAGTGAGCCATCTGCCAACCTGACCTGTTAGTTTCAGGAGGTCTGCTGCTTACTCAGACTCTGGATCTGAGATGTCAAAGAGAAAGTGCAGAGGCTCATCCAACCCTCTGACTACTACCCCATGCTGCTCATCCATGCGGGTAAGAATGATACTGCCAGGAGATACCCTAAGGCAGGCATGGGCAAAATAGAGCCCGTGGGCTGGATCTGGGCCATAAAGCTCCTAAAAAATGTAGAAAATTAATATTTCTCTGCCCTTGGTTCTTGTCAAAAATGACAGGAGCTAAGGGCAGTAGGACCCAGAGGAAGCCCAGCAGGCTCCAACAACAGTGGGGCCTGTCTGGCCCTGCCCCCTCAGCTGAGGCTTCTGGCCTGGGAGCACATGTCTGCCCATGCTGGAACTGCTGGCAAGTGCAGGGGAGAAAGGCGGCGGGGGGACCCTGGGCAGGGAAGGAGCATGGGGTGGGGGGAAAGTGGCCCCTCCCCCACTCCATGGCTGGCGCTCCCTGCTGCAGGCACTCGCAGCCCATGCGGGGAGCAGGCACAGGCAGCCTCAGGCCAGCTGTGAGCAGCTGCAGCGTGGGGCACTGGGCATGGGGCAGGTGAGGGGCTGCTTCCCCCCCATGCTCCATCCCTTAGGCTCAGCACCACCTTGCAACCCAGCCCCACTGCCAGGCTGGCAGTGGGACCGGGGTTACAAGCTGGTGCTGACCGTAGGGAGGACCGAAACCTCGCTCGCCCTGTGGCCAGTGCCCCACACTGCAGCCACTTGCAGCTCACTTGGGGCTACCTGTGCCTGCTCCAGACAGCCCCACGTGGGCTGCAAGTGGCTGCAGCAGGGAGTGCTGGCCATGAGGTGGGCAAGGGGCCACTTTTCCCCATGCTCAGCACCAGCTTCTTCCCTGCGGGCAAACAGGGGGTCAGGGCCGTGCACTGCCCCTCACCTGTACCATGGGGCTGGGGGGCACTGGGTGTGAGTGGGCAGGGAGCAAGTGGGAGCACAGGGTCCACATCAGTGTCCCGGGGCCAGTGCTGGCAGGGCCCAGAGCAGGGTAGCAGGAGTGCAGGGTCCAAGCCAGCAGGGGCTCTATGGAACCAGGCAAGCTCCCCACTCTCCCTGCTGCTGCAGCCTAGCCTGGCTCCACATACCCCTGCCAGCCTGTGCCCCGCTTTGGTTCCCACCGATGCTGGCCCTGGGACATTGGTCTCAAGACAGTGACCAGGGGATGGGGCACCTATCAAGAGGCAGGGCTAGTCATGCGGCCCTCCACAGCCTGCCAAAACTAGGTAAGCGGCCATCTGCCCAAAATAATTGCCTGCTTCTGCCCTAAGTGTATTAAAAGTGTCTACATGACTCTGGGTGCAAGGGTGAGGTGGGCTGGGGCTCAGATTGTGTTCTTATCAATCCTTCCACTCAAAGGAAAGGGCCCAGGCAGGAGCAGGTGCATCCTGCAAATAAACACCTGGCTGTGCAGGTGGTATCACCAGCAGGGCTTTGACTTCTTGAACTGTGGAATGTTCTTCCAAGAAGAAGGATTGCTGGGAACAGATGGGATCCACCTGATGAGAAAGAAGACCATCTTTGCAGACAGGCTTGCTAACTTAGTGAGGAGGGCTTTAAACTAGGTTTGCCAGGGGATGGAGACCAAAGCCCTATGGTAAGTGGGGATGCAGGAGACTTGGAGGAAGAGGAAGCAAGAGGGGGCAACGGGAGGTTCTCTCATACTTCCTGAAAAATCAGGGCAATCAACTACTTACCTCAGGTGCCTGTACACAAATGCATGGAGCCTGGGAAACAAGCAGGAAGAACTGGAAGTCCTTGCACAGTCACAGACCTATGATATGATCAGAATAACAGAGACTGGGTGGGATAGCTCATATAACTGGAGCACTGTCATGGATGGGTATAAAGTGTTCAGAAGGGAGAGACAGGGGAGAAGAGGAGGAGTTGCACTTCATGTAAAAGACCAATATGATTGCTCAGAGCTCCAGGATGAAGCTAGAGATGGGCCCTAGAGTCTCCGAGTTAGGGTTGGAGGGAAAAGCAACAAGGGTGATGTTGTGATGGGTGTCTTCTATGCACCACCAGATCAGAAGGAAGTGGTTAATGAGGCTTTTTTTCAAAGAGCTAGTGGAAGTTTCCCAATCACAGGCCCTGGTTCTCATGGGGGACTTCAGTCACCGTGACATCTGCTGGTAGGTCAATATAGCAGTGTGCAGGTAATCCAGAAAGTTTTTGGAGAGTATTGGGGACAACTTCCTGGTGTAAGTGCTGGAGCAGCCACCTAGGGGCCATGCTCTTTTTGACCTCCTGCTCACAAACAGAGAAGAAATAGTGGGCAATGTAGTAGTGGATGACAACTTGGGTAGCAGTGACCACGAGATGATTGAGTTCTGAATCTTGAGCAAAGTAAGAATGCAGAGCAGCAGAGTAAAGACCCTGGACTTCAGAAAAGCAGACTTCAGTTCACTCAGGGAACTCATGGGCAGGATCCACTAGAAAGCCTGTCTGAGGGGAGAGGCATCCAGAAGAGCTGGCTGTACTTGAAAGAAGTCTTACTGAGAGTATAAGAACAAACCATCCCGATGCACAGGAAGACTAGCAAGTGTGGCAGAAGACCAGCCTGGCTTAGCAGAGAATTCTTCAGTAAATTAAGTAAAAAAAATGAAGCTTATAAAGGTGGAAACTTGGACTAATATCTAGGGAAGACTATAAGAGCATTGCTCTTGCATGCAGGGATGAAATCAGGAAAGCCAAAGCACAAATGGAGTTGCAGCTAGCAAGGAATATGAAGGGTAACAAGAAAGGCTTCTGTAAGTATGTCAGTAGCAAAAGGAGGATCAAGAAGTGTGGGTCCCTTACTGAATGGGGGAGGCAACCTTGTGACAGAGGATGCAGAAAAAGCTGAACTGCTCAATGCCTTTTTTGCCTCAATCTTCACAGGCAAGGTCAGTTCCCAGACTACTGTACCTTGCAGCACAGTTTGGGGAGGAGATAAGCAGCCCTCACTGGTGAAAGAACAGGTTAGGAACTACTTAGAAAAGCTGGATGTATACAAGTCCACGGGGCTAGATGGGATGCACCTGAGGGTGCTGAGGGAGTTGACTGATGTGATTGCAGAGCCATTGGCCATCATCTTTGAAAACTCATGGTGATCAGGAAAGGTCCCAGATGACTGGAAAAGGGCAAATATAGCATTCATATTTAAGAAAGGGGAAAAGGAGGATCCAGGGAACTGCAGACCACTCAGACTCACCTCAGTCCCTGAAAAATCATGGAGCAGATCCTCAAGAAATCCATTTCTAAGCAATTGGAAGAGAAAAAGGTGATTAGGAATAGACGGCACGGATTCACCAGGGACAAGTCATCCCTAACCGACCTGATTACCTTCTATGATGAGATGACTGGCTCTGTGAATATGGGGAGACCAGTGGATGTGGTATACCTTAATTTTAGCAAGGCTTTTGATACAGTCTCCTACAACATTCTTGCAGGCAAGCTAAGACAGGCTGGTCTGGGGAAGGTGTGGGAAGCTGTGGTTGCTCTACTCCTGCTCGTGGAGGGAGAGAAGTAGTAAGAAAAGATTCCCTGGGTTTCCCCACACAGGGAGCATCCCAGAACAGGGACACACAGCTGTGTTAATACCACTTGGGGGAAACTGACTTTCCCTCCCTGTATAGCATGGTAAAAGCTGGCACCCTCAGTTCTGAGTGGGTTTTGACACCATATCTTAGTATAAAATACATTAACTGGCCAGATGACCCAGAAGATAACCCCACCAGGTCCAAATGGACATTTACCATGTTGCAAACATTTTGGAAAACTGTTTGGAAAATAGCTAATACTACTAAACACCTAAACAATTAACAAATTTGAAAGAATGACTAGGTTCTTCAAAAATATCATGTTCCATGAGGATGTGCTATAGGACATAATATGTTCTTTTAAACCCATAATTATAGCTGGTAAATAAATCAAATGCATTTATAAAATAACTTCCATGAATCATATTTAATATTTTTCCTAAATAATAAATTACCATTAAAAGTGCTCAGTGTAAAATATAGTTATGATTAATAAATGAAATTATACCTCCATAAATTAGTCTCAATGTAGACCAAAAATAAAAGAGGTAAAAGAAAGAAAAACAAAATCCCAAAGCCTCTCATCCCAGTATATTGGTTAGTAACAGTAAAATATGTGCTTAAAAATTTTTAAGTGAGAAAATAATTTCATTTTTCCTATTTCTTTCCTGTCATGGGTCAAATTCATCCCTTGTCCAAAGTTAAAGCAGGGCTGATTTTGAGAAAAAAAATCTTCTGATACCTAAAACCATAAAAATGTAACTAAGAACAGTTCGGTTTCAGTATTAATAATGTATAACAGTAACAACCGTCTTTTTAAAAAAAAACCCACAATTTTGTTTAAAGACTACCAATTAATCTGATTCATGCTGCAAATATTAATGTTTCAATATACCATAATGCAGCTATAAACTCAGTCATACTTGACAAGGTTAAAATATGCTATACTTAAAATTAATAATTTCAACTACACCCAGGTTTCCCACAATTATTTAAATTAATAATTTGTTATAAATGCTGTAATTGTCTAAACATCACCAAAATACATTTGTATTTCATTGTTATAGTAAAAATAGCAATCCATATGCTTTTGTTCTTCTAGAATAAAGAAGATATAACGGATAATAATATTCTGGTTTGTCTGGTGTATATCTGCATTTATTACAACCTCGTTTTGCACAATAAAAATGTTATGACTCCTTATAAGTGAGCATATAAAGAGGGGGGAAATATCATCATCAAGACAGCTTGTTAAATGTGATTTTGAAGTCCCAAAGCTTTTGTACTCCATGTTTATAAATATTATTAAACATAATGGTACAAGGTAAGCTGTCCCCAAAGGCTTTTTTTTTTTGGATCCTGTAAAGTTGTTGCAAATACACTACTAATTGCATGACAAATTGAACACCATTACAAAATGCACATATTCTGGTATAAATGTTAGCATTCTCTTTTCAATACAACATAAAATGCAAACTGTTTAACATAATCAGTAAAAGACAGAATAAATGGATATGCTGTTCTATAATTGTTTGGACAACATTACATGCCAAAATCCTACCCATTCTGCTGTTGCCAACAATTTGGCATGAACTGCTATATATTATCTAGAAGGCAGTAGACAAAACTTGAAGCAGCTGGCCTTGCCCTTAAGTAAATTGACATTCACAACAGTTTCAATCTATAAAGAAAAATAATTGTATAAATCTGGTTTGACAAGGCACATCTATTTGCTTTTTTAACTTTGAATTTCCCGCTCTAGACTTTACTAAGTATTCCATCTCAGTTTCCCATTTGTGTTATTTCTTCCTATGAACATTTAATAAGCCACTGACTTGAAAGAGAAATATTACCTCATGATAAATGTAGTTTCCTTTTTTTTTTTTAATAAAAAGCTCAAATTCTTTTATTAGAACAGATTTCTACTGAAAGTCTACCATACCTATTATTTCACTCCTTTTAAGTGCTTAAAACATGAAGATTGTACTTTTAATATAATCTACTAAGAGAGGTATGCTCATTTTGATGATAGCCATGATCTTGACTATAGCAAGTCCCCAAAGAGAATTTATAACAAATTTCTAAATAAATTATGAGCACCAATACATTTATGTTAATTACGTTAACCTTGAATTTGTGCAAGCTGTTATCATTATAAAGTTTAAACAAAAAATTTCTGAGGTTTTGGAAGAAAACCCATTGCTTTCTAGAAGCAATGTCAAAGGTTACTATAATTTACACACTTTGCTGGTACTGTATATAAGGAACATATTACTGGACAAGAAAATGAGATTTCTTACAGATGAACTTTAAATTGTTACATTGTTGAGAATAATATGTACAGTGCTTAGTCAAAAGGATAGGAGAAACAGTAATAAAAGAACAGTAATAACAAAAGGGAACAGAACGGAACAAAATGTATATGCAACAGTGAATGCTTAGGTGCACGTTAATAAGTATTTCTCTCTGGTTCTAAGAAGAAAAACTAGTTAACATAGAGAAAATATCATTTTAAGGTACCTTCTTACCTTGATACCAGTCAGCAAGGCATCAGTGAGAATTAAACAAAAAATGTTGGCCAAAATATGAAGAAGTGCTCTATATTTGTTTTTGTTCCTCTGTATGTTACATTTATGCTGTGATTGATGTGTTAATTGCAATGTAAATGACAAGGGTGCTACATGTGCACTCAATTTAAGGTGCCAAAAAATGGCAAACCAGCCATAAACCTGTTTTATAGATCTTATGTATAGCTTGTAATTGAACGTGTGACAGGTATGCATCACAATCAGTGGATTGTTGGCGCTAGAACACACTGGGGCAGGTTCCAGACCCAGTGCTATCCCATGGCCAGAACCAACAATTGCCTCAACCCTGAACCTGTGAGCATCTAGCTTTCCACTTGCCAGTGCAGAAGGAGCCTGGGATCATTATCTCCAGCACATGTATCATGGCAGGAGGCAAGACTGTTGGGATCAGGAATCAGATCCCATGGCACATTTACATGAACATGTTGCAGAGGCCTCAGACTTAACTGTACCCAGAATGTATTGCACTCGTAGAGGAGCAGGGAGACACACAAAAGAAATCAGTACTCAGTGTGAGCAGAACAAGAAAAAGCCAAGATAAGTTCCCTTAATAGTGAATAAAAAATTATTTTGTTGGTTCATAGTAACAGATTTTATATCTCGGCATACATATTATATGTATTAAAAGATATTTCCCTACACTTACATAAGTTATGGACACACAAATAATAAACAGAGACATAAAACCTTTTACATCTGCAATGCTAATAAAAACATAGTACAGAATATAGGCCCTGGAGCACCTTCCTGCCTTACCTGCTTACAGAGAGGCAACTTGGAAAATCTCAGGGTGCCTCTCCATAAGCAGGGAAGCTGGGGTTCCCTACTCAGCCAGACCTGTCCCCAGAAATCACAGGAGTGAGTTTGGGTGAGTGAGGAAATGACCTGCTTTCCTTGGTCAGTCAGACCTGTCCCCTGTGATGATCATAAGCCCCAGTTTTTCCTGCTAAGCCAGATTCACTCCTGCAACCACAGAGGATGGAGAGGTCTGGCTAAGTTGGCCTCTGAGATTACATTGCACCTTGTCCCACACCACCAAATGCAGGACAAGGAGTGATGTGCATTTCACCCAATTAAGTAGATCAGCTGTGCCATAATATATCATGGCATAGTTGATCAGCTTCATTCATCGATGTCTATTTCTAACCTCAGTTCCTGGGTAAATGCCATAACCATGACATTACTAGAGCTGAAATATGAGAGTGCCTTTCTCGCAAACTCTGCTGTGACCAATTCAGGCTGGACATAAGAAAGAACTTCTTCACTGTCCGAGCCCCTAAGGCTTGGAATAGATTGCCACCGGAGGTGGTTCAAGCACCCACTATGAATGCCTTCAAGACATTTGGATGTGTATCTTGCCAGGATACTATGATCCCTGCTGACTTCCTGCCCCTGGGGCAGGGTGCTGGACTCGATGATCCTCCAGGGTCACTTCCAGCTCAAATGTCTATGAAATCTATGAAATCATCCTCGTTTTGTTTTTATAGCATAGTGTTGTACCTTAACATCAGATTTTTCAAGATTTTGCTTTAATTTGCTCATTCTCCCAAAATGAATTTCTACATACAGTTAGTGGAGAGACTTCGTGTATCGCTTTGGTTCCTCTTTTCTTTGACAGGATATCAAACTTAGTATAAGCAACATTCTGCTTGAGAAGCCAAAATATATTAAATTATTCAGCTTCATATACTATCCATTTTAGATTGTGTGGACTACTAAATGCCTTTTCAACTCATCAGAAAAACTAGACTTGCTGAATTATAAGCTGAAGGATCTAAAAAGTGAACTATTTAATATTTTAAACCCTATATATAAAATACAATATAAAAACCTTTGTGGAAGTCTTTATTTAGTGCCTTGTATTGTATTTTAACAACATGACAAAAGCTACATGTCCATTAAAGCTATACCATTTGTCAATTAAATGGGGAAAATTATAAAAAGAACGCGTTCAAACACGTATGTTCCTTGCTCATAGCATTTGACATCATTTATTATAGTATACACCCTGGCAGAGGTATGCAACATGGTCCTGTTTCACTGAAGTTTCTTTCTTTATAGTGAATTATTTGTGATAAAGATCTCCCACATCTCCTCAGTGGGTCTCTAACACACATAACTGATAAGAATCGTTCAGTTCATAAGCAATATCCAGCATAACAACATCACATTTAGGATTATGCTGGTATAACATTTAGGATAATGCTGGTATAACAGTTTACTCACTGGAGACGTTAAGCAAGACAAACAACAATTAGAGCTTACAGTAGGTTCTCTAAAGTCATATTTAAACATAACTGATAATATCAACAAAACAAAGTTTGCAACAAAAACATATCAATATTCTGATAACATTTCTCAAAGTTCCCAAAGTCGTTTTATAAATTCTCAGGATAGTATGTGCAAGACCTGTGAAATATTCGAAACACATTCCAAAATATTACTTAGCTCCAAGGTTGGTTGCAGATTACATTTCACTAAACTTTTGAGCAAAATTGAGCTTAGTCATAGATAAGCACTAAATATAAAATGTGCAGTTCACCTGATTTCAGTGCAAAACCTGGACCAACTCAATGGCTTTAACTGAGTTTCACTTTGAAACACAAAGTGACAATTCAGTAAATGGAAACCACACAAATACAAAACCACTTGAAGTTTTAACACAAATTCCTATGAATCAAAATCACCAAGATGTATATTTGTCTCATATGGTTAACTACTACTACACATCATGGAGCTACATGTTGCATGACAGGACCAAGAAAGTATTGTCACTTACCACAAGCGAGAGGGGTCTTTTCCATGAGACAACACCAATCAGTCCTGACAGAAGCACCTGAAATCAAATGAAAAGGATCACCAAAAAGGTACCAGTTTTATATTAATGCTAAAAAATCCTGAATAATAATATTCTCAAGGCAAGAAAATGGTTCCCAAAGTGCTGGTACTGGAAGCTAGAATGTTGCAAGATTATTCTATTTCCAAAACAGCTGAAAACAGGAAGTACCGTAAGTTGCAAGCAAAACCTGTTTGTGTTGAAATTCGGATCTGCTTTCCAAACCAAATTCTTTCTGACACATTCACAGCAAGTCCTGAAACTCATTCTTTTACCAAGCACTAAAGCATTATACTTTTACCAGTGAATGGAAATCAGTCTATACTTGTAACTGAAGTTCAGCACATATAGATTGGTTTAAAAATGGCAGAATACAGTCTGAGTTTTGCGCCCGCACCAAAGGGTAAATACATGTTCTGTTCACTACCGACCTAAACTATGCTGCTTACATAAAACTGTGTAACTTAGATCATTTCTGCCTCAGGATTTTTTAATGTTTGTACGTAACCTAATAAATCATATATATGATGTACTAAATCAGTGGTTCTAACAGGGGGCTGTCTCGAGGCCAGTTACAATGTCAGCCTGCCCAACTGTCTAGGGCAGTCCACCCATGTGATTTGTCTGCCACATCTTTGTTCTAAGAAAAAAAGTTGTTACTAGGTGTGGAGGCTGCCTCTTAAATGCCCTAATGACAAAGGCATATTACATGGCTCTGACCTTCCCTTTACTGTGTCCCAAGCCTCCCCACGACCCTGCCTTCTTCCAGTCATTTCACTGCCTGCAGGTGCTGGCCAATTACCCTACTAAGCTGTCATTCAGCCAACCTGTAGCTGTGGAGCTCTGCCTAGCCTGTAGGGCTTTCTGTCCAGGCTGCTTCTGCCCTTAAAGAAGCAGGCACATTAATGCCCTGTTATGGTGGTGCTCAACTTTTTGGCCCCGTTGGATGGATGAGTGGTGTGAAGTTGATCCCCAGGATGAATCAGGCACTGTGCCACCTGTATCTCCCAGGCTCTGCCCTGATAGGCCCCATGCCACTTCACTAAGCACCACTCCAATTGACCCCATGCTGCTCCATGCCACCCCAATTGGCTCCACGCTGACAGGATCAGATTCATACTGGCAGAATCGGTTTCATGCCACCTCACATATCCATTCCAGGAAACAGGGCCAGGCTATTCAGCCTGTGGGACTCCCTATGTATCTGGAAATTTAGCAGCAGGGGAGTGGCAGTTAATGCTGTCTCTGCTCCCAAGCCACTAAATATCCAGCACCACAGGAAGCCCCACAGGCCAGATGATACAGTTCTGTGGGCCTGGAGTTGAGTATTCCTGTACTATTTTATAAATATGTTCAGTGCCAAATGAGAAGTGTTAAAATAAGATTTTTTTACACCACTGGACTAGTTTTACAGTGGTCTTCAAGTACAAACCAATAAATCAACAGTAGGTGGAAAGTAATACTAACATTTTTTGATAACATCTAACATGCCCTGCTATTTATTTGCTATTTAGTAGCGTCCATCAAAAAACTCTCTCAACAAGCTAAAATATCCAGTCACTCATGTTGTGCAGCTCAGTTATTTAGACATAAACATCTGTGGACCTAACTTTGTATAAGAAAAACCCTGGCCTTAAATTATGCCATTACTTACGTGGAATTATAAAGCCTTCTATTGCACCCTCAGAAAAAGACAACTACAGGATGGCTCTTTATTCAAGTGACACAGTCAACCTGGCCAACTTCCTGCTCGGCCAGGCTAAGATGGCAATCCTGAAGAGCTGACGAAACCGGCTCACCGGGACCAGGATGGATAATGCCCTGCAACTCTTCCACCTGCTGGTGTGGGCCCGCCTCTCACTTGAATTCGAGTATGAATTCCTCCAGCAGATGGTGTCCACCTTTGAGGAATGCTGGGGTGTCAAGGGGGCACTGTGCCAAGTCGAGGCGGGATACCTGCTCCTTGTTCTGTGACATCACCAGCTGCTCAAGGTGCAGAGGTACATCCAGCGAGCTGAGACTTTAAGCTTTGACCATGCGGGCCGACCCCTGATGCCCAGAGGCCCCCTGGGCGTTCCCGCTGGCAGAACTGTATATATGTATATGTGCAAATACTCCTTTTGTTCTTTGTGTTTTGGTTTTTTGTCTAGTGTGTATGGGCAGGCCTTGCAGGCCAGGAGCCCAGGCCTTGTCCGGGAGGCCCAGATCCTCGGACCAATCCGTACATGATCTCTACTGCCTCCCATCTGTCACCCTCCCAAGAATAAACGTCTCTTAAAAGTCAAATGACTGATATTTACCAGGCAGTGACCTAACAGGTAAGACATTAACCTATTCAAAAGTTAGTCCTATTAAAGGGTAGGGAGCCTTAATCACACATGGCAAGGATAGGGATGAAGGGAAACAGGACATGTTTTATAAAGCATACCGTCAGAAATTGAAAATACCCCTAAGGTTTAAAATTTGCAGGCCATACTTTACACGTTGAACAGAAAAGAGAAGGTAGGCACAAAGAAAGAGGCCACTGTCCCCTTATCTGGAGTTGCTGAAAGGGAAAGAAGCATGTTCAGCACTTGATCCTCTTACCTGCACCAGGCCCAGCAGGCTGCGGGAGCTGCTGCAATCCTGTGCATGACCACTCAGTTGTCAAGCCCTCTGGGAGCAACCACTGGCAGCTACCTCAAGTTCATCCTAAGGATTGCAATTCCCACCACACTATGGCTAGAAACAGATTCCGCATTTCCCGTCCCGAGGCCAGCTATGCCTGTGTTTGTCCTGAAATATAAAGTCCCAGGATTGTAATCTGGGTTTAGTGAGTAGCTGAATGCACTTTCACTTTTCTGCCACTGATTCAAGTGATGCAGTCCTGGGAAAACCATTCATACGTACTTCAAGATGTTCTTGGACAAACTGTTAACACTTCTAATTCCATTAAAGTTTTTTAGGGTTTGTCCCAGGAGAACAGACATGGATGTCTGAATGACAGCACTTTGTCCTGGGAGAAAATATTTCTCCCAGGACAAATGCAACATGTTCATAATGGCACTTCATCATGCATCAGCAGATGCATCTTGAACAGATCCAAAGAGGTGATACTTCCCCTCTATCAGGCGCTGGTCAGGCCACAGTTGGAGTACTGTGTGCAATTCTGGGCACCGCACTTCAAGAGGGATGTGGATATCCTGGAGAGGGTCCAGAGAAGGGCCACTCGTATGGTTAAGGGCTTGCAGACCAAGCCCTACAAGGAGAGACTAGAGAACCTGGACCTTTTCAGCCTCTG
>JAGPOW010003364.1:29551651-29569924 GCA_030014935.1 Caiman crocodilus | reverse complement strand
CAAGGAGAGACTAGAGAACCTGGACCTTTTCAGCCTCTGCAAGAGAAGGTTGAGAGGCGACCTTGTGGCTGCCTATAAGTTCATCACGGGGGCACAGAAAGGAATTGGTGAGGTTTTATTCACCAAAGTGCCCCCAGGGGTCACAAGAAATAATGGCCACAAGCTAGCAGAGAGCAGATTTAGACTGGACATTAGGAAGAACTTCTTCACAGTTACAGTGGCTATGGTCTGGAACGGGCTCCCAAGGGAGGTGGTGCTCTCCCCTACCCTGGGGGTCTTCAAAAGGAGGTTGGATATGCATCTAGCTGGGGTCATCAAGACCCAGCACTCTTTCATGCCTATGCAGGGGGTTGGACTCGATGATCTATTGAGATCCCTTCCGACCCTAACATCTATGAATCATGCATGACATGCATTTATTATTTAAGTTATAAAGGAACACTTTTAGGAATGTTCTGAAGTATTTTATTGGGGATACCCCATATAGGTAGAGTTGATTTATTTAATGGTATAAGAGTAAGAAAGCTGTAAAATCTTAAAAATATATCAGAACTGCCTTTGGACTCCTTGAGTGATATGATATAAAAGTTTAAAGCCGTAACTTTTTAATCACACAGTATAATGCTGATTTACATGTGAGCTGTGACTTGGGCAGAGCAAATTTTTAGTATAGGTAAGAATCCCATCCTGAAGGCAAGGAGGTAAAATGATTTTGGCAGAATATGATTTTTTGGTAGCTTTATTAAGACTTTTGAATACAGGTGACAGTCCAAGGAAGATGAGCAGTGAGCTGGTATGGTAGCAGTAGTTGCAAGAGAATACACTTGTTACATTTCAGCAATGACACAGTTATTTTCAATATATATGGGGAATGTGCATGAAGTATACATTTTGTACAAAATGAAGAACAATCCCTATACTTAGGATGTCCTGACTTTCCATTATATATAACTCCTGCAACTTTTTTGCAGATAATCCCATTTTTCCCCTCACAGACATTGCAAATTTGGCAGAAAGAAAACCCTGGAGCCAAGAAATGCCCTTTCTTTGTCCCATAAAATTGTGTTCAGACTTATGTTCAGTTCAGTTACATCCACAAACTTCTGAAGTCTCAGTTTCCCTTGCATTGACAGATGTATTTTGGGCATAATAATAATTATTATTATTCTTATAAAAACATGAACATTCTAATGTAAGGCTGGGTGTATGCCCAGCTCCTGCAGAAGCAGCTGCAACATGCATTGTTCTAGGAACAATGGGAACAGATAATCAGTTGTTTGGCAGTGAGGTACAAGGCAGGCTGGATCTCTCCCAACCACTCTGCTGCTCACCCAATCTAGCTGATATCCCCCAGGGACACTGTGTGAATTTGTAAGGTTTGCCAGTTTAATTTGTTTTCAGGAGCTGGAAACACTGGCAGTGGTTTATCTCCTGTTCTTGGAGTAGAACACAGAACAAGAGCTGCCCTTATTCCTTAGAAGAGAACAGAAAGATTGATCTATTCTTTTGTGACCACGCCTCAGATCCATCAGGGGTATTTCTGAGACAATACTACAGAATCATGTAATTAAAGATTATCATCATGTTTATGAACGAAGAAACAAAATTAGGCTTTTCTGGTAAAACCCAAATAGCCATTTCTTATCTTCTGTGTACCTAACTCTGCAAACTAAATAATACTGTTTAAATCAGTAATTTTAATTCTGAATGAAATCTTGTTCTCACTTAAGTCATCAGCAAACCTTACCTCCCCTACCTTCGTAGACATCTGTGGAGAAAGCAGGTAGAACCACATAGGTAGCTTGTCATTACTACCGATTATTACTATGTGGTTACATAAGCAATTCAATATTTATTAAAATAAAGTTGATGTGAATTGATTTCTTCATTACTGTAAAGCAGAGAGGTAAAATAGATTTGGAAATAAACCTAAATAAATACCTATTTTGGTTCAAATTCCAATCTCGGGTATGCAAAAAAAACTATGCCATAAGTCAAAGGGATGCATACATATTAATATCAAATGTGGTCCAAAAAAATTAAGACAACTTCAGAGAATCCCATAATTTTCTCATTTCATTTGTAATTATAACCCAAGGTTTAAATAATGAAACTACCCAATGACCTAACTGCAAATATGTGGCTAGAAAGATTTCTTGTTTATGCAATATTTTCATGCCAACATTCTGCACCATGATGTATTAACTACTCTATGTGTTCACTGAAGTCAAATGTATTAATGTGCTTGCTACACTACAAAACATTAACTTGCATACTCTGGACCATACACTTCATACTTTAACTATATCTACATTTAATGGTATTTAAATCTCTCAAAGGTTTTACACAAGAAAAAAGCACAATGAAAAGCACAACTTTTTGACTATTCATTTAGCACCTGCAGTCAGAAATTCCATGGAGTATTCATTTGTATATTTATTGTTATCATCTAAGCAAAGTACACATGTAACCTAGGAAAACCATTAAATATTAGAAGATTAACTTAAATCAAGTTACGTATTCTACAACCAGTATGCAGATTAAAACAGTTGCAAGTAGGATTATCATGGATATCCCAACTATTCAAATTTTACTATGGCACTAAAGATTTTTGTATTTTGGCCAAAACCAGAAAAGTAGGGGTCTCTTCTACACTTAATTATAGTTACTAAGACTGCTAGGATAACCTATTATTACTGAAATAATGTGCCTCTGGGATGATAATCCCGTAATACATAAGTGATACATAGATACTAGGGCTATCAATTAATCAGTTAGCAAGTGCGATTAACACATTAATTGTTTTTTGCATTAATTTTAATGCATTAATCATGCACATGGTTTTGTAGCCCATGCCCAGGCTCTGCTCCACTGCCTGCAGGCTGCCCAGTAGGGCAGCGGTGGCAGCGTAGAGGACCACAGAGCAGCTGCAGCAGGGAGAAGGAAGGGGCACACAAGGACACAGACGCACACGAGCAGTCATAGCCTGCATGCTGCATGTTTGCCAGTAAGTCTGTGGAGGGGAAGGGGTGTGGAGGGCAGATTGAGCCCCACCCCCATGATGAGAGAGGGAGTGGGGCAGGGGTAGGGGCAGGCACTATGGTGAATGGGGTCCCAAGGCTAGGGTAGAACATGCAACAGAGCTGCGGATGGCTTATCTATGGGGGACTCCCTGCCGCAGCACACCCCTCTGGGGGAGGCATGTGGGGCACGTGGCCCCCAGATTTGTGCACGGGGTGGAGGCAGGCTCCCCCTGTGGGCTGTGGCTCTGCATTCTGCTACCATTGCCCAGAGAGCCGTGCAATGCCATGTTGGGCCTCCTGCCATTGGGCAGACAGGAAGTGTGTGGTGTAGTCAATGCACAGTTCCGAGGGCAAAGGCAGCAGAGTGCAGCGCCCCAGCCCACAGTGGGCAGCCTGAGCCTCTTTCACATGCACAGATCTGGGGTCACGTGCCCCCATGCCTCCCCCAGGGGTGTGCACAGCAGCAGGGAGCCTCTTCCACCCCCTGCCAGACAAGCTTCCCACAGCTCCGTCCCATGACTTGCCCCAGCCCTGGGGCCCCATTCACCCCAGCACCTGCCCCTGCCCCACTCCCTCCGTCACCAGGGGGGCCTTGAGCTGCCCCCACCACCCTTTTCCCTCCACAGATTTACCTGATGGGCACTGTCTGTATATGCATCTGTGTATGTCTGTCCCTCACTCCCAAAGCACAGCTCCCCAGCCCTTCTGCTGCCCCTCACTCCTGACCCACAGTATCCTGCATCCCGCCAGGGTGTGTGGGGACCCCCATCACTGAACTCCAAACCTCACACACATACACTCACAGTCCTGCACACCTTCACAAATCCCCCCATACAAACACCCCACCCCCACCTCCCAACCATACAAAATACCTGAATAATTTTAAGTTTTTCTGAGCATAATTGTCCAACCTAGCCTTTAGACAGGCCTTGCATATATTATCATAAATGTTCAAAGACGTTCCTTCCTTTATGCTAAGTAAAAGACCAGGTACAATCCAGTCCTTTATTAAGTTTTAGTTATATTCCTTCATGTCTCACTTCCACTAATAGTTTACATTGCATTGATGTTTTTAATACTCCCAATGTACAATTGCCAAATAGGATGCAGCAACTGTAATTCTGATCACAGGAGATTCTATCTCATTCTCAAATCTCTAAACCAAATTAATCCCAACCTTTAATGAATCAGGCAGGTTGAATTCTCCTCCTGGAAGAATTCTTAACTAAATCTATTGAGATTATGTAAAGATAGCTCCAATGGCAGGAGCCATCAGCGCTTGAAGTGGTTGTGTTCACAACTAGTTAATTAGGAAACTAGAATCCAAAAGTAGGTCATCGCAACGCCTAGGATTTCATGATGGAAATAAGCTTCATAAAATAATAATAATTTAATAATTTTAATAATAATTCCTAATAAGGATAATAAGCTTCATAATCCCCCCCCCCTCTTCCCTGGGTTCTGTCTTCCAGACACAAACATCAATACTGCTGTTTAACAACTTCGATCTCTCATCTTCTGAGCAGTTTTTGAATTAAACAAATACTATTCCAGTTATGAATTAAGTAAATTAAAACAGTCAATACTATGTAGCTTGGGTACCAGAAACAGCACAGTTGCATTTGCACAGTACTCCACCCAAGCTAGTTTACCCTGATTTGATTAGTCTCATGCACTGTAGACAAAGAGCACTCAGAAATGCACATCTCTAAAAACTAACCCTAACTCAAGGGTGGGATTCTGACAAGTATATACATTTCAATGTATTAAACAGCTATGAGCAGCATCTTATGTAGCAGATGTCTATGGCAGAAGGTCACCTCTGTTTCTCCCCAAAAACTCTGCTCTGTGACAATTTGGTTAGGATGGGCCCTGCAGAGGATACACACCTTACCCTATGTCTTTGAGTAACCTGAGCTGGATACATTCCTGAGGGAGGGGGGAAACCTGCTCCCTCTGACTACATGACTGGTATCACGTATCTGGGTGAGGGGCTTGCTCCCATGGGGAACTAGGAACTGCCAGTTTGCCCAGCAACTAATGATGCATTTCAAATTGGTTGGCTGACAGCCAACATGTGCTGGCCTCCATTGGACCAGGTAAATGAAGTCACAAGGGCTATATAAGTTAAGGACTGCCCAGGAGGAGGGGGCAGCAGTCATGAGGGAGACTCAGAAAGAGAGAAGAGCTGAACCATCTGAAACTTGCTCTCTCACTCTCTCAAAACTCATGATCAAGGAACTGCCTGTCTCCAGAGGGACTCTCTACCTGCCTCTGGATGATCCTTGTGAGTAAGCTACCTGAGATCTAACTAGATATATAGCTTGCAGTAACTCAGATGCATGATCAAAGGCTATTCAGCCATGAGAGTTTGTTCTATGGGATTTCTCTGATATCGCTCCACCATGTAGCCTATTCCAGCCCTACCCTTTGTAACCAATAAAGTTCTCCTTTGTACCTAGTGTGGGAGGCTTATTGGGAGTGGGTCTAGATTATGCCTTGGGGTCCCCTTGATTCAGCTGACTAAGGGAGACCACTACTTGTGCTTCTGAGGGAAGCATCCCAAGTTCTTGAAGTGAATCAAGTATCCTCAAGGGCTACTAGGCCCATGTTTCCCAGGGTGCACAAAGCCAGAATCAACCCCAGCCCTGGGTGGTGGCAGTGGAACCCCCAGGCTAGTGGGTGTGCTCCGGGAAGGGGGTCGGCCAGATGTTAGGTGCCCCCAGGGAGACACTCGGAGCCTGGAAGGTGGCTGGGCGCAGTGAGGTGGGTGGCTCAACACAGGAGCACCCTCTACTGGCCTGCCACAGTGTCTACCCATGACTTAGTATCAAATGACCACTCTATCATATTTCAAAAAGGGCTAGACTTTGCAAAATGACTAACTGGTCCAAAGAAAGGAAACATGTCAGAGTTAGTATAGCTCCAGCTCTTTTACTTCCTTAGATTGCAATTGAACTAGTATAGCACAGGGAAGGAAACAGGCTGTTAGAACCAGTTCCAATTTGCATTGAAGCCACTGGAGGCTGGGTCAGATCCCTGGGCAGTTGATTGGATTGAGACTAAAGCCGTAAAGGGCAAAACCAATACTTCAAATTCCAGCTGGAAACCAAGGGAATACTTTGTACTCATGCAGCTGCCTAGTCAGAATGGAAGAGAAAGGCAAATGAACCTTGTAGTACCCTCACATCAATGTCCTAAATGTATCAACATGCTAACATCAATGGGAATCTGGCCTAAGAATGCGGCATTATTTTATACTGCACTATACCTTTAGAAAACTTCTGCTTCTTATGGACCCAGTGTTGCCTCTTTTTCCACAGAGAAATGAAAAAGTGTGAATGCAGATGATTTCTGTAATTCATGACACACAAGCAATTTTACACCCTCATGGTATGTAAATATTTGTGCATTTTTTTTAACACTGATCTACCTTACACCAGAGTGGAGAGATGACCAATGCTCCCAGATTACTTAACACAGTGCCTCACCGCTACTTAGCGAAGGAACTAGTGACACCGCAGAACAAATAGTGATGCAGGGATAGAAATAGTGGACACAACTTCTACACTGTTGTTTAATTTTTCTTGTCCCTGCCTCCTCTTCCCTTCCCTGCTGGAGCAGACAGCACAGAACAGCCCAGGGTTGGAAAGCATACTGGGATGCTAGGGGACTCTTATTTAACTTGAACCAGGAAGGGGTCTGTGACAGAAGTTTCATAAACCAGTTTGACCCAAATCAGTTAAGTCTGATACTACATTCAGACAGGTTTATCAGTTAGATTAACCAGTTTCCGCCATTTTCAAACTGGTTTATGTGCACTGAACTTCTGTTCTGTTATATGTTTAAACCAATTTCTGATGACTTAACCTGGTTTATGTCTATCTTCTGTCCCTAGCCCTAGAGTAAATATGTTGTGTGCCCAGGCCCTTTGACTTCTACAGAATCCCCAGTGCAAAATAAGGTTTGCATAAAGGACCACAAACTATAAAGTAAAAATTGACTTCATATATAGTGAAATTCCTGACTCTTAATAAACAGCTGCTTTGTTAATTAGACTGGTACACATGACAGACTTTTTAATATTCTTTTGCTATACTTAACATGCATAATTCTAAATACTTATTAGAAATTCTGTTGTTTATTAGACATTAAGTTCATTTAGCCCCAACATTTTAGACCTGATTTCAAATATAATATTCTGTGGAAATGCCACCTACATGTTTCTGAAAGTTCTATTATTCCATCATTAAAAAAGAAAACCTAACTGAAACAATATTTTGAAGTGCATATGACTACAGTCTTGGTGAGCTTTCTTTAACAAACATTATTCCCATGGCAGCACATTCCTGCTGACTTCAATGATTCAGAGCCAGAAAAGTAAACAGAAGGCATCCATGGGGGCTTCTGCAGCATTAGAAATACAAAAACATGTACTGGCTACTGCATTCCAGTGGGCAAATGAAATTCCCATCATCTTTAACGAAATCTGTGCTCATACACCGAGTGGAGACCTGGGGTGGTATAGGGGCTAAGAAGCATGGTTGACAGCCCAGAAATCACAAGTTTGAGGTCACAGCGGAACTGAAAAATGGAAAGGATGCATTGAGTGGACACATTTACTTCAACATCTAGATACTAAGGCAAGATAAAAACTGTAGAAAATAAATTTATCTTTGAATCAAGGGACTGCGGACAATGGGAAACAGACACAAAGATAAACTATTACTTAAAATGGTCAATATACTTTTGAGATCTGAAGTAACTCAATTGAAGTGGTGTCTATAAATTCAGTGTTCTGATTAGGATACAGCGTGTACTAGGTAATATATTCTGTTGTCATAATTTACATCACTGGCTACCTCACCACCTCTCCCCCCAAAAAACAAACATTCAACTTAACACATAGTCTGATCCTCTTGTTTTGTAAATTCTCCTTAAACTACAAAAACAATTTATTGCTGATACAGAACATTATTTCCATTAAATTTGCATTGCATGTAATGAAAACCCATCAAAGTAGAATTCACATGAACTAATTTACAGAGTCCTGTGGTCTTAAAACTACTGGAATTGCAATATTAATAGATTTTGTCTAATGCAGTTGTTCTCAACCTTTTTTGCACTAGGACCCATTTGTAAACATCAATGGTCAGTCCAACCCAGTGCCCCTCAGTCCCAACCTGCTGTCCCCAGGCCCTAGCTCCCAAGTGAATGGGACGAGGTGTGTGTGGGGCATGGGGAGCCCCAAGCAGTCCCTTACGGGTTATAACTCTGCCAGCCTGCAAGGGAAAAGCCACAGGTTCCCACATTTTTCTCTTTTAAAGGGGAGTCCATTTTCTGAAGTTCATTGATCCTTTTTTAAAGCTTGTTCATGACCCTTTCACATATCTTGCAACCCCCTTTTGGGTCTCAACCCACAGGCTGAGAAATGCTGATTAAGTGGACAAGCTAGCCATACAACTGTGGATAATGCCATGCTATGGTGTTCTTATAAGTAGTAGTAACAGCAGCCCTACTTCCTAAGCAAGCTTTTCATAAAACTTTTGATGCATTTTTCTCCTTGCTCACACTTGTTTATTTGGGGTTTTTTTCAATTGTAAGAGGCATAACATGTCAAGGTGCTCAACTTGATTTCTACAAATTTAACATTTGCAGTGTTTCCAATTTGTAACTGCCTATGGAAAACTAGACCCTATTGAAATCTATGGCCAAATTAACAGCAGCCAGACAGCCCTCATGTAAAATATTACACACAATACCTCAAGCAATAATTATTCCTAGTGTTTGATTTACCAGCATATTACACCGCATATAAACTACTTTCTTCCCAACTAAATTATTTAGGACCATGCTTTTTGTTTTTGGAGAAAGTTTTTCAAAACATAATTTGGATGGTCCTATTTCTGTTCAAGGTAACGCCTGGAAAGGGAATTAAGCCCCAATTCATAATAAGCTCAGGGAAAACTTCTGTTAGGGCTCACATAGGACAAGACATAAAAAGTAACAAATAATATAAAAAGTAGATGTCTTGAAAAAATATTGTCTAGCGTTCACATTTAATCTATTGTACTAGATCCTCGTGTTGGCTATTTAGAGTACTGTATGGGCAGGTAAACAAATGCCAACCAGAGTAATTTATAAGGCAACAATCAGTCCTTTCACTCTACTATGTAATAGGTACCTTTATGTCATTAATGCATGCATTTAGAATGGTTCAACACAGGTAACCATATACCAACCAATTGAAAGAACTACCAAATAAATAGGACTTCAGCTGAACATCAAGAACCAAGAGGAACTCTGCACTTCAAATCTATTTCCAGGGCAGGATTCATCTCACTAAATTATTCATTAATGTGATCCTTATCCCTCCCCGCAAATTCTCATTAGCCACAAGAGGAGAGCTGAAAACTGTTCTGGTAAGTGCCATAGCTACTAAGCTACTGACCTAAAGAGTGGGAGGGTCCTCTGTTTATGTTTACATTCATGCAGCTGGGTTTTTCTATGACTAAAGTTTCAGGACTCCCCTGGCCGGAACAATCCTAGGCAATTTTATTGTGCCTAGGCACTTCTGCAGCAAAAGCACAGCCGACCCGAGCACACACAGAAGGGAAGTGTAAGCAACTGTAGCTATGTAGAATCCCAAACTGTGTGTAAGTGACAAAATGTACAGTTACACAGCTGCATAACTGTCACTTCAGTGCATGAAGATGAAACACAGTTTAGCCTTTGATCTCAGTAACAGGTGACCAGACACTGAGACTTGGACTGAAACTGGTAAGGAATGCAAACAGATGTTGCTAACTCCTTGGACTTTTGATGCATGGTTACTGTGGATTACAGCAGTGATTGGTATCATCACAAGCTTATTTATGGTTTAGGATAGGGATTTTAGGGAATCTTATCCATTTCCGATAAAGATGAGCATGTATCTGTGCTTTGATTTAAAGGTCAGGTAAACCGTTACTGATGCATCATATTCTGTTATCAACCGTCTCTAGTTACTTTTCAGGCACCACATTTTGCAGCCGAGGAAGTATGCCTGGTCCCTTCTTTAGAAAATATTAGCAAGACATTCTTAACCCTCATGCCTCATGAAAAATCCCAGATAACCAAACACTACTCTGATTCTTACAGGGTTTTTGCAATTTCTTTGCCAAGTATGTCAATGAGTCATAAGGCATCCTCATTCCAGAAACTGTCCTTTGGAGTTTAGTCAACTGACTGGTACCAGGATTGGCAAGGGATATTTCATGAAGAGAAGGGTATCAGGTAGCAGCTCAACATCTTTATCAATGACCTGGATGAGGGGATGAAAAGCCCATTGGCCAAGTTTGCAGACAACATCAAGATATGGGGTTGCGCAGGCACACCCACAGATAGGCTGCAGATACAAGCAGACCTAGACAGGCTGGCATGTTGAGCAGAATGAAATAAGATGAGGCTCAACATAAAGAAATGCTAAGTGCTGCATCTGGGAAGGAAGAACCCCCAGCACACCTACAGGCTGGGCATTGCTAACCTGACCAGCACTACAAATGAAAGGGATGCGGGGGTAACAACAGATCCCAGCATGAATATGAACCAGGAATGTGACACAGTAGCTGCTAGGATCAATAAAACTCTGCATCAATCAATGCAAACTTTATGCATCAATCAATGCATCTCCAGTAAAAACAGTGATTCTCCTGCTTTACTTAACGTTGGTGCGGCCACAGCTGGAGTACTGCATCCAGTTCTGGGCATCGCACTTCAAGAAGGATGTGCTAAAGCTCAAGAGGTTCTAGAGAAGAGCCACCCATATGATCAGGGACTTGCATGGCAAGCCGTACAAGGAAAGGCTGAGGGATCTCAGACTCTTCAGCCTAAAGAAATGAAGGCTGAGAAGGGACCTGATTGCAGCTTGCTGCTATATCAGAGGCATACATCAGGGGCTCAGTGAACAACTGCTCACCAGGGCGCCTTGGGGGAAAACTAAAAAAATTAGCCACAGACCCCTGGAAGATGGTTTCCAGCTGAACATAAAGAAAAACTTCTTCACAACTACAACATCCAGACTATGGAACAAGCTCCCCACAGAGGAGGTGCAATCATCTACCCTAGAGGTCATCAAGAGAAGATTGGACAGCCACCTGGCTGCGGTCACCTGACTCCAGATGTCTTTCTTGCAGGTGCAGATAATGATTCTATCTGACCTGAATATTGTATCTCTGGGTGTAAATTGCATGAGATTTTTGTAAGGGTGTTAATTTAATCAGCAGGGGAAAGACCCAAGGTAGATCCAGAACCCTTTTTCCATAAACACTCTGAAATGTTAAAAAATAAATAAATAAAAATTCTGCAATAGAGAGTATGGTAGACAGCTACCAGACCTCCCTAGATTTACAATGCCAGAACAGTTACAAACCATGGAGTAGCTAATTCTATGCAGGAACACTAAAGTTTAATAATTGCTTGTAATATCATCCTGACTACACTTCTTCAGTTTTTTCAGCAATGATGAAGTAAGCCTTGCTTGATGGTTTTTTGGCCATGCCAGGGAGAAAACTGTTTGGAAAGTTGGCTTTTCAGCACAGGTGGGCAGCCAACTAATTGTGGACATCTTCTGATAACAAGTGCCCCCTGCAGGAGACCAATTCACAGGGAATCCTGTTTCTTGATAAGGTTGGGGCTGAGGACAAAATGCTATTCCTCTGAGCCTCCAGATACAGGGAGAAGTAAAGCCCCAGCACTGGACTGGGGTGGGGTGTGAAAGGGTGGACAGCTAACAGTAGTCCTCCCCAGTTAAGCAGGAATCAGTAAGGAGGGAATGAATGATGGCCTGCAATGTACAAATTATTACCACATAATTCCCAGTTGAGAAAGTTAATAAAGTTGTGCTCTAATTAAACCATATCCCTTGTGTTTTATCATTCTCCTGAAAGTCCAAGACAATATGGAAATCCTTAAGCAAAAGAAAAAAAGTCACCATATGGCAAAATGTCAACAGTTTCTGTTTAAATGAAGCATGGATGTACAGCAGGAATATTTGAAACCAATAAATTACCTATGCACAAGTACTGCATTGTAAATTGTATGCCTCAAAGGCAATATGTTAATTATTGAGATCAATATCATGATGATAAACCAGCTGTCAACATTGCTCAGCTAGATTTTGGACATCAGACAGAAACATTTTTGACTGAGTTACAACTCCTGCTGGCAATTTCTGCCAAATAGGCAAACTATTAAAATCAACAGGAATCTGTCAGTCCTGGCATTAAAATTACCGCTCCAAAAGAAACAAGTGTCAAGACCAGCATCTCTACAACTTTGGTTAGGCAGATGCCAGTCTTCCTAAAACGGCACCAGAAGTTTCTAATATGATTAATAATGCATTTCTCATATGGCAACAAAACATATAAACAGGTATGATTTCTGCTGCTGTGACTACCTTTAAATGGTTACATTAAGAAAAATACAATAAATGCTCATAGCCTGATAAAGTTAGAGTGAGAAACACCTAATGCAATGTTTAAGGAATCAGTGCAACACTGCTCCCACTAGATATCAATTACAGAAGTCTCTCTTGCCACAATACATACAGTCTTATTGGACAGTTGTAAGTCAGCAAAACAGTGATTTTCCAAAGTACAATTTCTTTAAAAGGAAAGATTTAGAGATGCTGCCAAATTAATAGTCACATATAAGACTCAAAAATATCTACTTCCACCTTATTAATACCAGTTTACTTACTTAAAACTGAAAGGACAGCATTATTTTCACCATTTAGATTATTTGAACATTTCTCTTAGTCTGAACCAATACAAACCAATATTAATTAGGCAGTTGCTAGTCCATTTCACTTTCAGAATTTTATATTCCAGCCCAATGTTGCAAAGTTCTCACTGCAAGTCTTATAAGACAGTTGGTATAAAACACTGGAAATTTACAAATCAATGGAAGCTTTGTAAAATTGTTCTGCAAGCTGCAATTAGAAGCCAAGGTGACCTGGCAATGTTCCTTCAAAACACTGATAAAAAGCTGTTTATCAATAGAGAACTTGGTTCTATTGAGAAAAAAAAATCCACTTTTCTAAACAGTTTTATCTGCACATCTTTGGAGGAAGGGAAGGGACAAAAGTGGGATGAGATGGAAATCAGTGAACACATTTAGAAACTAATTAAAGGACTATGCACTACACTGTCTTATCTCTGCAAAATATTGTTTAAAGATGCTGACAGGATGCAGGCAACATTCACCAATTCATCTTGAGGAAACAATGGCAAACACTGCAACTACAAACACCTTATTAGCAGGCTAGTAATCTAAGGGAAAGAGAGCCCAAGGACATTGGAGAAAGTCTGCACAGAGCTCAAAACACTCCATGGGGAAGGTGCCAAATTATGCACTGAAAAATTACTATTGCTGGAAGGCAAGAAAAACTGTCTGATTTTGGAGACATTTTTAAGGACCAGACTTTAAAGTTACTGGCCAGCTTTCAGGAATGACATTTCACCGCTGTCTCTATTGGTTCCAATTTAATGCAACAGGAAAACAATAAAGAATTTTGACTTTAGTTATCTTCCATCATGTCCTACATTTGGGTTGGAATATTGCAGCTATCAGTTTAAACTCTGACATTTGCCAGAGCCATGGCATTTTCAATATTGATCCTTCTCTTCTACAACTCTTTCCTTACACACACGCAAGGAACCCAAGCCTGCTATATTTTGTTCAATCTTCCAATGCATTCAGTTTCTATAAGATACCTGCGTTACTTAGCACTCTCATCAAGTTTTAACCTCTCTCAAAAAAATTTGCATTACAGCTTGGAGCTTTACAAGGAAGTGATGGAATATGTGCAGTCTTTTGCAGGTGCTCCATTCCAAGGAAATCTAAACAGTACCAAGCACGCCCTGTTATTACATGTTGGCTCCACCACTGATTTCTCATATGACTTCAGGAAAATGAATTACCTCTTACGTGATTTGTTTTCTTTATGATCTACTGTCTGCGTTGGGCCTACAAATATCAATTCATCAGCACCTAAGCAATTTAACAGACATTTAAAAAAAACCCCAAAACAAAACCCTAGCACTTTACCAGAAGAGGAAGAGCATTAGTCCAACCCAGGTCGCCCAACCTCTGTATAGACTGCGCTTCAGCAGGGCTTTCTAGCACTTTTATCTAAAGCTATTCAATCATTTATTATACAGAAGCTCCAAAAAGCCCTGTTGAAGCACATGGTCTATACAGACATTGGGCAAGCCAGGCCTAACTGACATGAGGACTCTTCTGGGCATGCACTGGGCTAAGTGCAGGGGTGTACCCAGCTGAAGTAAAGCACCGGGGCATGGTTTTCACATCTGTAAGCAGCCTTTGAAGTTAAAGACTAAGAAGTATTACTTAAATCGGGTTGAAACTTAGAACCTCAAATTCATGAGAAATCTTGGGAAATTAAAATGTTTGTTTCATTCTGAATCAGTATGAAAATGTGCGTTTTGAATTTCCTGTGAATGGAAATTTCTGAAATTGAAATGTCCACTTTCCAAAAATTTAATTTAAGAATGATTTCATGCTCTTCTTACATTATTTTATGACATGGCAAAACGTCAAACTGACTCATTAAAAAAAAAAAATTCTAAAAGGGAAAATTATTTTAATTAGTGCTAAGCAGCAGTGGAGCTTATTTGATTTAAAAATTAAAAGGACATTCCAAATATGTTTCCTTATTATGTCAGAATAAAATATAAGAATAATAAAGAACACAAAACATAATTATAAAATAAAATGTGAAAGATACTGAAAATTTCCAAATACCTTTTTGTAAAAATTGTTTCTGGACCAAAATCTTCTCATAAATTTTGTCAAAAATATTTTCACAAAAGAAGATAGATCCAGCACGACCTAGATTTTACTAACAAAAATGTTGTAATGAAAAATTTTCAAACCAGCATTAGTATTTCTACAAATCATGATTGTTTACCCTGGAGAGGAAAAAGAAAGAAACACAGCATTATTAGATCACACTTCCCTGTCTGAAAAGTTGATCACAATCAAGACTGTACAGCTAATAGCCAGAAATTATCTTGCTTTCACCATATGTCAAGGTGATAAAAAATTTGAGACATGAAGGAGAGAGAAAGAACTTTTTTTTTTTTTTAGAGAATTCTTTAATTCTGTTAGCACTCCTGACTTTTTATAGTGTCACCAGAATGACATGCTTCTGCTGTTGTAAGGCACAACATCTTTCACACAGGATGGGGCATGGGAGCTGGGAAAAGACAGCAAGAGGGGGAGAGAGGGGAAGTGGAAGGAGGAGACTGACTTTTTTTTTTTTTTTTTACATTCATTATAAAGAAGTAGAGATTGTCAAAAAGCAACCAATTACATGCAACCAATTAAAAGCACATGAGACTCGGCAAGAAAACAACCAAACAAAGAACAATTCAGTGAAGTGACAACAATGAAACCTTGGCACCTCCTGCGTTCCCACACACCCGTGATCACTAAGGGCCAACCAGCTCTCTTCCACAGTATGTAGGACTCACTGGATAGCCCATCAAGGGAGCACGTGTTTTGCTTTATGGAAAAGTACCCAAATTCAAAGATGAGACATATCCAGATGAGGAGCTGAAAAAGGTTGAGAGAATCATCAGACTAGATCTGCCTATCCAGTTTTGGAAGCCTTCCGGTGTTGATATCAGCCTGACCCAGGAGGAAGCGGGCTAGGCAAATTACACCCTTCTCAGCCACCCAGTAAGGGTTTTAGAAAGTGTATGGTCAAAATGGTTCAAGGAGAGTGCCAAGGGAAGTGAGAAGCAGCCACAGCTGGAGGGAACAAAGGAAAGTATTGGTAAAAGGTCTCTTCCACCTCCTCCTTGTAAAAGGGATGGGCCACCGAAGCTGCCATCTCCAGATGGCAGACAAAGGCACCGGTAGCCAGTGCCTCATGCAGGAGGCACTACTGATTCTCTTCAAGATACGAAGTTTGTACAGGGCTTGCCAGGTCCGGCAGATTCACCTAGGTACCACTGCCATTGGGTGCTGCCTCCAGGTGCCCTGAAAAGTGGCAAAGTTGCAGGCATGACACACCCAGACTGCCCATGAGTATAGCACTTTAAGAGAGGTTCTCAAAGTGGAAACCTCCACCAACATCCATGAGGCAAGGAACAAAGGGATGGAGTGCAGGCCCAGCTAGGTTGCCAGGGACTAGGCCAGAAGCCAGGCAGACTGACCTGCGTTGAGGAGGTGGACAAGACTTATGCTGTGTCACCAGACCAAGATAGAAAGGAAGCTGCCAGGGGCAAGGCAAGATGAGGTACACTCTGTTGCGAACCTAAGTTTTGAATCAACAGTTCCCATAGCACCTCAGGTGCCTGGCCTGAGTCCTCAGGTGGAAAGAGGCTTACTAGGACCAAGAAAGGTCATTTCAGAAGGGAAAGAGGGCTTCCCAGCTGAGGTAGTCGGGATCCAAGAGGAACAGCAGTTGGTCACAGTTGGCTCCCACTCAGCACAGAAATGTCAAGGCTAGTTGGTGCTAGAGAAGTGTTTTACCAGCAAAGAGCAGTTGCAGGTGGAAAGTGCCAACTTCTCATCTGGTCAATTAGGCCCTGACCTACCTCTGTGACGGGCAGTAAAGGACAGCCCACTGGAGCCAGAGGTACCCGTCACAGAAAAAGTGTATGAGGAGTTTCTAGAATTTCTCAAGCAGGGATGGGGATGCATCCAGGACAACCCACCTGTGCCACAAAGCAGCAGCCATCAAGTTGTTAATAATCATGTTTTAAATCAGAGAAATAAAAGAACACCCTAGTTAAAACTCCAGAGAACTTGCCAGTTTATATATTGTCAGCAACATAGCTATGCTATCATCTCTCTTTTTACAGGTCTGCTTATCTTCTATGTTCCTGTAAACCTGTCAGTCCAATCACATGATCTAACGAGAAACAAGACTTTTAGCAAGAACCAGAAAAGCTTTTGGTTCACATTTGTAGAAAATTAACCCTAACAATCTTGCTGCTTGTACTATAATGCCATTAAATCTTTACTTGTGCTCAATGACTGAGGTGATCCCTTCCAATCTTATGTCCTTATGTGCCTATTTTTTTCTACAGGGTTGTCTAACTTCCACATTGTTATGACACTAGGAAAATGTGTCAAATGGAATTTATATTATATACGAGCACTGGACTCAGTAAAAATGCTGACCCCTTCCAAATCCTTGCATGCTTTCAACTAATCATTCTTATACACTTTAGCAACTTGGTAAATCAAGAGGAAACATTATATTATTAATATTGGAAACCAGATTAGAATAGCCCAATCAATGATATTCCTAACACGATTAATATTCATTCCATCATTCTGTGGAGGATTTAATCAAAACTTTTAAAAAAAAACTTAAAGCAAACTATTTAAAAAATGGGTTGTGAGAAAAGATCAGGGCATCAATATAAGAGTACAACCTTTTTTGGTACAGTAGACATATGTAAAATGAAAAGCGAGGAGAGACATTCTATCTATGGAAGTATATCCATAATTCCTACTGAAGATAATTCAACTCCTGTAATAACAGATAACAAAAGTTGGCTCCAATATCAGCATAAGGGATTCAGTATAAAGGCATTCAGAAACGGACATGCAGTGCCATAGATCCATCCCTGTTTACGCATCAGTGAGGACACACCTGCCTTTCAGTTGACCATATCACGGGAGCAGCAGCTGAACAGTTTTTTTAAATCCCCAAAACAAATAAAAATTCTTCTCTCCCTTCCTCTTCATGCTCAGCGGCACATCTTTTCCATTTCCCACCCCTCCCCCCATATCCCTGTCTACTAGTGCCACTGTCTGCAGGGCTAAGTATAGACAGTTAAAAAGCCTGAGGCTGAATCAATTCAGTCTTTGCAAGTTAGGCTAAACTGCACAGATTAAATTGAAAGAGAAATGAACTTTTACCTTTGATTCAGGAAATGCAGCCACGTGCCTGCAGTAGCTCAGGCCAGAAGCCGGGGTGTGCTAGAGCATGGCTCTCTGGCTGTATGTTCACTTCATCTTTCTGCTACCCTCAGGTCTCTAGGATTTGCGGTCCAGAATTACAACAGCAGGACTCTGCAGGATTTCTCATTGCTTTCTCTTCCTGCTTCCAGATGCCTCTGGGATTTGTAGTTGTGACCCCTATGGGCCCCTGGGTCGTGGGTAGTTCCCGAGACGTTCCTTTACCCCTTTTTCTCGCCCGCCACGACTTTGATGGTTTTGAAATATT
>JAGPOW010003364.1:29536509-29551551 GCA_030014935.1 Caiman crocodilus | reverse complement strand
ACCGTCTGGTTCTCCCGTCCCCGGTGAGTCTGCTGCCTCTTCCTTCGCCCCCTGGGGTCCCTCTCGGGTCCCTAGGGACGGCCCGGCGCCGTCACAGTAGTCAATAGCTGCATCCAGCACTAAGTTTGAGTGGGAGAAGGGGTGTTTAATCCCCCTCCCTAGCCCCAGACCCCAGCCAGGGTTTGCCTTGGAGGGGCAGTCCCACCCTGCAGACTGGGTGGATCCCCAGCCAGGGTCCCCCTCCACCCACACACACTTGTTAGCCAGCCTTCACTGCTCCAGCTAGGGAGCCGAAGGGCAGGGCCAGCCCTGCTCTGGAGCAGACAGCCCAGCCCAGCCCAGTTCTGCAAAGTATGCTGTGGGACTGTGATTTTTAACTTGAACCAGGAAGACGTCTGGGACAGAAATTTTGACCCAAATAATTCAAGTCTGATACTACATTCAACCAGGTTTATCTTAACCTAGCTTCAGCCATTTTGAAACTGGCTTATGTGCGCTGAGCTTCTGTTCTGTTACTGGTTTAAAAGAATGTCTGATGACCAACTGGTTTATGTGTAACTTCTGTCCTAGCCCAGCTGTCCTAGTGCCTGAGGGGGAGCGGGGAGCTCCAGAGATGCTCCCACCTACTCCAGGTAGGCTCCATGTGGAGCCAGGCTCAGCAGCAACAGTGGGCAGGTTCTTCCTCTCTGTCTAGTCCCTCCAGGTGGTTCCTGCCTGCCTGGAAGTCAGCAGGGGAGAAGAGAACACACCTGCTGCTGCTACTATCTGTACTCAAGCCTGGCTCCATGTGCAGCTTGGATGGAGCTGGGCAGGAACAGCTCTGAACCCTCTACCCCCAGTTCCCTCCCTCCAGGTCAGCTGCGGCAGTGCGAGAGGCAGCAACAGAAGCTAGCAGGGGAGAAGGAAGAGTGGAATGGAAAGGGAGGAGACATATCACTGATCATGGAGGAAAATGGAGTGGGGAGAAAGATTTTTACTTGCTTGAGGGACTTTCCCCTGCTGCTGCTCCTGTGGCACAGTCTGCTCAGTGGGTAAGGGGGTATGTGTGTGCATACACATGTATGTTTAGGAGTGGCCAGTGGGAGCAGGGAATGCAGATACCCTTGCAATGTAAGTTCCTGCTCTTGCAGCTCCTTCCTCTATGAAATTCTGGATCCACCCATGCGTATAATGATAGCCGGTTTGTTGATTGCTTGCATTGGTGTTACTTCAGTATCTAATTGAGAACCTAAAAACATACTGCTCTTCCCAAAAAATTATATCACTTTAAAATTATCTTTAATGTTTCCAGCCACTTGCATGTGACTAATTATATAAATGAAAAATGTTTTTCTTAAAAATATTAGTTCCACGGTCACCAAAACCAAACAAAAAAAAATGCATAAAATTCAGAAAGCTGCAAGGGGGGGGCTTTTTGGCTATCTAAAATGAGTTACTGTAAAAAGTAAACAGAAACATTTGTTTCTTGTTCTCCAACATTTTTTAAAAGAAAACTTACACAGTTGAAAAACTGGTGATTAATAATAACACCAAACTACTTTGATCTGCTGGTAATATACTGTTTCTACCACTGATAGCATTTCTTGTACTTTTAATTCACTATAAATCAATGTTTTGAACCAAATTGGTTGGCTTGAGTTCACAAATACTTATAGCCAAACTAGTGACAACTACTACTGTTTCAGAGGAGTTATTTAAAAATAAGATGTTTGCGGTGTGAAATGACAAACTAAACAAAAGTCTGCAGGATGGTGTGTAAAAATTATACCTTAAAATGGTACACATTTCAAAATAATCATTTTATGCGAGACTGAAATGTACTTCTCTGTAATTATCCCCCAGGATTTTATTCTAAAAACTGCAGTGAACACTTGATAATATATACAACTGTATTTCAATTACACTGACTTACTTAGGTAATATTTGTAATCAAATGTAATCTGTCATTCTGCCTTACATTTGATTCTATCTTTAACTGATTTATATTCTTAGACACTCTGTTTTCCTAAGTTAAAAAATCAGCTTGGCATAATCTTTGGCATACTAACATCTCCAAAAATGATGGCAGCCCAAACATTTAAAAATGTGAACTGAGTGTGTTAGTGAAACCTGTGGCCAGCTTATTCAGTTTGAAGGAAATAGTGCCACAAGCTCTGTTATACACACCACTAGGTATCTATGTACTTGCAAAGATACTCTTTTGTAACCTCACCTCACAGAAAAGTTCCACAGGATAATGCTATCTCCCATACAAGACACTATAAAAACCCAACACTTTTTAGCTTAAGGGTGCCATATACATAGGTAGGCAAGCTTATTTGGGTAGATGTAATGTTTTTATTAGACCAGCTGAGCAGCTGGAAAAAAGTTATTTGTAAGCTTTCTGATTTTATAGGCAAAATACTTCTAGCATGCCTGAAATCTAACTATGATAAAAACATGCTTAAGTCTCAGAATGGGAATGGAACTTATGTTTAGACAATATTTATTTCAAATATACAACATACTTACTGGCCTCTGGCTGCTTTACTACTCCATCCAGGAAGAGCACAGACCATCTACAGATGCCTCCTCAGCCTGACAAAGGGTGTATGGCAGCTCAGTAGGGGGTGTTACTATGTAGAGCCACCCACATCACTGTGCCAGGCCCAAAACCACACTTCGGGAGTCTCCCCTGGGGAGTCTATATGCGGTCATCCCTTCCTTCCTGAAGAACACCCACAACCCTGGGGTAACACTGCCACCACCCAGGCACTGGTATCTGTTAGGGTTCTGTGCAGCCCAAGGTACACACAGACCCTGCAAGTTTTGGGGGTGCTTTGACCACAGTAATATTTTGGGATGCTTCTTTCCACCTGAAGCATCCAAAGATATCCTCCTATACCAGAGGAAAGTAAATAGCTAAGCCCACTTTAGCCAGCTGAGCCAAGGGAGCAAAAAGGCCTGTCTCTCCCCTAAGGAATTCACAGTCTGGCATGTTGTAACCCCAAAATTTATTGATCAGGTGAAGAGAGTGGGGGAGCGGGGGTCAGAACAAAAAGAGATAAAAAAAACACCTTGAACAAGTTCTAATAAATTGAGTCTTACAAATATGGGCTTGGTGGCCCTTTTATATGCAACTGGAATTACTTAGTTCTAATCTACTAACCAGATTCCAGATTTCTAGTTAAAAAATCATCCAGATGGCAGCCTGGAGGTACTCAGCTTGGGTCTCTTCAAAAAGCCCACCAGAGGAGAGAGCAAGCTCCCCCTCCTCTCAGGAATTTCCACAGCCCAGTCACCTACATGACCAGATTAAACCAGCAGTCACAGTAAAAAACAGAGGGGATAGAATAGGGGGATTTCTTCACAGGGTGTTTGTGCCTAAAAGTCTAAAAACTAAGAAGAACTTTTCCAACTATTTGAGTTGGCCTAATAAAATATATTTATTATATCTTATCATACTTATAAGCATTTATTGTGATATGGAACTAAGAACAATACTCCCAGGCATACTAAGGAACTAATGTACCATACTTTTATTATTTTTAATGGTATCCAAAGTGCACGTATGTTAGACATACTAAAGATACCGTGATTTTGTACTTCCTTCTTTATTTTATCTATAAATAAGTTCATTTACTTACTTTTTAAAATGTAATCACTTAAATCTTAACGATATACAAAAAGGCCAATTGTTAAGTGGTCAGCTTCCCTTTGTTAATTTGCTGGACCAACTCAACCATTTCTGTGAAAATACTTATTGTATATGTTCCTGTAAAAATCAGAGTCAAGAAGAGGGAGACTGCAAATGCTAAAAGTCTAGGCAATGAATCAGAAGTGAGAAGGTTCAGGTGTGGCATAAGCCAAATCCTACATGCCTTCCATTCACAAAACTCCCACTGATTTCAATCAGATGTTCAAGAGGGTTTACAACAGGGATGTCAAATTCATCTGACCCTGTGGGCCAGGTGAGCGGTGTGGCACTGGTTCACAGGCCAGATCCGGCCCAAGGACTTCCTCCCCCTCTCCTCTCCTCCCCACAACTCTGCCCCAACACTCCTGATCCAACAGCTGCTCCAGCCAGTCTGAGACCTACACTGTGTTCAGTGCAGATCCCAGAGTGGTTGGAATGAGAGCCACATGCAGCGCATATGCAGCGCACATGCAGCCAGGTGCTGCTTGGGTGGCCACCATGTGCAGCACGGCTGCTGCTCTTGCTGAATTGTGCCCCACATGGCTCCATTCCAACCACTTTGGGATCCATGGTAAATGCAGCACAGGTCTCAGAGTGGCCAGAGCAGCTGTCAGATAAATATGCTGAGGAGATGAGGGGTGAAAGGAACGGGTCTGTAGGCCAGATCCAAGATGAATTATTTGGCACATGGCCTTTGGCAAATAAATTGACATTGTCACTCAAACCCTTCAGTTCAATTCAATTTGAAACTTCAGTTTGAATATGGGCTTGGCTTGGTGGCCCTTTTATATGCAACTGGAATTACTTTGTTCTAATCTACTAACCAGATTCCAGATTTCTAGTTAAAAATTCATCCAGATGTCAGCTGGGAGGTACTCAGCTTGGGTCTCTTCAAAAACCCCACTGGAGAAGAGAGCAAGCTCCCACACCTAATTTCAGACAATTAGGAAAAGGGATCCCTAGTGTAAAAGAATAGCAGTTTTTTGTTTTTTTTTCATTCATTGTGCTCGCTCACTCTCTTTCAAAAATATACCTCAACTCAAAAAGGCAACAACACAGAAACATTGCAGTATTTCATAGTTCTCTTTGAATGATTCCTGCATTAAATATGCATAGCTTATAGACAGTATTTTTTTTAATTTACTCCTTTGCAACAAAACTTCAAGTCAAACTAGACTCTTTCCATCTTGCATACTGCCACCACCAACACTTCTGAATACCAAATTAGGGATTTATAAAATATATGCAACTTGATTATATTATTTGCTGTTTGTGACACTTAGCCAGTTCACATTCCACAAAAGAAGTTGCACAGAGGTATATATGGTAGGAAGTTATTGCAAAATTTGGAAAAGTTGGGGGGGAGAGGGAAAGAGGTTTAGCTCACAAAACCTCAGCTGTGATTATGGAGAATTGCTAAAAGAATTTTTAAAAGATTTTTTTTTCACTACAGTCATTGGTAATGACTCAGCACATAAAAGAAACTGATCCACTGAGTTTCCATATTAATACTATCCAGCATAAAATCACATAAGAGACTATTGCAAAGAATTTTAAACTTCTATATATCTGATAAGTGGGGCTTGCAGGGGCTGGGGACCCCCTCTGGCAGGTCTGGGGGCATGGCAGGTCATGGCTAGGGCCACCCACCAGCAGGGCTCATGCTCCTTCTGCTACAGCAGCCTTCTGTTGGGGGCAGGGAGCTGTGAACCAGGGCCCTGGCAGCTGCCCCCCCCCAGCAGGGCTGAGGGGTCAGTGGCTGTGGGTAGGGGGCAAGAGGCACAAGCAAGGCAGGGGATCTGTAGTTGGGGGGGCACCAGCAGTGTGAAGGATGTTTGGGGAGGATTGGAAGGAGAGGCACCAGCAGGGCTGGGAGAGCTCTGTGAGGACAAGGGGCACCAGCAGGGCTGGGGAGGCTTGGGGAGGGAAAGTAGGGGTACCAGCAGGGCTGCGGGTATGGGGGGGGGAGTGAGGGGCACCAGCAGGGCATGGGGTGTGTGAGAGACAGTAGCAGGGCTGGGGGTGGGGGCTGGGAGGGAAGGAGGAACACCAGCAGGGCTGAGAGTGGGATGAAGGAGGGGCACTAGCAGGGTTGGGAGGGGGCTGTGGAGGGCCTTTAATTTTAGTCATGGATTTTGGGGGGGTTTATCAAAGAATTTGTGATTTTTATTTATTTATTTTTTATCACAGAAAACCAGGATCCCTGTTTGATGCATAGCCTGCATAACTCTTGGACAACAAAGTCCTGAACATTAAGCTCATCTTTAAATGATAGCTTCTTGTGTTTAAAACTACTGCTATGCACAATTTTTTATAGCAGACATGCACAATGAGCTCAAAAGAAATCAAACTTACATGCTTTGACTTAATTTTATGTTGCAACATCTGCCCACTGAATTCTTTTAAAACTTAACCTTTATTTGCATAAGACAAGGACAGTAATGAAGTTGGCAAGAAAACCAAAAATCTCCATTTTTATATCAATCTAGTTAAAAATAAGGGTGTAAAACATATTTTGCATCATTTTTCAGGAAAGAGATTTTTGACAGATTTCACAGGGGTCAATTCATCATGCTGTTATACAGAAATAGCATAAAAGTGAATGGTAAAACCAATGTCAAAGAAAGGCATTACTAACTAGGAAAAAAGGAAGTGTAAGGCTATCAGTCCATCTTAATGGCTCACTGATAATCTGAGCTGAGACATAATTGAGTAAACATAGGCCCCAAGCAGACCTTATTTCCTTTCTAGCAGAGTAGATTTGTACCTTACAGATACCTAAATCAGATGCCTACATTTCCATAAGCAACAGTGTAGCAGGGTGGTATGGCCCTTTAAGTGCGGCAGCCAGCCCTGGGGTAGGAGCCCAGCTGTGAGTGATTAGCTGACAGGTAAAACTCATCAGGGGAGGCATCTCAACTAGGAAAGAAGCAATTTTTGGCCAAGGCAGACAAACCCATGGAAGTTTATTTCTAGGAGGGTATAGAGTAAAAGGCCCCACTCTTGCTACTTAGAGAAAGGCTGAATACGCCTGCCTGCAAGGGAGCAGGCACAACAACCTACTTAAACACAGGCAGCCCTCAGCTACAGGGCCAAAAGAATGAGCCCCAAGGCTGTGTTGAAATGGCCAGAAGTTCCTCAATTATCTACAACAGGAATTCTCAGTCCCCAGCCCGTGGGTCTGATCCAGCCCCTGGCACTACATCAGCTGGCCCACAGGGCTCCCCTGTCCAGTTTGAGTACCAGGTTTAAAAAAAAAACCAAAACAGAATATATCAGATTAGCAACAAAAATAATTCACTTGGAAAACAAGAGCAGTGAGGAAAGTCTGAAAAAAGGTTTTGTTTAAGCTATAAAAATATGGCAGAGAAGGTACACGGATAGCAGTATGTAATGGCTACTATAATTAGGACAGTGATAAACTGTTTTCCAAGTCCACTGAGAGTCGCAGAAGCAATAATTGGGTTAATTTTGGTTAGATAGTAGGAAAACTTTCTAACTATAAGAACCTGAGGCTCTGTTACCAGCCTTCACCTAGATCAAGGCAGCTGGGGATGCCAGGATTGCAACATAGAGGGTGGACTGGAGAGACTACAAATGGCCAGCACAAGGTGAGTACAACCTTTTTTTATTTATTATTATCAATCTGTGTTTTCAGTTAGACTCAGGGCAAAGAGCCCAGGGCCTGTGGGAGTGGAAGCCTATGATCCAGGGGACTGGCTGCTCAGGGATGCCTGGTTCATCGTCTGTGACTCCTTGGCCAACCCTCTACAGCTAAAGTAAAAAGGGATAGGGCATGATAGTACACCTGGCCCAACATGCCCAGCAGCACCCTTCCTGAGTTGTGGCTACCTGGGCAGTTCACAGTGTTACAAAATCATTCCACAGAGCATAAACTCCTGGAGAAATTATTTAAAAATAATAATTTTCTCCCCCCATGGTGAAAGAGTCCCTTGAAAAAGCCTCTCATGGAGAGGGGAAGAAAACATTAGGACTACTATAAATCTGCACTTATAAATTTACACACACAGGCATGCACCTAACAAAGAATATATATACTTGTAGGACAAGTGTCTTATCAGCATGACTTCGGAATGAACTCACATATGGGTCATCTGCAATAATGCTAATGAAACCTTGACAGCACACTGCCATGTGTTCAAGGCAGCCAAAAAAAAACAAACTAAAACAAGTTTTTAAAAAATTCCTAGCGGGTTTTAAAATGGTTGTTAATAGAACTACTTTGAACTGACATTTTTAGGTGGGAAAAGAATCTCCTCACTCAGCTACCATTAATGTCTGGGAACTCTTTCTTTGTTTAAATTCCATACAGGACTCTGGGGTCCAAAGGGCACACGTAATACTAATCTGCTTACCTAATAAGAAAAAGAACACAATACAATAATATGACGATAATATTATAATGATACACTACAAGATAAATACAATGCAATGAGTAGCAAATAAGGAAGCAACAATCCAAGCAGAGATTGTGACATATTTTCTAAACACCCGGGATGATCCGCCAATTACACACTGCATCCTAGCTTGGTCTCTTTTACTCACTGTGAACCTGAAACTAATATAATCCTAATTGCCATGGAAACAGGAACAGAGAAATGAAATCCCTCAGCACCCCTCGTGAGCAGGACAGTAAAATTACCTGCACATCCACACAGCTGCCAGAATTTATTAGCAAAGTGAAGTTTTGATCTCATTTCAAGTCCATCTTTACATTTTCTTTTTGTGCAACACATCCTGTGCCATTCAAAAAAGTGTGTGCTTCACAACTGAAATGTATTTAAGGAAGTAGCTGACAATTATATTAAAATTATGGTGTAACTTCTAAATATTTCTCAGAATAAAATATTTATGCAAGACAATGTATAAGACAACAGCGTCTTTGGACACACAAGTCTATAGCTGTGCAACAAGTGGGAATACTGTGAATCTACTTGCATGAGAAACACATTGCTTCTGGAAGTTAAAAATGCATAGTATGATTTCAGTGGGTATGCAGGGTCAACCTAGAGTAATATGTTCACTGAACACGACTTACAGAAGTCAACATTTTCCAGCAAATTGCTCCCCAGTAGTCTATGTTAAAAATTTTAGATACAAAAAATACAACACCTGCCTGATACAAACTAAGGGCCTGAATTCTGCAGAGACAAGACAAAATGCCAAGATTAAAATCAGTTTTTCCCAAGGAGGGTTTTTAAGCCCAGACTACAGCGTAAATTTAGGGAATGGGAGAGTCTGGCATATGGTTAAGGCAGGGGGAACCAACCACTGTACGTGGCACTTGTTCTTGGCAACCATCTCGTATACCAGGAGTTCAGTTTACAGATTTATCCCAGTGATTGCATTCTTCACAGTTTTCTGGTCCACTCCAGGATTGGTGGCAGCCACGTTGCGAATGGTGGCCCACTTTCAGATTGAACCCTGTTAATCCAACCCATCACTCTTACAAGGTAGCAACCTCTTTATTAGACGCTTCAAAGACTTTCCAGAAAAGATGGTTTTAAGGTGTTCACAATGTAAGAGAGGAAAAATCAGAAGAGAAGGGGATGGTACATAAAACCAGTAAAAGAAAAACAACTACTACATTTTAGGTACTAAGATGTAAAGTAATAAAATGGTTAACTTATAATAATAAATTATAACACAAATGACTAATCTAAAAAAATAATTATTCGAAAACACATTTCAAATAATTATTTATTTGAAAGGACAGAGAAATGAAACCACAAGGGAATGAGGTCAAGGAAAACAGGAACTGAGGAAAATCTGACAGCAAAAACAACGCTGTTAAACACTACCTGAAATTTACCACATTTACTCAAATATAAGATGACCCTGATTATACGACAACCCCACCCAATAATTAGATTCTATTTATGAATTTATACATGTGTAATAATTTTCCACATACAGAATCAAATTATTGCAGGCACACCTTGATTTTATCCCTCCAAACTGCTACAGCAGGGAAAATAAATCTGAGGGAGGTCTAGTGGCCCTCTGCTCCTCCCCAGCACAATTTCTTTTCCTTGAAGCTCCACCTCACTGCTGTCAGATCTTGCTCTCCCTGTGCACATGGAAGTGAAAAGCAAATTTGAAAACACTGATGGATGACAGGCACGTTTTGTATTTTTTTTTTAAACTGATGCAAGATTTTAGACGAGTACTCCACAAACAGTTTTAAGCAACTGCCTTACACACAGTACAAACTATGCACAATGTTAATTTAACGCCTTGATTTATTATATAGTTCACTGGACTGGGCCCTAACAAAGACAATAGAATTTCAAGCCACAGAGACCCCATAGCTCAGCAGTGGTCAGTATGTGTTCTTGTCATGAGTCTGGGCTCCTAAAATCGATATGCAAATGAGGGACAGGGCAATCTAGCCTAGCTCCACCTCATGGAGGGTGGGGCCACACTGATCATATGAGAGAGACGGAGAGAGGGGCAACAGAGGGATTCTGGGTGAACTGCTTGGGGCCCCATTGAAAGTGGGAAAGAAAGGCAGAGCTAAACTGTGAGTGAAAAAGAAAGCAAAATACATCCAAAGTAGTGGCTCACTGTGACTTGTAAAACAGTCATTGCTGAGAGAGACTGAGCACAATGTACACCTCTATATAGCTTATATAGATGGGCTGCATCAACCTATCCGTCCTTGTGGTAGCTGCCAGGCAGAGGAAATACTGCGACTGCTAAGGCGGTTTTCCTAATTGCTGGGGATAACTTTTTTTCTCGCATGGGGTAGTACCCATAGAGGTAACATATAGTTAACCTCCCACTTTCACTTCCAGTTGGAAGATCTTGCCTTTATGCCTACTTTATGGAAATGGGAAATTCCTTCCTCACTTGCTCCTGCGGCCATATGGCTGAGGGCAAACAAAAGTTGGGGGAATCTGAACCCCAAGCTTCCGGGCTTGGGCCTGCATGCAGGATGCCTGCCAAATGAACTGGAAGCATCTGAACCCCCAGGTGGGGGTGGAGGATGTTTGCCAGTAGTAGGATCACTTATAGTTCTTGAATGACTCGTGGATTTGGAATCGATCTAGCTTAGAACACAAAGTTTTTTGTTTTGTTTTGTTTTGTTTTTAAGGAAAAGTAGGTTCCTATCAGCATGTTTGGCACAAGAGGAGGGTATGAGAGCAACTGGCTGGTTGTTTTTTAAGGGCCAGAAAAAAATTCCCATCAATACAATTGCCCAATGTGGGCCATATGCTTTATAGTCATGCTCAGTGTTGGCTGCATTTTAATTTACTTCATAATTGATTTGCATTACTAAGCACATGCTGCTTTTGGCAGCAGTTTAACAAGAGACAATGCGTTTAATGTAGTTTCCTTGTACATGACAGTAAGAAGATGAGATTTTTTTTCTCTATGCTGATTGTAGTGGGGGAAAACTTTATCTTATATTCAAGTAAATATGGTAAATGTCTCAAAGACATCAGAGACTAGTGTACATGGAAGAAATAAAAATATCAAATCTTTTCCTAATCGTTTCAGAATTTGAGATTCCTGTTATACTCTTATCCTTAATATTAAGAAAAATCAAGAATGAAGAATGAAAGTATTTTGTTTTGAAGTATTCTTCCCAACATCAACATGAAGAAATATATCTGAACTTTTTTACTATTAGAAGTGGTCCAATTTTTCTATTGTTACATTATTTTATTGTAATATGCATATTAAAAACAGTGAACAGGGATTTAGACGTGTCAAATATACAGTTCCATGCAACAGATCATAATACATTCTTAAATCTAATCTGATTTTGATTTTAAAAATTTGCAAAAAAACATTACATTTAAATAGACCTATTATGTAACCTGAAAATATTAACAAAAATCAGAGAATAATTTGCAAAAGAGTATCTTAAAAAAAAAGAAAGCATAAACAGTTCACAACATTTTCCTGTGTTTTCATGGGTAACTTATTAAGACCTGTGGATAATGGGTAATTACAAATAGAAAACTGGCACTCTCCTTTCTTTATTCTGCATGACCAAGCAACAGACTACAGTAAGCCACTTTTCCTTATCTTCCCATCTTGCCTCTCTTTTCTCACACAAACAATACAATCAAGGCCTCTTCAATTACTATATTAAAATTATTTACTATAATAAAAAGCAGATGTACAGACATGATAACATTTGCTTCACACTGGAGGTGCTATTCAGAGCAGTACTCTCTATTAATGTACACCTGTAAAAATATAACCTGCTATCAAAAGATGACATCTCTGCTATATATCTGTATACAAATGCTCACTACTGTAGCTTTATTCTAAGCCAATTAAAGAACAATACAAGTTACAACCAGGGGTTTGATATTATTAAAATGGGGACCCTGTTTAATATATACTATTTGATATAATGGAAATCTGAACATAGTTTGAAGTATAAGATATTATCACATAAGTGTATAATTCATTTCTGCAATCAAAAATGCAATGCTTCAATGGTCTTAACTTGTGTGATCCTCTTCTTTTGGTCTGGAGTTGACATAAATCAGATAACAGTTACTGTAGTAGAATAAAAATAAATCTGCTTACAAGTAACAGATTACATTAGTGTCACTGACCATTAACAGGTTTACATTTTCTCCCAGTGAATGTGTTCTCTTCAAAGTCCGTAGTGAAGGGTAAAGCACCTCTCATTTTTAAAAATAATTTCCTGATAAAAATTTCAGTCTATGGCCTAAAAGTTTTACCCCAAATATTCACAGCAAGGGCAAATGGGGGCTCATGGAGGATATCACAAACATTAACAGAATATATTTTCAGTGGTTAATAGTTGATCAGCTATCTTGAAAACAGGAAGAAATTCTTCACTCAGGTTTTAGCTATCTACAGGCCTATACCTCATTTTATATACAATGGACTAAATTCATCCCTGCTTTAAGTCCAGCTAACATTAATGAACATGAAAGTATCTGGCCAAATACAACTGGACTGAAAACATTTATAATCACTTAATATTTGCTGTTTTGATGGCTTTTGCACAAGTCCACTAGTATGATTTTTTGCAATGCACTGTCATGTATACAGTTATCATATTCATTTACAGTTGTTGAAATCTATTGCTTATGCTAAAAAGAATCCTATTTCTTTGTACTTATCAAGTTCTTAAACAAGTAAGAAATGTAAAAGCCTGATTTCACAAACAAAAAAGATACGATAATTTCTAATTCATTACAAATTCAAAAACGTGAGCCAACTACAAAGGGAAATTTACTTTCAGATGAATTTTCATTTTATATTTGAGTTACCAAACAGAATTATGACAATCATCATAATGCTTTGACACAAAAAATGTTATGATAAATTTCTTTAGACATTTTCCTAATCTGTTTTCACACCGATCTTGAGTTGTATTCTTGTATCATTGACTCAGTACACAAAATTATTCTAGAAATGTTGCTTTCCAACAGTGTTAGGAAATCTCTAATCTGTTTTTGCTGCTGGGCTCTTCCAATAATTATAAGAATGAGGATTGAGATTGCATTAGATAATTGAAATGAGACGATGGCTCTTTCAATTACTGAAACAATTTCTCAAAGGATGAAACCTGCAATGCATTGTGAAATGATCTAAATACTAAGAATGACAATGTTTGCTTTGCTCCAGACCAATGACCATCAAAAAGCAAATATCTAATTTCAATAATTATTGAAGCAGTAGAAATGGAATTCAGCATAGCTTAGATAACTAGAAAAGCCTTATAATTTATTCTGCTGTGTGGATAAGAAAAATAACTAAGGGGAAAATGTTATATGTGTTGTCACAGGATTCACTTTCCATTAGTTTCATTACAAAAAGATCATCCTTTTTTCTGTAGGAAGTCCACTGGAAGGATCTCTGGAAGAACAGATCTCTGTAGAATTCTCTTCATAAAAATCTTCCCATGTTATCGTGTTGTGGTGGAAGGGTCTGTCACCTTTTGCAAAAAGAAAACATGGTGCTTGCCCCAAACTTGTCATACCTACAGGTATGCATGTGGGCCAACATAGTCGCACATTCTTCTGGCCTACAACCCATCCTCCCCAGCTCCCTGATGGTATAAATCCATTAAAACTGCATTAGGCTCATAGGAAAGTAGGGTTGGAAGATATCTCACAAGATCATTCAGCCTAACCCCCTGCTCAAGGCAGGATCATTTCGGACTACACCATTCCAGCCAAGTGTTTGTTCAAATTGCTCTTGAAAATTTCCAGCAATGACAACTTCTCTATGTAGCCTGTTTCAGTGCTTGGCCACCTTCATAGTAAACAATTGCCTCCTAATCTTCAACCTACATTTCCTCTGTTGCAGCTTGAGGCCACCGCTCTTAGTCCTGTTCCTTACAGCCATAGAGAAAAGCCATCTCCAGTGTCTCTGCAATTGCCTTTCAAGTATTTGAAGACTATTATCAAGTCCCCTCTCATCCTTTTCTTCTCCAAACTAAACAACCCTAGTTCTTTCAGCTTCTTAAGTTATGCTTCGCAGGCTGCTAATCAAAGAATCATAGCACATTTGGATTGGAAAGGACCTCAGGATGTCATCTAGTTCAAACCCTGCTCAAAGCAAGGCCAGGCCCAACTAAATCATTCCAGCCAAGGCAGGTCTTAAAACCTCCAAGGATAGGGATTCCACAACCTCTCTGGGTAACCTGTTTCAGTGTTTTACCACCCTCCTAGTAAGAAAGTTTTTGCTAATATCTAACTTAAACTACTCTTGCTGCATCTTGAAACCATTGCTCCTTGTTCTGCTAATCATTTTGTCACTCTCCACTGGACTCTGACCACATCCTTCTTGAAGTGTAGGGCCCCAAACTGGACACTGTATTCCAGATAAGGCCTCACCAGTGCCAAAAAGAGCAGAAGAATTACTTCCTTTGATTGGCAAATGGTATTCCTGTTAATGAAACCCAGGATGCTATTGGCATTTTTGCAATAAGATCATACTGTTGGCTCATATCCAGTTGATAGTCTACTGTAACCCCCCAGGTCCTTCTGTGTATTACTGAAGCTTACCCAGTCATTCCCCACTCTGTATTTGTTCATGCAGTTATTCCACCCCAATTCATAGATGTTAGGGTCAGAAGTGACCTCAATAGATCATCGAGTCCGACCCCCTGCATAAGCAGGAAAGAGTGCTGGGTCTAGATAACCCCAGCTAGTTGCATATCCAACCTCCTTTTGAAAACCCCCAGGGTAGGGGAGAGCACCACCTCCCTTGGGAGCCCATTCCAGACCTTAACCACTATAACTGTGAAGAAGTTCTTCCTAATGTCCAGTCTAAATCTGCTCTCTGCTAGCTTGTGGACATTATTTCTTGTAACCCCCAGGGGCACCTTGGTGAATAAAACC
>JAGPOW010003364.1:29515284-29536409 GCA_030014935.1 Caiman crocodilus | reverse complement strand
TGCCAAGGATGGAGGTGAGACTGACTAGCCTATAGTTGCCTGGGTCCTCCTTCCTCCCCTTCTTGAAAATGGGGACCACATTGGCCCTTTTCCAGTCCTTTGGGACTTGGGCCATTTGCCACAAGTGTTCAAATATTCCTGCCAGTGGCTGTGCAATGACGTTGGCCAGTGCCTTCAGTACCCTCAGATAGAGCTCATCCGGGCCTGCTGACTTAAAGGCATCCAGTTCCTCCAAGTGACTCTGCACCATCTCAGGGTCTAGGCATGGTAGTCTGGTGTCTTGCTGCTGCCTCCCTACAACCCCAGTGAGAGACTTTTCTTGCCCCTCTCTTAGGAACACTGAGGCAAAGAACTCGTTGAGGAGTTCAGCCTTGTTCCCCCTGTCTGTCACCAATTGCTTCTGCCCATTTAGCAAGGGTCCTATTCCTCCCTGGGCCTTCCTTTTACTCCCTATAGGAAGGAGGGGCAGAGGGAAGAGCACATAGCTCTCCTGGGCATTCTCCAATATGAGCTTTCTTGTGTGCTCAGCTGTCAAAGGGACTCTCTAGATGCTGAAGCATGCAAGAAATACTAGTCACCAGTCTTGTGGCCAGAACAAAGGCCTCTATGCATGACCCTTGATCTCCAGAACCAGAAGTCAGGAAGCTGAGTGCACAGGTTGCAAAGCAAGCTGCTACATAAAGTTACAGCAATTTTTGAAGGACTCTGGGGGAGATGTGCAGCAGAGCTGCTCATCTGCATGGCACTTGAAACACTCTGAATTTGAAGCACTTCAGATTGAAAGGGAATTTGGAGTCCTTCAAATACATAGCTGTTCATAGACTAAGAATTATTAACTCATTTTACACAAAGCCACTGTAGCCAGCACATGGTAATTCCAAATGGAGAGCAAATTCAAACCTGAAAGGTGTTATTATTGTATTATAGGCAACCATTGTCTTGACAGCAATATTCTTAGAGAATGTCTGCATTCTTTTAAAATTGTCACGAAAAAAACCCCATAAGATGGGCTTGCATTTATCTTCTGCTTTCTTCAGTAATTTTAGGAAGTGTTGTAAATTATTTTCATCTCCCATTAATTGGTTCAAGGTGAAATCCTAGATCTTCTTCCAATCTCATTCGTTTTCTAAACATTCTAAAGACAAGGCCCCCTCACTCCCCCTTTTCATTGAAATTCTTCTTCAATTTTACAGAAATGTCTTCTGTAATCCATACTTACTGAACACCTATACAGGTACCCAATGCCCGCTCTGACATGTGCTAACTAGTGTACTAATTAGCATAAAAATAGATTCTGTCATAAACTTTTCAAGTGGGCTTGCTCTCTCCTAAACTAATTTTACCATTTCTGAAAATATAGGAGAGAGATAAACCTAGCTAGATCAAGGTAATCTTCACATTGCCACACATTGGTCTGCCCATTTCCCTTACTTTTACCTGGAAAAATCCCTGAAGTATTCTAAATTAGGGCTTCAAGTACAGGCTGCCCCTCAAACCAACTTTGGTGGAAATTGTGTGTTTCAGACTAATGTCACAGCAGGAAGTCAGTAAAGGCCACCAAAACTTTCGAAGTGTGACAAATCTGAAAGCAGCTTTACACAGGTAGCAGACTAGTATATTAACCTACAGAGTCATTCTCCTTTCACTGAATTGCCTTTGAAAACGACTTAGATTGTAAATTCCTTAGGGCAGATATGAAGTGTTAAGTGCTAGTACAGAGGGACCTGTGATAGTGTGGACTAGTGGGGCAGGGGGCTTGGTGCGGAAGGGATTATAGAGAGCTCCTGGGCTGGGTTCCCCACCTATGCTTGCAGCCAATGCCAGGCCTCCAGGAGTGATACAGAAGGGGGAAATCAGGCTCAGAGGGAAGAGGACCCAGGGTGCTGACTGAGCCTGGCTCCAGGTCAGATGCACTCTGAGGAGCATCCCATGTGGATTCCCAGGTCAGTGCCTGGGTAGGTTTTAGCATGAATATCAGGCAGCTGCCCAGTGCCTCATTACAGGACCATGATCCATTATTGGACTCTTCAACACTACTTCAAAACAAATCAATGAACAGATCCCTAGCTCCTAACTTAACCTCTATTTTCACCAAATTTTGTTAACCTGCTACTTCTTAATAAATGACACAGAAAAATGGTTTTCAGAGAAAAAGCAGGGTGACAGTTCATCTAGAAAACTTTATTTTCACATGCAGTATTGGGAAGAGAGAGAAAGAAAGAGATTAGAGTTTAGATTTTAAGAACAGGACACAAAAGTTATATAGTCCAAAAAATAATTAAATGGTGTAATTACAAATCTACCAGTATTTTGTTAAACTAGGAAACTTTTTATCTTAATAGATAACAAAAATTAATTTCACCTTAGTTCACACTGACATTAGAGATCTGAAGTATACTTAACATCTTCCCAGCATCAACCATATTCAAACATTACTGTCAGACTCAATTTCCAGTAGACTCTAAGGTTTCAAATCATGCTCACCCAGTCAAACAAAACTGAACTAAGGAATCCAATACATCTAGAATGACTTATAGCACTGGTTTGGTTATTAGCTGCAGTAATTATAATTAATTATTAATGAAGACTTTCAAAAATATGCAACTTCTAGGCACCACATAAAAGCACAGAACGCTGGTGTTTGAACTCTATTACTAATCTCAATTAAAACCTATTTCCAATTTTTTTTTTAAAGAAAAAGGAACAAAATGACTTTAGAACATAGAAAAGAGTATCAATCCAACAACATAGTCAAATCATCTGTGAAGGTCTATAGACAGTGTTACTAGAAGAAAATGAGTTTCCACTATCATTTTGTCTTAGTAATGAAAGCCATCAAGCTCACACAAGAGAATGTATTTTATTGGAATGACCTAGGAGGAACAGAGGAGCTGCCTTTGCACCAACTTCTTTAATAGTCTCTTCATCTGGATCTAATGGCTTAGATTCTATAGCCATCTGTAAAGTGGATTTGTAGCTAGGTCAAATTTCAGCTAGACAGGGCATATCTCAGAATGATATTCTACAGATATTAATTACAACAAGCAATCAGTGTAGCAAGCTGTGCAATAACCTGAACACTATGTGCAACTCAGTAACTGACAAGTGAAAAATCAAGATGAACAATAAGCAGGAACACCAAGAAAGTAAACAGAGTCTGCAGGCTGTGGAAACAGATACAGTATGAAAATTAAGAATAGCCACATGTATACCATAAGCAAATTCCCAGTAATTACTCATGCAAAATGGTACTTGACGCATTACTGTACTTATTCAGACTAGCAAGATACCTATTTTAACTTAGGAAAAACTGCTGCATATTCTACCCCATGGTGGACTATCATAGTATAGAAATAAGTCCATTCTACCAGGAACTAGTGATAAACCCAAATGGGATCCTTTCATTCACAACTCCCACCAATTCTCACTTTGGCAAGTAGAGAGATTTAAATTTGAATTTCTAGATTCCTCCACACCCCAACCTTTACAGGACTTAATTTCCAAATCTGCTTGAGATGGTTAAATATTGAACGCTCCCTCTTTCTTCATCCTATATTAATATCTGTCATTGCAAAACTGAGCCCAAGGGATCCAAGGGTCATAATCAATATTGCTTCCAAGAGCAGAACTTCCATTAAAAGTAATGGCAGATTTATGCCAAGATTAAGGGGAGAAAGATATAAATTCCCCCAAAATTCCCACAAGCTATCACTATAAGTTACCAATAGACTCTGTGAACATGAAACTCAGCTTCCAATGAGTTACGTAAAGTCAGAAGGCACTGTACTATATATGACCTTTACCGCTGTGATCAAAAATGGCAAATTTAAATGGCTTTAACACAAACCAGTTATTTACAGTAGCATGCATTATGCTGTTAAAAAAAAACAGTAAGAAAGTCACTATGCTGGGTAGTAAAGAGTTACCATTAACTCAGCCTATTTGAACTGTACCAACAAACTCTTCTTAGTTTCTTATTTACAATATTTAGAGGGACACCGATACATTGGGCCCAAATCGGATCGGCACCAAAATAAGGAAAATTGATTGTATCAGCAATTGGCATTTTTTGGCTGATATGGCTGATAAAGCCACCAATAAATGTCCCGTGTATACCAGGAGCACAGCCCAGCAGTGTGGAGAGCAGCCAGATCCAGATGGTAAGTCTGTTGCAAGGGCAGGGGAGGGCAGATCAAGGCCCTTACAGTGAGGGAGGGGCAGAGGCAGAGGCAAAGGCAAGCACCACACAGCTAAGGTGAACCTGCGAGTGGCTCATCTGGGGGCGTGGCAGGGTGCAGCTCCTGCTGTTGCGAGCACCCCAGAAGGGCACTGGGGGCATGTGCCCCCCAATCTGCAGGCTGGAGCAGAGTATTGCCAGGCTCTTCTCAGTGTGAGGGTTGGGCTGGGCTATGCTCAGGATGGGCGGTGGCGGCATTGGGATGGGAGCTACAGTGAATTTTGGATGACTGAAGCTACCCCCCACCCCATAGTCCCTGCTCCCAGCACTGCCACTGCCCACCCTGAGCATAACCCAGCCCAGCCCCTCACCGAGAAGAGCTTGGTGCCACCCCAGTCCCAGCCCACAGTGGCAGTCTGCCCTCGCCCCGCTTGCAGATCAGGAAGGCACATGCTTCCTGTGCTCTCACAGAGTGCTCATTGCAGCAGGAGCCCCGCCCTTCCCACAACAAGCTGCTCACAGCTCTGTCCCCTACTCTGCCTCAGCCATGTAGCACCTGTTCCTGCCTCTTCCCCAGCCCCACTCCCTCCCTCACCATGGGGGCCTCAATCTGCCCCCTCCATGCCTTTTCCCTCCCACCTACCCCTTTCCTCGCAAGAAACTTACCAGGTGGACACCAGTCTCCATGCTGTCCAGCTGCATATCAAAATCAGATCAATATTGGCCAATATGGCTTGTTAAAAATTGGCCATTGATATCAGCCCAAAAACTCTCTATTGGTGCACCCCTAACAATTTTAAACTGCAGTAAGTACTTTACAAAGGAACAGATGTATACTGCTCATCAAACTCTACCTTCAACTGCATGTACTAGAATCACAATTAAGTCCAGAGAGCTCTGCCAATTATGTTCCTCCTCTCTCTCTCTGATCCACTTCTCCATGACTTCAGTCTGGTCCACCTAGTTCTAGGCAAAAGCCCTGGCCAACCAGATAGGCCTGCACTCTCTCCATTTTGCTTTGTGCCTCTTGAATGAAAGCCTACCAACCTCTCAGGATGCACTTGCTGCCCTGAAGGATCACCTCTGCACATGATGAGTCCTGCCCAATGCAGATTGTTAGATAGACCCCTAGCACTGCCTATTTCTCTGGCCACAAACAGTGATGATAGTGGTGGGCCAACAAGAACAGTGGTGGGATCTTTGAGATCCTGTCTGGGTGTTATGCTGGGAGTCAAGTGGTCAGGTCTGGGGGTTACCCAGGGTCAAAAGAAGCAACCAAGACCTGACGGGAGTGTATATAGACCATAGAGAAGCAAAGAAGCCAAAAGATTTATATGGGGAACAGTGAACAGTCAGAGATCCAGAAACTGAGGCTAAGCATGGGATCAGGATGCCAACCATACGAGGGAACCAAAGCTAGGGACAGAATTTACACATAAACAAGTTTAAGTGATCAGAAATTGTAAATTTGCAACAGAACAGAAGTTCAGTGCATTTAAACTACTTTCAAAATGGCTGATATGAGTTTAAGATAAACCTGGTTGGATATAGTATCAGGTTTAACTAATTTAAGTCAAACCAATTTAAGGAATTTCTGTCCCAGACTCCCTCCTGGTTCAAGTTAACTCACAGTCCCCCAGCATGCTTTGCAGCCCTGGGTTGTGCTGTCTGCTCCAGTGGACATGCTGAGCACTATCACTTCTCCAGCTGGCTGAGAAAAGGTAGAGGGGAAAATAGGCTTTTCCCCCACTCCCCACTTGAGCAAAGAGCAGGGGGCATGGTCAGGTCCTGGCCTGGCTGGCTGAGGTGGTGGTGGGGCAGAGGGGTTAAACCTCCTCCCTGACCCACAATGGACCCTAGAAAGGGTCTTCCTAGCAGAGGGGAAACATCCCCTCCCAGGCTTTCCCCTTCATACTTCCTGCTGGAGCAGAGAGCAGGCAGTATGGCCAGGCTCTGGCCTGGGGTGGCATGCCAAGGTGGAGGGGTTTAAGCTTCCTCCCTGACCCACATGGGACCCCAAACAAGGTTTGCGTGGCAGGGGGAAACAATGCCTCCAAGGATTTTTCCCCACTCCCCAACTCAAGCAGAGTGGAGGAGTGTGCCCATCACACTGAAGAAGAGTGCAGGCAGAGGACTTAAACTCTCCTCGGACCCATAGTGCTGACCTAGGCCAGTGCCTGGCCATGCCCCCTGCTCAACATTCGATTGGAAAGTAAGAGAGAAAAGCCTGGGACAGGGCTACTTCCCCCCATCACCAGGCAGACCTCAGCTAGGGTCAGGGGTGGGCCAGGGAAGAGGTTTAAACCCCACTCCCCACTTCCACCTCAGAGTGACACCCCAGACTGGGTCCTGGCCATGCCCTCCACTCTCTGCTCCAATGGAGAGTGGGGGGAAAGCCTGGGAGGGGTTCCTTCCTCCCTTCCCCCCACAGGCAAAAATATCCCCAACCCAGCAGACCCAGGGCCAACCCTTCTCCCTACCTGAGCCAGAATAAGGGGGGCATTGCTCCCAGCTTCAGGCAGGAACAGAGAATAAAGCCTCTGCTTCCAGCTTTCTCCTCCCACCACCTCTACATGTATGGGGCAGCTCCCAGTTGGGGGTCTGGTGGGTGAGGGTGTGTTTTTTCCCCCAACCCTGAAGTCTAATATTAAATCTGATAATAAGGTGAGGGAATCCCTTCTCTTCAAGGCCAGGGCAGGGGAAGATCCTGTCAGGGGTGAGGAATGCCCTCTGATGCTGGGAGACCCAGCCAGCCTTAGGCTAGGGGGACTGTTCCCCCTGTGGCGGAGGGTGCAAGGGTTTGGGCTACATGTACTGGGTCCTGCTTGGCTGCATTCCAGTGCCCTTGGTAGTGGCCAGCAAGCTGGGAGGCCATGGTGACGCGTAGGGAGTGCACAGGGGAGGGGTGCACGTGCACCCTCTGAGAGTGCTGATGCACCCCTTGACAAGCAGCATTCCCCACTAAGGTGACAGTCAGGGGTCAAGTGGAAACATAACTGCCTCCCCTACGAGTGCCGGCCACAGAGTGGGGGCACCAGAAGAAGCACAACTGGCACTTCCAGGAGCATCACAGCCACTTCCAGGAGCACCACTAGCACTTCCTGGTCAGTGAGATTGGCTGTGGGGGGGACCCCCCCAGTCACTGACTGGCCGCTAGGGGAGTGTCCCCCCTCACTCAGGTGGCACCAGTCACCTATGCTGGGAGGAGTGCTCTATCACCCCACAGCTACTGGAATAGGCAACTGCAGGGGTCTAGCTGCCTTTCCAGTTTCAAAAGTGAATGTCTGCTCACTTGCTTCTTGGTTCAATCTATGCAGTTTAGACTAACCTGCAAAAACAATCAATTCAGCCTGGGACTTTTTTAATGTCTGTACTTTGCCCAGGGGATAAAACCAGAGTCAGCTTAGGGAGGCAAAAGGTCAAGCCAAATTTGGGATCTGTGGGCAAGCTGGATCAGGTATCCAGAGTATCCATAAGAGAGTCAAGCATAACGCTTTTCTGGGTCATGGGTTTTTATAGGCAGGGGGTAAAAGTCATCTGATCCTGGCTGCCAATGTGGTTGCAGGGAGCAGACAGGTGGCTAGGTTCAGATATTAGGTTCTGACCACCTGTGCCGATCCTAGGGCTCAGCTGAGGAGGTGGAAGGTGGGGATAAGCAGTTGTGCCAGGCAGCCCAAGGTCACAGCCTGACAATGGAAAACCACTGTGCATATGGACAATCAAAGTGTTTTATGCCTGTGTCCCCACAACTGACATTTCCCTTTGCAAACAATAGATATACTTAGAGAGACACAAGAGAACAGTTTAGATTTTGATTTAAAAAAAAATAATGAGGAGAAAGGCAGCCAGCGTACCTTCTTACTGTGTCTTTGGTTTTGCCTGGTCAGAAAGACAAACTCAGAGATTAAGGAAAAAAGATATAGTGTTCATATACCAGCTTTCAGCTTTAATAACTTCAGTTTGTTTCTAGGTAGCAAATGAAGCAAGCTGGTTAATGCTTTGTGGTCAAGCATTAGTCCCAGGGAAAAGCAGATTTTCTAAAACAAACTCAAGACTTCTTTTTGCCCTCCTCTATTCATCATATGAGTCGAAGCTATACCATCCAGCCCAGATGCCTGGTGGTGTCCTGCTCTGGAACAAGAAAATATTTTCAGCAGCTTCAGAAACATAGGCATCATTACTCTACAAGCTAGGAGAAATTAGGAATATAAACAGTTATGATGAATTTGCTATCAGGTGCTCACAGCACTCTTCCTGGAAAAAACCTACTGTTCAATCCTCAACTGTATACTAGGTATATGAGAAATTTTACAGCATACACAGTACAAAGAAAAAGTGAAGAGCCAAGGATAATCAAAGAAACCACAGTGTGGGATAAGATGGGCATTTATATTCCTCAGGGTGTCATCCAAAGACAGTGACAGTATATGTCTGAAAACAGGAAACATACAGTAAATTTTGTTAAGAGGCTTATTATTTATTTCATAGTCAATAACCTCTAAAGAACTAATTGCATCTCTGCTTAAAAGTTTTAGCACTAGGGAATGATAATCCTTCAACAGTCTTGGATTGATTATAGCCACAAATGTAAATTTGTCAATCCATAATCCTAAACATAGTACAACTTTGAATTGGTGACAATTCCATAAAAATACAGGGATAATTATTTTAAGGGTTTTTTTTCCTAATATTCATCATATGAGTCGAAGCTATACCATCCAGCCCAGATGCCTGGTGGTGTCCTGCTCTGGAACAAGAAATATTCCAAAATATTGTAATATTTTGTTTTAGCAAACCAGCTTGAACCCTTTTAACAAAAATAGATGAACATACCTTTTCATACTTTAAAAAAGCATTCACAACAGAACTAAGGCACTCCTTACTAAGCCAGGGTTCTGCTGTTTATAATGGGAGTTCAGAATAAAAAGAATAGCTTGTATGGAAAAAATGACTTTTGAGTATTTTTCTAAGCATGCAGCTAGGTTTTGCAACAAAGGTTAGATAGTCCTGTTAAAAGGCAACCTAGCATTTGCTAGTGACAAATGATATATGTTGCAATTTGATTTGGTAAAAAAGCATGGTAGGAATACTTAAAATATAAAGAAGTATTACAGAAGATTTCTCTGGTACTACTTCTATTTTACCCTAGAACAAGTGTATGATAAAGTATACCCAATTATATATTGGGATGTTTGGTTTTTGGCATATTTATTATTTGTGCAAATCAGTCTTGGTAATTTGCAAAACTGAAAAGGAAAATAGGATTCAAGAACTAGTGGCGATTAATAATCACAAAAATTTATGTTGGCTCATGTAATTTGTAGCTTTTCATGATTATAAGAAATCTTCATTAAAGGAATTACCATATAAACTTTGATTCTTAAATGAGTTTGTCATTGAGCTGAAATAGCCAAATCACTTTATTTTTCTTGTTCCTATTTCTACCATGGTCACATAACATACAGCAGCTGTTGAAAGATGAACTGACACTTGACTAGCTGAGGTTTTTGACAATTACTGAACTCCCTTAAAATATCACATCTTGTCCTAGCATCATAAAAGGTTAAAATTAAAAAGCACTGTCCTGAAAATATAAAATTTTCAAGAGCATTTAAAGAGCTTAAAACTTTATTCCATTTTCCTGCTGTTCTCCAGAAAGGAAACGGATTTGTTTGTTTTCATTGGAAAATAGATGGCTGAAAGAAAAGCCTACTTTTAGATTGTCCGACAGTTGAACAGGCTATGAAAGAGAAGCTTAAAAGATAAGACCCTAGAGCTTGCATGTTATCATTTGCTTGCAGGGACTAATGAAATAGGAGGTATCACTATTAAATTGCTTATTTTGTTGTGATTATACTGTGATCTCACAAGCAGTTGATAAATTGCTGTTAGTTACCTCAACCCCACATTCAAAACACAAGCCTCAGCAACAGTTAGTCCATCATTTGAGTTATCAGATGTATGGTATCAAACGTGAATATTTTTGCTGCTGTTCACAAAAGACAGATTAAGTAGTAACTAAGGGAGTGGAGGGTGAGGAGGTCACCCTCTGGCCTTCTATTTCTCAAGTGTGACAAGCAAGGGGGATTTGTTTCATTTTTTTTGCAATAGCTTTTATTAGACCAACTATTTTAAAAATACTGTTGACTTCTCTCCTTTTCCTTCCATCCTGACATTTGCACAGAAAATCCTATTCAGGATCTCAAGGAACTAAGGAATGTTTCTGGTTTCACCACTCTTGAACAGCTAGACTAAAGTTAACTGTATTCTTCCACTCCATGGCCAAAACTGTAAATCAAACAGTTGGGAAACTCACAAGTTCCAATGGAAAAGGTGCTACTTCAGGATTTAGGAGATTTGGTTCAACTCCCTGTGCTGTCACAATCTTCCCATATAATTTTGAGCAAGTTACGTAGCTTCTCTATGCCTCAGTTCCTCATCTATAAAACAGATATAATCACATTTTCTTTTCTCAGCAGGTTAAATACCATAAAGATTGGGAGAGTCTCAGGTACCATGGCAACAGCAGCAACAAAAGTACCTAAAAAAAAATCTATCTCCCCTCAATAATAGCAGTGTGCTCAAACATGCAAGAAGGGAGACCAACAAAGGACTTGAGACAGTTTCCCTGGATATATTTTCTCTATCACTGATGAGCAGGTTTCCAGATAACAGTGGCTATTCACAGCTTTCTGTAGGACCAGAACCACTACAAAACTGGTGCCCAGTAGGGGTGTGCAATATAGGCAGTATTCAACTTGGATTCGGCTCAATTCGGGGGGCAGTGATTCGAATCGCTAATTCAGATCACTGTCCTGATTCAATTTGGCCAAATCCAAATCTGAAGATTCGATTCTGATTTGGAGAATCTGATTCAGCCATAGACACAGCTTTACATGTTTTTCCTATGTACCTCAAGGTACCAGGCATGGCTCACGAACGCTGAGATGGTGGGGTGGATGGAGTACCCCATGGAAGTGTGTGTGGGGGGGAGGGGGCAGGCCCAGAAGTGGACCAAAAGCACCTCTCCAGCTTGGCAATCAGCCGCAGCGGGGACCTGAGTGCCCCCCCAGACCCAGGAGGCACCCAGGAGGAACCGGGGAGGGGGGAAGGGGAGGTTCCCACTCACTTCGCAGCAGACCCAGAGGCTGACTGAAAGTATTTCTGGTCCACTTCTGGGTCTGCTGCCAAACATGCAGGGGACTCACCCACACTCCCGTGGGACACTCCATCTGCCCCACCATCTCAGCTTTCAAGAGCTGTGTCCAGTACCTCAAGTTATGTAGAAAAAACATATAAAGCTGTGTCTATGGCTGAATCATTGCATCTCTCCAATTTGATTGAGAGAGGTTAATGGGTTTCTTGATTCGATTTGGACTCAGCTGCCAAATCGGATCAAATCTTCTGTGAATCAAATCAGTGACTGAAGCTTCACACAGCCCTAGTGCCCAAGGGAAAACCTGGAGGGAAAGCTGAAGGGAGGCATGGGGGAGGGAGCTGGCATGCAGTTCCAAAGGCAGCAGGTTCCAAGGGAAGGGGGCGGAGGGCACACAGGGGGAGCTGCAGGGCCTGGATTTCAGAAATGGGGATGGAGGTCAGCAGTCTGAACTGCTGCTGCTATGCATGCTCTGGCCATGCTGCTGTTGCTCTTAGAGCAGCAGCAGCTGGGAATGGTTTTGGTGTTGTTGGTGTGACGATGCTGCCTAGGCACAGACTCCATGAAGCACCTCCTAACTTTGCAATGGGTGCCGTGCTCTCCCAGCCCTAGCTAGTTATACTACTGCAGGGTACTCATGGATTTATGACAGAGTTAGTGGATTCTAGCCTAGCTGCACAAATTAACTTGACTTCATTGTGCTCAATGGAGTGTACAGATGTTTCAGTTAGATAAAGCAGCAGTATGGGCAAATGATTTATTCATAGCTTATGAAACAGAACAGCATAATGAACATGGGTTAGAGGTGAGCCTTTGTAAAGCAGACTTGTCAGAGGTCTAGATGTTGTGCAAACAGGACGAAAAGATAAGATGAGGTGAAGCATCAAATGCAAAAAAGAGCTAAGAAAAAATAAATTCTGCCTTGCTTAGCACATGGTTTTGTCTTTCTGCTGAGGAAACCTCATTCTCCCTTAAAGACATCTTTCTCCAGAAAAAACAAGTATCGTTTGTTGGAGGTCTCCCCTTAATGACTTTAGCATTCTGTTTCATCAGGACAAGGAAATAATCTTCCAAAGCAAAACATACTTCTGTTTTCCTGGGAAATTCCCTGCAACTTTTACTCCAGAGATGGAAAGTCACTTTGCATTAATTTCCTCCAGCACATTCATTTTAATGATGGGATGCTGTGAGGAGAACCTTCCCTTCATCCCATTACTTAACGCTACAAAATTCATTTGAATCATGTGTCCGTAGTGAAAGCCCATCTTCCTTTTTCCTGGTGTACAAACTGGATGTAGAAATCTAGAGATCTGCATATTTCAGACCCCACAATATATTTCTTCACTTTCACACAAAGATAGGTATCATGTTGGAAGGACAAAGGTGTAATTGTACTGACAGAACGCAAGGCACAGGGAAAGGTAGGTGTGAAAGAAGGAGGATAAGTAACCTAAAGTGATATCTTCTAGGGATATGCAAAATGAACCATATTAGATTTGTATCTGGCCCAAATCAGAGACAGTGATTCAGTCGTTGACGCAGATCACTGTCCCGATTCGATTTGGCCAAATCTGAATCTGAAGATTCAATGCCAATTTGGAGAATCAGTGATTTGGCCACAGACACAACTTTAAATGTTTTTTCTAAATACCTTGAGGTACCAGGCATGGCTTGTGAATGCTGCAATGGTGGGGAGGATGAAGCATCCCATAAGAGCACAGAGGGACTCCCTGTGTGCTCAGCAGTGAACCCAGAAGTGGACTGGAAGTACTTCCGGTCCGCATCCACATCCACCACCAACCATGGGCCCCGATCAGCCACAGAGGGCCCCCAGGTGCCTCCCCCCGACCCAGGAGGCATCAGTCACCAAGCCGGGGGGGATCCCCCATGTGCTCCCCTGCAGATCCAGAAGTGGACTGGAAGTGGACCAGAAGTGCTTCTGGTCCACTTCTGGGTCTGCTGCCAAGAGCACTGGGGACTCCCCTCATGCTCCACCCCAGCATCTCAGCATTCAAGAGCTTCCTGGTACCTTGAGGGAGAAATCAAAGGGTCTCCTGATTTGATTCAGATTCAGAGATTCATCCGCCAAATTGGGCTGAATCTCCGCCAAATCGAATCAATGACTAAAGCTTCACACAGGCCTAATACCTTCAAAAAGGGAAGAAAATGTTCGGTTGGAAACCATTTTCTCCTTATTGACATTGGATACATTAATACAATACTTAGAAATACTTTTAAGTAGTAACAGAATATCAGCAATATTCTCACAACCCACCAAAATGTAAACCTACCCCTCCCAACACTTTGGAAAAAACCTACAAGTTAGGCCTTAAAGCCCGATTTTGAATTCAACAAAGAGGAAAACCAATCAGACCCAATGATCCTCAGCTGAAAATAGCATGCCAATATTAATATCACAGAAAGGACTATCTCTTTACGCATCCTTTCCTGTACAGGTTTAGAGCACATGACGAGATGGCACGTATGGTAAAACAATAGCAAAAGTCAAACAAACAGAAAAAATGAAACAGAAGTTGGCACATATTATAGTTAGTCATATAAATAAAAACCATGCAGGACAGACCACACAAAGAAACAGAAACAGTATTTTGACTAGTTACTTCATTGCCTACATATGGTTATGCAACCGTTTTTACATTTTTATTCCTATTGTTATGGAACTGTTTGGATTAAAAATATTTTTACAACAGTGTGCCTTTATTGTGAAGAAGGCTAATGGCATACTGGGATGCACTGGAAGAAATATTTCTTGAAGATCAAAGGTAGTGATTATTTCCCTCTATTCAGCACTGGCAAGGCCACATCTGGAGTACTGTGTCCAGTTTTGGACCCCTGTACCACGATGCCGTCTTCAGCAGCACTTGCCAAGCCCATGAGGGCACCCCAGAGTCCCTTATTCCACCTTTTCCCTGGGAACAAGCTCCCCTTCACTCTCCTGCCACATCTTGATGTTCCTTGATTCTTGAAGGGAAGGCTGCCCCAAGGCTTCTTAGGTATGATCTATGCTTGCACTTACAAAGGTGAGGAACTCTTGCCTTAAGGACTAATTGCATGCTCCAACCTTCCCTTAATGTGCCCCGTGTCTCAAAGGTGTTATCTGTATGCTTCTGTTGGGGCTTCAGCCTACTTGACTTCTACCTGTTTCTCTTTAGCTAGGCCCTTGTCTACTGCTCCCCTCTGGTGCTGGGCTTTCAGGCCCCTTGCACCATGTTGCAGAGCACAGAGGTGCCCTGCTACTAGAGAAGGGAAACTGCCAGGGAGACAGAGCCCTGGCAGGGAAGAAGGAGCACAGCTGTGGGTTGCCCAGGGCAACCAGGAAGTCAGCTGACTGGAAGGGGCAGGGCCTGAACCTCATAAGGCCCAGGGCTGAGGCCAGGCTGGCAGTTCCCTGCCGGCAGCCAGAGGGGTAGGAGCTCCTGGAGTTAGGATGCAAGAAGAAGCTTAACGGCAAGTACAGCTTGACCAGAGTTGAACAATGTTGTTATAGCCAGAGAGTGTGTGTTTGAGTTATAGCCAGGAGGCTCTAGTTTATGTTGTTATGTATTATACCGGTGGCTAGGGTGAGGCTATAAAGGGTTGGAGAAGGCCTCACTGGGGACTTACAATGAAGTGTGAGGACCCCCAGCACCAGAGCGGGTGCAGTATACTCAGAGGGAACCTGCAGTGGTGTGGGGACCCCGGAGCCAGTGAGGGCACAGCGTACTCAGGGGGAACCCACAGTGGCATGGGGACCCCAGCGCCAGGAAGGGCGCAGCTTGTGGGCTGCATAGACCCCAGTCCCAGAGTGGGGCATTTGTGAAGCCCAAGTTGGGCACTTATTGGAGAAAGCAAGTCCTCTCCTTTCTCTTATTGGAGAAAGCAAGTCCTCTCCTTTCTCTTATTGGAGAAAGCAAGTCCAGGCTGGGCCCAGCAAGCCCCAGACAGGGGGTGTCATGCAGAAGCCCCAGTGTGGGCATGACAAGCCCCAGAGAGAGGGCGCTACTGAGAAGCCCCAGTGCAGGTGTGGCGAGCCCCAGAGAAGGGGTACTACTGAGAAGCCCCAGGGCAGGCATGGCGAGCCCCTGTGGAAGGCAGAGTACTGCAGTAAACCCCGGCAAGAGGGGGTAGTATTGCGGTGAGCCCTGGAAAAAGGGGGGTAGCAGTGTGGTGAGTCTGAGAGATGGCATAACCGAGAAATCCCAGAGTGGGCACAGAAGTCCCCAGGAGAGTAGCAGCTTATTGAGAAGGACCCTGAGAGAGGCAACGCTACAGAGAAGGCCCAGAGTGGGCACAGAGAGCCCTAGGAAGATCCCAGCATTGGGGAGAGTGCCCCAGAGAGCAGGCAAGTGTACAGAGGAGGCCCCAGAGAGGGGGAGAGTATATTCGACAGACCAACGTCCATCCCAACTGCGAGGCTTGGGGCGTGGTATCGGGGAGGTTGGAGCCACCCATAGCCCATAAGGCTAGGATGCCTGGAAGCACCCATCATACAGGGAGATCCCCGGAGAGTCCGGGAAACCACGGGGACAGAGGTCCCACCTAATCATGCTCAAGGAAATGTAAGGCAGCCTCCCAACCTTATCTAACAGCAAAGACGTGGCGGGTGAGAATCAGAGGGTGCCCTTGGGCTGACTTGGCCCGGAAGAGGGAGCCTTAAGGAGATCACAGCCCTCCTGTAGGACCCCGCCGTGACACACCACTCTGGTATTGGGCTCTCTGGCCCCTCTGCAGCTGTGCTCCCTGGACGCTAATGAGATTTCCACCTCCCCTAAACCTCAGCCACCAACATTATAGCTTAAAACTAGGTTTTAAATTATAATGTCAATAGTAAGCCCCTGGGCTATAAAACAAAATTAAAGGTGGCAGTTAGCTGTCTTACTTGCTTTCTTTTCATGGGCTCCCTGCCTCGGTGTCTCCACTGCCAGATGTTCTTGCTTGTAGAGCAGCCGCAGCTTTGCCTGAAACTTGCTAGAATCCACCATCCATCTCAGTCTCTCCTTCCCAGGCTTGCTCAGACCAGGGCTTACAAAGTTCTGGCCCTAGGCCCTCTCACAGTCACCTGATAGGCATAGTCAGTTGACTGGCCTGTGGGGCTTGGCCCTTAACCCCTGCCCTGCCTACAAGCTGTGCTTTGAAAATTTGGGTCTTAAAGGGACCGCCCTGCCTTCTGTTCCCTGTTACAATCCCCACTACAGAAAGGATGTGGACAAATTGGAGAGTCCAGCAGAGAACAACAAAAATGGTTAGAGGGCTAGGACGTATGACTTATGAGCAGCTGAGGGAACTGGGCTTATTTAGTCTAGAGAAGAGAAGATTGGGAAGTGATTTAATAGCAGCCTTCAACTCCTTGAAGGATAGTTCCAAAGAGGATGGAGCTAAATTGTTCTCAGTGGTGGCAGATGACAGAACAAGAAGCAATGGCCTCAAGTTCCAGCAAGGGAAGTTCAGGTTAGATATTAGGAAGACTGTTCTCACTAGGGAAGTAGTAAAGCACTGGAACAGATTACCCAGAAAAGGTGTGGAATCTCCATCCTTGGAGGTTATAACCCAGCTAAACAAGGCTTTGGTTGGGATGATCTTGTTGGGGATGGCCCTACTTGAGCAGGGGGTTGGACTAGGTGGCCTCCTGAGGTCCCTTTCAGCCCTATTTTTCTATTATTTGAATTCTATTTAATCTCCACACATTATACAAGCCAAAGGAAATTGGTCTAAGCAATCACTGCAGAGATTATGCCATATTTTATAAAGAAACATAATGTGGGCATGCAAGGCAGATTTAAGGGTCACCACTGCAGTGCCTACAAAGGCTGAATAAAGCAAGATAACATCTGCTCCTTTCCCCTGCTATGTTTGCAAAAAGTGTTTGCTTATTTCACATTTCTCAGCTCCTTTATATTTGATGCTTCAAAGAAACAAATGAAATAATGAAATAAATCCCCCTTACCTTACATTAAACACAACAATTTATAGTTACCAACAAAAACTGAAACAGCCTTGACATGCACAGTGTATTATTAATACATTTCTCTCAAATGTAGAAGAAAGAATCATCTCATCTATCACTAGACAACTGAGTGATATCTTTTAAGACCTAAAAAGTCCTGAATGTTTTCCTGTGATTGCAGGAGGGACAAAGGGAAGCACAGATGCCACCATAAAGTAGTTTTAACTACTAAAAAACTACAAAAAAGTTCCCTCTTGCTTCAGGTTGCAAATATAATCTAAAAGGTATTATGTTGGCTGTTAAATCTCAATTTCCCCTTATTTCTTGATGTATTCAATAGATCAGTCTATGTAGACAGCACAACAGTAAGAACTAAAAAAAACCCTTGTAGAGTTCAGTAGTTAAAAAACAAGGATTCTCCTGGCAGTATTAAACTAAATAGGTTAGTTATTCAGGGTGGTACCCATGAATCCTCAAAGCTCATAAGCTACATTTAACATGATCACCTGATTTCAGTAGGGCAACAAGACATTTATCTTTAATTCTGATTGTCAAATAAGAAAACAAACACTATCAAAACCTATCAATCACTATTCAGTTTTACTTTAGAAACTCTTCATTTGTAATGTAAAATCCAGAAATACTATTTTTCAAACTGAACACTCTGACGTGCCAATTTTTTAGAATTTCCCTCTTAAAGAAAAGGTGCACTTATAGATTCTTGCAAAATGTTTATATGTTTAGGCAAAATTTCTCAGCTGAGAGTCAGAACTGCTTCAAAATTTCTAAAGTACAATTTCAAAAGAAACTACTTCATCTACTGTAACATAAGAGGGGAGTGGACAGAAGTCAGTGTCTTCACTTGCTGTATTATAAGGCTTAACAGAGGGGGAAGGAGCTCTTCCCTAGACCAGGACAATTTGGCTTCCTCAATAGACTGAAATTACTTGAACATTCTAAAATATCAACCACTAGTTCCAGCACTAAGTGAAATAAGAAAGCATCCATGCACGCACTCATTTCACATACTGATGACATACACCGAACAAAATATTACTTGTCAGGCTACATCTCCATCTGCGTAAACCTTTTGTAGCCAAACCCAAAACCAGATTCATGAATCTTGGACTGCGCTCACCAGAATATTTGGTTGCTTTTCTGCAGATGCTAACCAACTATACCGAGTTTTGGACTATGCTTCAAAGTCAGATATCTGGAATTAGAAGTCTGAATGGAAACAGTACAGTCTTTTTTCTATAGTTTTCATGCAAAACCAGGGAAAATCTGAGTTTCACTTATATTCTGGCTTGAAATCAATACAAAAACAAGAAGTCCACACAAAACAGCTGTGAACTGAATTAAAGAGCATGACGGATTGCAGGTTTTATTGTAGTATTTTTGTGTCAAAGGTGTTGGTGTTGTAATAAAGTGTGCCTCAATTTCCCTGACTACCCTGTGCACAAGCAATTAAGAGTTCACAAAGGCTCTAAGTCCCAGAGCTGCCTACCTATGAGACAAAACCAAATGGATCTTCAGCATCAATAGAGACTTTAGTAGTTATGTAGTAGTTATGTTCAAGGAAGGGGAACTAAAATGAGCATGACAATGAGTGAAGCCACTTCAGTAAAGCAGGGTGTCATCTCAGGGGTGTACCAAGGTAGGTGGGCAGCCAGGGAAGTGGGACACATGGAGGCGGAAGTGACTTCCAACTCCAACACCAGCTTGATCGTTTAGTTGCAGTGACTGTTGTTATTTTTTCCACACTCCCATAACTCACCACCCAGGGCTGCTGCTAATTACACTGTTATATACATACCTAGTTACACTGTGTTGACTGAAGGAGAGAAGCTAGTAAAGGGAATCAGCCAAGGAGCTTGGGAGCTCATAGCTATGCAAATAGAAGAAAGAACAGCTGAAAAAGCTTTGGGGTGCTCAGGGCTGTGGGCTGGCCTGGGAACAGAAGTGCTGGTTTATTCTTTGGCCAGAGAACTTCAGCTAGGTAGCCTTTGCCTCACTAAAAGCCTCATTGAAAAGAAACTCTGCTTTGGTGCTTGGTTGCACTTTTTCCCTACTAAGAACCAAAGTCTCTCCCTCAGAACTTGAACTGCAAGGAAGTTCCCTGAGGCAGGGCCATGTAAAAGCAGGGAGGGTAAGAGACCCAAAGATCAGGATCTCAAGAGCTGGAAGGAGTCAGGGCTCTCACAACTATTCTAGAAGCCATACCTGGCTGGCTGAGTACTAGACCAGACAAAGCTGTGGCGGTCCTAATCAAGCAACCTATTAGGGGTATCTGTGACAAAGAAATTTTGCACAGAAGCTGTAAAAGTCAAGTTTTGACCATGTCTCTCAAAGGCCTCCTCAGCTCAGTAAGACATACTGGGCACATCCACACATGCAAACATATGCACTTGCAACAGCTCAGATACAAGTGGTGCAAATTTGAGTCGGGGCTTTTTGCCTCAGCGTATGTGCTGAGACGTGCACTTTGTTCTGGAGCAAATTGTGCCACTTGGGGCAAAATAACTCTGCCTGACTCCTCCTGCATTTGCAGCCAGGGGGAGCTAGAGCCTGGGGCCAGCACCCGTGCTGTCCTCCAGCAGTATAAAAAGCTGCTCTGTCCTGGCCTCAGCAGTATAAAAAGCTGCCCTGGCAAGTAGCTCAGGACTACTAGCTCTCAGCAGCTTCCCCAGAAGAGGCATCTGCCTGTCTGGGCCAGCTACCAGTGGACTGTGGTTTCAGGGTTGGCCTTGGTGCGGTACCACTGCCACGTGTGCTCTCTGCCCGGCCATCTAGGAAGATATCACCTGGAAGATGTTCCGGGTGTGGTGGCCTGCTTCAAACTGTCAAAGTATGTCCTCCTGGCCCCATTTGGACCAGAAGTCAGCCACAACCAGTTGGGTCTAGTGTCAGCTCTGAGCAGGCAGGGTCCTGCCACTGGCCTCCCTAGCAGGAATTCTGGTGTTCCCCATTGGAAAACTGAAAAATCCCTGATAAAAAAATATTCCAAAGTTATCCTGTAAAATACCCCCAAATCCATGTTCCTCCACAAGTAAAACAAAAGACCACTATAAAGAAAGAGAGAGAGAGAGACAGAGATGGCGATCAGTTGGACAATGTTTTATTGATATATCTACAGTGTTAAAGTGTGTCTCTTATCATAATAATAAAGTGAACTCCAAATATAGGTTTCATGAATTCGTGAATATATATTTTGCTGCCCTCCCACAGGGGCAATGGCCCCCACACAGGGGTTACATCCCACAACAGGGGATTCGGCCTCCCACAGAAGGGCTACGGCCCCTCAACAGTGGGTTCACCTCCCACACAATGGGCCAAAAGACCCCTGAAGGGGCTACCACCTCCACTGCAAGCCCCACATGTCCCACCTCAGCCTCACGATTGCTGCCCCACCTGGCCCCATCCCACTCCAGCTCCTGCAGCCCCCCAAATGGCTGCCCCAACCAGCCCCACCCCCCAGCTTGCACCCCCTGGCCCCCATGGATGTCCCCACAACCCTAGGCACCATGACTTAAAAAAACCCAAAAAAAACCCTTTCCCCCCCAGAAAAATATGGGGGAATAAGAAAGTTGGATGGAGGGATGGTAATTGTTGAATTTCTGATGGAACTCAGCTAGAGATTGTAGGTTCACAATCACCATCCCTCCATTCAACTTTCTCTAGAATACTCCAGGACCAGCATCTCCTTTTTAGACACGATGATCAGTATCCAGAAGGGTAAAATACAGACTACAGTATACAAGAAACCCACAGACCAACATACATATCTGCACAGAACCAGCAATCACCCTAAACACACCAAAAAAGCTGTGATATACAGCCAAGCCCTC
>JAGPOW010003364.1:29428044-29509420 GCA_030014935.1 Caiman crocodilus | reverse complement strand
TCAATGGCATCACCACTTACCCTATCATCTGCAGTCCAATGGTGTCGTAGAGCGACAGATAGGGTTATACAAAGAACAATTGAGACTAAAAGAGAATGGATCGTTCAAGAAGTGGACTAAGCATGATAACGACGTGCTAATTGCAATGAATGCAACCAAGACCTTGTGGGATAAACGCGATCCAGTACCACGTCCACCTTGGAAGCCGTGTTACTTGGCGCAAGAGGCGATGTGGCTGGCCATTCCCACAGCAAATAGCAAACGTTCGAATCCAGTTCCTGGTGTAGTACTCGAGCCCAGCAAGTACCCTAACACCTATGTAATCTCTCTTGAAGCAGTCTCACCTGCACGCGCTGTCTTAGCTCATCATAACTGGCTAAGTCGACGCAGCGTAGTTATTAATGAATCTTAAGTTTGTTTTCCAGCCCAAGATGATACGAGGCTGCTGATGTTCCGCACCATGTCAAGCATCGACACCTGCCATCGTGAGCGAACTTACCCGCAACGGACCTCAATTGAAGCAACCGGACCAGATATCATCAAGATTGCTGGACTTTTTATGGGACTTCTATGGCGTTGTTAAAAATGTTAATAATGTTGTGTTTAATATGTTTAAGTTAACATTTAGACCTAGAAGTGCAAGCAAGAAAGCTCTTAATCTGCAGATATATCCTGGCATTTGGTCAAGGGGGCATGTGCAAATAAGTAGTGATAAAAAGTGACCAAATGCCAGCGAACTGTGCTCACTGCAAGGGGAAGCAGCAAGTGCAGCTCAAACAGCAGCGCGAAGCATGCATGCTGCAAAATCCCCGGCTCATACTGCTCAGAAAGCGCACGAATGAAGACCCGATCTGATTGACTGTTGGGGCAGTATAAAGGGCAAAGCCCGGGAAAGGAAAGGTGGGACCACACACAGCATTGGAAGGACTGATCACCCTCACCGAGGTCCTGCGCCCACGGTTTCCCTCTTCCCCCCGGGTGCTCCCTACGGATATTCTACAAGCAGAATGGTTTAAGAGCTCTCGAGTTCCCACGGTCTTTTTGGTTGTGGCATTGGCTGTGAAGTTTAAGGGAACTGCTGGCACGGAGCGCTGAAGTACCTCATGGCAGAGCGAGGCATTTAGGTGTCTCGTGGTGTGATTTCACACAGCTTGTCTACGGTCTATTTAATTTGTAAGTAAAGTATTTCTTTTCTTTATCAGCTTGGAGTCTCTTGTGTGAGATGGGAAAGAATAAGAAACAGGGGACCACGTTCCTGAACCCTTTCATTCCCGGCCTGTCCAGTTGGAGGTTAAGCCTCCTCCCAATTCCTCCTCACAAAACTCAGTAAAAAAGAATAATCTGTAAAATAAATGGAAAAGTCACAAAGATAGCAGAAACATTTTCTCAGCCTAGATATTCTTATGTGTAAACACACCATGTTTAAAAATTACTCCATGACAATTTTTTCTATGGCAAATCTACCATATCTGAGAACAGATGTCAGTTGTACAACAATGTTCCCAAAGATACACATTATAAATATTGTATTAGGGCTGTCTGAAATTTCAGCAGCTGTTTCATTTCAGAAGAGTTTCAGGCCATTTTGATGCCCAAAATGCCAAATCCAAATTGAAACAGAAGGCTCTGAAACAGCTCCTACATGAATCGGAAGGTTTCGAAACGTTTTGAAAATGTTTCGGAGAGTTTCAAAGCTGGGCATGCAGGGAAACAAAAACTAAGGGAGGGTGGGAGGACTGCTCTGACATCTAGCTCTCAGTTTGATTCCCCAGCTCTCTAATAACTTCCTCCAGCTCTTCCCAGGGTGCATTGGCCCCGATCTGCATGTGGGGTTTCAGCAGGTTGCCATTGTAGGCTGGAACCAGCAGCAGCTGCTCAGTACAGGCTGTGCTGAGCTCCGGGAAGACTGCAGTGCTACCACTGGGCCCAACCTGCAGCAGCAGCCTGCTGAAACCCAGTGTACAGATTTGGGGGCCTCTGCCCCCCAGGAAGAGCTGAAGAATCGAACAGGGAGCTGGGGAATCAAATTGGGGGCTGGGAAATCACTGCCACATGACCTGGCTCAGCAGGGAACAGAGATCTGTGCCAGGGTCTCCCCCCGCCGCTGCCCACACCATGCAGCCCCGAACCTCTGCTCCCTGTGGAGCCAGGACATGTGGTAGGGACCAGCAGTGCCCTGCTGTGCAGCCTGGCTCTGAAAGGAGCAGAGATCTAAGCTGAGGTCTCCTTGCCACTGCTGCCCACCCCACACAGCTCCTATGCATTTCTGCATAGAAAATTCAGGTGCATTAACTGCATATGTAGATGTACCCCCTGAGGAGCAAAGGAGCACTAACCATGCCCCCCTTTTGTCCAGTCCCACTTCCCCCCCTCCCCCGCATGGCACTGGTCAGGAAGAGCCATTAAACCACTAAAGCAGGGGTCAGCAATCTATGATCCACATGCTAGATCTGGCACACAGAGCCATTGGATCTGGCTTGAAGAATCAAATTCACTGTGCTATGGCTGGGCAGTGGGGAGCTTCACCCACACTGTGACCAGGTGATGGTTGTGGCAGGGGCAGTGGACTTGAGCTAAGTTGTTCCAGCCTGTCACCCAAACATATTGCTGACCGCTGCACTAGATACTCCAACATAGAATTAAAGTGGTTGCTTCTCAGAAAGGCATTCCCTTAAATCTGGGTGCTATTCCTGCAGGTCTCAAAACAAGTTCTTAACCTCAAACACAGGTTTCAGCATGGTAATGTATGCTCAATCCACTCCACTGGCCTGGTTGCCACTGACCAGTTCATGTTTTGAAGTTCATTATGTAGAGAACTTTTGTCATTAATAATACTCTCTTCCTTTAGGCTTGTAATGGAGGGAGGGTGTCTTCTCTAAATCAAACTACATTATGGATCACTATGAAATACATTCTATATTTGTACACTGTTATGCATCTGAATAGGGTAAAACTAATTCAGAAATATTGCAACGAACAAGAATGGAGCAAATCAATAAATTCTTACTAAACTTTACAGACAAGCTTAATTATTTTAAAGATTACTTGGTCTAACTTTAAGCAAGCAGGGAACAGGGGAGCATTTTGGAAAACGTAAATCTCCTGCTATCTTTTATAATGAGACAGCTCAAAAGCGTCCAAGTACTTCTGTTGAGTTATTCACTGAATTTTAGAGTCTCATCACACATAATAACCTGTCAGTTTCTCTCCCTAGCTTTCATATTGCTTAAAGTCTTGAAACTAACAAGGTTCAAGGACTTTTATTTTTAACTTTATGGCCACCTAAATTCATCTTTTGCACATCCACAGAGGAGGAAAAAAGCAGGTCTGCTCATGGTTCACATCATGCTCCTGGCAAAAAGCAAACCCACCAAGCGACTCTCTTGCCCTCCCACCACTCTGCCTAACATTCCTGCTGTGTCTGCTTCCTACCCTGTGAGATATGGTGATCAAGAGAAGCAGTAAACTAGAGCAGAGAATCTCTGCAGGAAGCAAATGAGAACAATGAATAGATACATTTAAAACACATCATCATTCATCAGCAAGAATAATTTTAAAAGAAGGAATGTATCAAGCAAAGAGGGATAAATTACTAAAAATAAAGGCTGTTTTAAGAGGAATATCTTCAAAGTCAGTAAATTCAGGGTTAAGAATTTAAAGTATCTATCCTCTCTTATTCAAAGAACTCCCTTATCTCCCCACTCTACAACTCACTGAAAGTGAGAAATAACTAATTCTTATTTTTTGTCACTAAACATTCCATAAACATCAACTGAAACAATACTCTATCCTATCCACAATTTCACAAAAGGCTGAAAAATCTAATAAACTTCATCTGCACTCCAAACCATGCAGCTGCTGAAAACTCCAATCATAACTCAAATGCACCCCTTTCCAACTCCTCATATGCTGTACCACTTCAATTCCTCATGCGCACCATTAGAATGCTGAAAAAAAGTCTCTGGAGGACACTATAATTTTACTGGTCAAACAAATAAAACCACATAATATGTTCTGGGGATAGTGTGAAATTCCAAACCAAAAGGAACTTGGATTATTTGCTCTGTTTATTTTACTAAATTCCAACACCTCCCAGTGAAAAAGAAACAGCTGCTTGCAAACAGCTACAATTTATATAAAGGGCATTTTTCTGTGCCTTTAAAAAAACAACTAAACAAACCAGGATTGTGATGTGACAGTTCATATTAGCTTAATGGCGGAGAAATTTCCTCCTCCAGTACATATATCAGAACATTAATCAGATATTTATTTCCTTCCTTGTTCTCATAGATTGCAACTACAGATTCCTTTGGAAGTGTTCAGTGATTATAGCCTGCCATATCTAAAGAAAAAGTCTCTAGAGACTAAAACTCATATCTATGAGTGTAAAAACCTGTCTGCTATTAGTATTATATGAAGAGAGAGACTAAGGAAGCACCAACCTAAAAGAAAAGATAAACAGCCTGTTCAGTCCTTAATATTGTCAAACAAATGTATTACTCTTTAAAGAGAAAAAGGATTTTACCCAATGAATCACACAAACTATCTATACAGAAACAGAGACACACACACACACTTACATGGACCCAACTTAGTTTTTATTTAAATAATTGCCCTAGAGTATTACATCCCTCTTTTAACACTATTATAGCCCATTTTTTTACCAGGTTTTTACACAACCTTGAATAGAAAATGGAAGAATCTTTGTCAAATGAAGTAAAAGGTTGTCAGCTTTTATGTTCTTTTAAATCCTCAGATGGGATAATATTTGTAAATTCCCCTAACAGTATCTATTGAATCAAAACTGGTGGTATAAGCAACAATACACTGGGGAAACTATGTTAACTATTTACCAATGATGAAAGCACCATGTGTAATACAGACTTCAACTATGTTACACTGGGACTTGGCTTACATACCTTGGGGTCTAATGTATACAAGTAAATGAAACTGCAGTACAGTATTTGCAATGTATTGAACTTGCCATCTTAATCTTTATCAGATACCCAAGTTATGCTTGCTTTTGTCCAAGTTTAATTAACCTATCGAACATTATTTAGCATTAATACAATATCATCAGCTACTTCATCACAAACATAAAATAAGAGAGGCAGGTAGTATTCTATTGTGCAAGTCTACAAATGTACTAAATTAGTGGAATTTGAAAACTCTCTTATGGTTAGACTAGATGGGACACTGATGAAAAAGCTGAACTGAAGAAAGTCTTCTTCTAGGACAGTTTAGGCAAATAGAGCTCAGCAAGCCAGGACACTCAATGAGATGAACAAATGAGACAAACAGGCTATTTGCTAGTATAAAAACTAGAGAATCCAAATTCACATGTGACCTAGTGTGAACCACACCGAGAAAAGCCCTGCTGGAAGCTGCATGCACTGGCTGAGGCTCAGGCTGGCAGGGCTGTTCTGCTCCCCTTTCTTCCAGTGGCAGCTCCTCCTCCTGCCCCTACTGTGCTACTCTAAGCTGGTGGGGGGGGAGGGCTTCAGCCCCACAACTCCTGCACAAGCACACAGGGCTCCACCTCCAGCTCCCAGCTGCCTTGTACCCATTCCACCTGCCTGAGGCAAGGGGAGCACACACACACACTCCCCACATGGCAGGGTGTGCTGGGAGCAGATTGCACCCATCCTGCTCCCGAACATTGCTCCTTGCCCACTCAAAGCCCCATATGGAGTTTTGGTAAGTTGCTGTGCAGGGAGGAATGGGACACTGACCCAGTCCGTGACCGCTCACTGAAACTCCCTATATGGCCCTCTGGCCCAAATAATTGCCCTACTCTCGTCTAAGAGTAAAATGCAACTTGACCATAAGTATAGTTTCCAGAATATATGCATGCCTTATTGTTGTTTTTCGTCCTGGGTATGACCAAAAAATTAATCCGACTGGAGGGCCTAGTGACAATGTGGTAGGGCTACTCATGACAGGATGTAGCTCCTAAAAATACCACAATGCTGCAACATCCACAGTAAGGTGAATACAGGGCACCTCAGAAACCTAGCCCCCACTGCCTTGTTGATACTTCCTGGTTGGAGAAAGGCTAAGGGACATCACCCAGACAGTAATGTGACCTCGCTGAGGCATTAGGCAGTCAGCAGCAGTTCTTATCTGTTGCTCTCTGCAGAAGTTACAGTCACTGAAGCACTGAACACCTGGACTTGGTCTGGCCTTTGGAATCTGTCTCAATGGTCTAAAGAGAGGATGGTAGGTCTTAGGCAGCCTCCACTTCTCCCTACTCTTGCTTAGCATACACTTCAAAGGTCTTGGTGTGAGGGTTTCAGGACTACGTATAAGTGGATTCATCAGGCACCTGACTAGATCTCTTACACATACATCATGATCCCAAGATTGACAGTTGCCTACTACTATCAACGGTTGCCTACTACTATTGTTGATCTAGCTGAGAACATTAGGGACAGCCATGTCATAGCCACATTATTCTGTAGTCTAGTAAATCCTATTTTCAAGTGAAAAAAAATAGGGCACTGCAAGAAAATATTTCAAAACAGAAAACCATGGGCATGCATAATGTCTAATATATAACTATTTTCTTTGCATTATTTGCAAAGCTGCCATGTCTTAAAGAAACAAACACTAGATGAATGATAAAAACATTAACACATTTTCTCTGCTACCTTGAACAACAATCTTTAAGACTGTCCCAATCAAGACAGCCTTGAGAGCACAAAAAATCCTTACAGGATCCTTCAGGCAACCTGTCACAAAAATGCTGCCTTCACAATTCACAGTCAGAGCCACTGGCTCTGTGCTGCTGTATCTTCAGCATTTCTCACACACTTGAAATCTCTAGCAATGTGCTCTGATGCCTCAAAGATATTGCTTTTCTCTAAGATGCTTTTATGAAAACAGGGTACAAGTTTCCCTGAGCATGTTCTGTATTTTCTATCATGTGATATGATGATAAATGTTTTTCTTCTTTTCCAGTACTAAACAAAATTCACTAGTGTTGTTAAAGAACTGCAACAACACTGATTTACAGTATTTACTTCTCATCTAATTAACTACATTTATTAAAGTGCTCTAAATCATTTCACCCCCAATATCTTAGGCTGGCTATACACAAGCAGGAGGCTGCTGTGAGGAGCTGTAATTCAAGCATTTTGGAGCCGATTAATGGAGTCTGCCAGAGTGCGGCAATTACTGTCCTCCAGCAGCCGCCTGTGCCTTGTGTATCAGAATCCCCATGCTTCAAAATGGTGGCGGGGCACTTCATCTAAAGCTCATTCGACAAGCTTTACCTACAGCACCCCTGCCACCAATCTGAAGTATGGGGATGCTGATACATGAGACACTCTGGGTGTTTAATTAGAGCAGCTCCAAGCTGCTCTAAATAAAGCATTCCCCCCACCCCTACCCACACTCACACAGCACATGTATAATGTTTAGGAGGTTTTCCTTGCAAAACCCTATAGTTCTAGGAGGTTTTCCTCACAAAGCAGAACAGCTTTCCGTTATACATTTCTCACTTTTTCCAATCTAGATTTCTAGGTCTCAATCTATTAGGTTTTACCATTTCTCTTGAGGAAGTTATTCCATAGCCTGCATAAAAACAGTTGGTGTGTGTTCTTCCATCCAAGAAGAGCACACACCAACTGCAGGTGCTTCCTCAGCCTGATGAAGGGTTTTTAAACCCAAAAGCTTGCTAAGAATTTTTTTTCCAACTATTTAAGTTGGTCTAATAAAAGCTATCAGATTCACCCAAATAATCTTGTCTGTCCATAGCCTGATGATTTTCAACCTTTTTTCATATGTGGACCCCTAAAAAAACCCAAAAACTTTGAATGGAGATGTGGCCACTTCAGAAATTTTGAATGGAGGTGCCCCCTTTGAATTGTAAGCATAGGTATTCACATAATTTTGATCAGTCATATTTTGCAGACCCCTTAGATATAGTCTGTGGACCCCCAGGATCCACAGATCACAGGTTGAAAACCACTGCTGTAGCCAAATAAAATTCAGTGATGGGGAGTATTTCCTGAAGTTAGGATTTAAGTTTTCCTTTTCTTAATTTCACCTCAAAAATTCCTCTCCCCCCTTAGTATTTAAAAACCTCAAATATTTGTAGAGTCACATCTCACTAGTTACAAAATTACTAATCGATCTAGACATATTTGCAACTGTTAATATCTTTGAAATTTAATTCAGAATTCTTTTAATCTTTCCTGTTAGCTTGCTTTCTCTGATCTCCTCTTGATTTGTCAACATTTTGCTAGTACTAAACTCTTTAGAACAGAATGCGTCATTTCCAAATGTCCTTGCACAAAACACAACTATTACTTCCATGGGCTGCCCTATAATGTCATTGTGAATGAATAATAAAGTCATCTTAGTAATTTTGCTGCACAATTATAAGCTCACATACCTTTGTATTATAATAATAGAAGTGTTATTTCCATACCATAGGACTTAAGATGCTCACTTGCTCTGAACTGGCTCAAAGTGCTCAACTGACAGAGGGTTAATACTGGGCTCTGCCCTGTCTACTTTCAGGGCCACAAAAAAACAGCAGTCATCTTGGTAGTTATGAATCACAGCATGTACTAGCTTCCATGACCCCTCTACTTTTTTTTATAGCAAAGAAAAATCAGCTAGCCAGTTTTCCACTTCTGATGGGCTGATTTTGAGAGAAAAGATACATGTGGTATGCAAATAAATATGACATATGGTGTAAGCATTACACATATATTTGCTATGGAACATAGCTCATATAAGTACTGGCACACTTAGTCATTCAGATTAACTGATTTCTACAATAGCTATCTAAAACAGTATTACATATACAAGAGAATCAACGCTAATAGTGATATTTTCAAGTGAACTATGAAATCCATAGTACTATTACAGGACTATTCAATTTAACATCTAGAGCCAGCAGGTAAAGCAGTAACACACCTGCTCTCACAGAGTGTTTTGTAACTAAGGCAAATTCTATAGACCAGTCAAGTAAATGATAAACTGTTGTCTTGTTGACTGATGTCAGGGAAGGACATCCTTAATTAAAGCAATTCTCATTACAGAGTAATTTTTTTGCCTCATTCTTTTGTTTACTAAACAAAAAGCCTGAAAATTATATTCTATTATATTTAAGAAGTTGGGCCAAATTCAGCTGCCAAGAGATATGCCATACAATGTCACTGACCTCATTAGTCATACTACATGTCTGTAAAACTGTGTGACATACCTAAAAATCCTTACAGAGTTTTAACATGACTTCTTTGTGTATGCCTGGTCTCTAGCTGACTATTTCTAACCCGAAGAGAGAAAGAGGGGAGAGAAAAAAAACAGATAAAAATACAAAATATGGTTCTCAAATAATTAAAAGAACTACTTTATCTATTGACACGTTTCATAAGCTCTTCCATGCTAAATCTAGAATCCAACAAGTCCGGATGAAATTCACCTCTACAAGTACAAGTGAAGCATAAAAACCTGAATAGTTCCTTTTTATTCTTGTCTCCATTCAAACCTTGCTTATGTCCAGGATTGCCAACTGTCAATAAATTTATTGACTGTAAGTTAAAAAAAAAAAAAAAGGGTAAAAATGGCTGTCAATAAAGTCAGTAAAAAAAATTAACTGCCAGTAAAAGTGCTTAAGCATCCACAAATTGATTGAAGCTTTCAGGCAAAGCATAGCAGCACCATCAGGTGTCTGAGTAGGAGTGCAGCAGCCTTCACGAAGCATTCTCATTCATGAGCCGCTGCTTTGGCTGCATTCTGGGCTGCCTGTAATACACCTGGGTCACAGGCAGGCTTCTCTGGGGGTCCCTGCCAGGATGAGGAACTAGGCAGGAAGAAGTATGGTGCAGGAAGAAATTGGGGGCATCCCCCCACCAGAGTTTGGGAATAAGTAGGAGGCCCTGAACAGGCCGGGGGGAGGTGGAGCAGCATTGTGTAAAACTACCACTGCATTCAAACAGGGTTGCCAACATGAGAATTTTTTTTCCTGCAAACTGTTTACTAACAACCAATATTGCTTTACTTTTTTACTTTGGTTGTGTTAAATTTCTCAATTTCAACCCAGCCATTTGAATTGGGGCCTGACAGTAAGTCCGGGCATGGCAAAACAGTTACATTTACATTATGTAAAATATATAAGTAAAAGCATGCAGCAGTAAAAATGTTTAACTGTCAGTATCAGTAAAAAGCTTAAACATTGTCAGTAAAAAAAAAAAACTTGGGTTGGCAGCCCGGCTTATATCCTATGCTAAAGAGATTGACATATATATCCAAATTACTGCTAAACAGATTTCATCATGGTCTACAATTTGTCCAGAAATCTGAGTAACATTGATTGGGTTATTTATGCAAAATAGTTTGCAGATTAACCTCTGAGAATCTGGTTACCATTTTTCCCTTCACCTATGATACTTCAAAAGAGAGAAAGAAAGAAAAATTAACATTTTTTAAAAATAAAATGGAAGGCTTATGGACCAAAATTGGAACATTTCCCTCCTAAACTACAAAACTTGTTAAACTGCAAGAAATGTCTACATGACAAGCAGACTCACATATTCACTATTTCACCCAGGGAAAAAAAGGAAGGAGCAGGATGGGCAAATGCAGTTATCACAGGCTTACATTTGATGGTTCTTCTTATAAGAAAAATATATATCTTTATATATAAAAAAAAATCTGGGTCAGAATCAGCTGTGATGAAAGCTTCCCACACTTAACATTTATGCTAGCATATCCTTTATCCACAGTAAAAGCATGGCCAGCAGATCAAGGGAAGTAATTATTCCACTCAATTCTGCACTGATGAGACCACATCTGGAGTACTGTGTCCAGCTTTGGGGGCCCTCACTATAGAAAGACTGTGGACAAGTTGGAGCAAGTCCAGCGGAGAGCAATGAAAATGGTTCAGGGGCTGGGGCACGTGACTTCTGAGGAGAGGCTGAGGGAACTGGGTTTATTTAGTCTGCAGAAGAGAAGACTGAGGCGGGATTTATTAGCAGCTTTTAACTACCTGAAAGGTGGTTGCAAAGAGAATGGAATTAGACTGTTCTCAGTGGTGACAGATGATGGAACAATGGTCTTAAGTTGTAGTGAGGGAGGTTTAAGTCGAATATTAGAAAAAAATTTGATTAGGACGGTTGTAAAGCACTGGAACAGGTTACCTAGAGAGGTAGTAGAATCTCCATCCTTGGAGGTTAAGGCCTAGCTTGGCAAAGCCCTATCTGGAATGATCTAGTTGGGGATGGTCCTGTTTTGAACAGGGGGGTGGACTAGATCTCCTGAGATCCCTTCCAATCCTAATTTTCTATGATTCTATGCCACTGAAACACTGAATTATTATTAGAGACTAAAGAAACAGATATTGGCCATAAACAAAAACAGGTGTTGAAGCTATAAGATACTCAATTCCTCTATGTGGTTCAACTTGCATAAAAAAAGAGTTAATAGAGATTGTGTGCACTTATTGATCCTAGAGTAGCGGAGCTAGTGACTGAGACCAGTGAAGCTCATTGATTCCATTGATGATGAATTCCATAATTAGTCAGTAATCAGTCTAATAATAGCTTTTAGCTTTGTTGACTATGCAAAAGAATTGCTTTATTATTTTTCCAGAGCTCAGAAAGATCATAATGTGTCAGAATGGTTTTGACTGTATGGATTTCTCTTTGAAATCTCTAGTTTATCTTGAGAATTGTGTGTAGGTGTTTACACACCTAACAAAGCTAATATTGAGTAGCACCTGCAACATCCTTCAAAGGATCTCATTGCACTCTGGTTGAGAATTAGTGTCCTAAAGAGCTAAGTTCCAACAAGAGCCAACAGAAAATGGAGATGTTCAGGACTCCACTAAAACTTCACTACTAATGATCAACACAGAATTATTTCTACAATAAAATGATTAAAGGAAATCTAGCTGTTATCCAGAATTCATTATGGGTACATATAAGTGTATACATGTGCCATCTACCTAATATTTGATAGCTCTGTTATAGTGAGAAAAAGGTAGATCACGAAAGAAATCCTACTAAACAATATGCCTGCATAAGAAGCATCTACGACTAATCCATCGAGAGGTATAAAAATGCCAACACTTTAAATTCTGATGTCAATTTTTAGATGGCAAGAAATGCAGTACATTTGAAAATATCTACCTTCATACAGACTCTCAGCACCAGGGGTGACACCACCCAACCCCACCCCTGCCACCTACAGCGCCAGCAGCATTTGCGGGCAGTTGCTGATCCCTGGTCAACTGTCACCACCTGCCATTGACGGCACTGGCGGTATCTGCGGGAGCTCCTGCTTACTGCTGCTGCACTCCTGCTGCCACCTCCACACTTCCACCACCACCCTGCCCCATCAGCTGCCAAGGACACATGTCATTCATGCTCAGCACAACATGGAAAGACACTGATTAAATGAGTTTAAGAGTGATTAGCATAACTATATATTCCATTGAAGATGAAACTTGTAATAAATGCTTTATAAGGCAATAATCAGTCAAATAATGGTTATACTTATGGCTAAAGAGCTTGTAGGCAGAACATTTTATAAATCGTAGCACCCACTAGCACAGGGGTGGGCAAAATATGGCCCGTGAGGCAGATCTGGCCTGCAAGGCCATTCTATCCAGCCCATGTGGCCCCTAAAAAAATTTAAAAAATAAATATTAATCTGTCTTTGGTTCCTGTCAAAAATGATGGGAACCAGGGGCAGTAGAACCCAGGGGAAGCCCAGTGGGCTCCTGCAACAGCAGGGTTCGCCCAGCCCCACTCCCCCGGCCAGAAGCTCCAGCAGGGACCATGTGGCTGCACCATGCTGGAAAGTCAGGTAAGGGTGGGGTCAGGAGAGGACTCACCCATCAGGGCTGTGTGCAGCAGCAGCCACTGCTCGGTGGCTGCCCTCCCCGCCCTGTTTGCCACGCCAGGCAGTGTTTGCCACTGCTGCCTCTGTGCTGTCCAGCAGTGAGCTCCGGGTGGGCAGAAGCAGCAAACACTGCCCAGCACAGCGAGTGGGGCGAATGCAGCTAATGCTATAGCACAGCCCCAACGGGCAATCCCAGAGTTGGCGCGGGGCCCAAGCTGACAGCGGGGCCAGGTTATAAGCAGGTGGTGAGTGAGGGGGAGAAAAGTGGCCCCTCACCCACCCTGTGGCCAGTGCCCAATGCTTCAGCCCCTTGCAAGCAGCTGCAGCAGGAAACCCCAGAGAGGGACCACTTTTCCCCGCACTCAGCACCAACTCGTTCCCTGCAGGTAAGGTCGGGGTCAGGGCTGCATGTTGCCCCCAGCCTGTACTGTGGGGCTGGGGAGCACTGGGAGTAAGTGGATACAGGAGTCAGTGGGAGCACGGGGACCACACCAATATCCCAGGGCCAGTGCCAGCAGGTCCCAGAGCAGGGCGGCAGGGCTACAAGGGTCCCAGCTGGCAGGGGCTCTATGGAGCCGGGCCAGCTCCTCCCTCTCCCTGCTGGTGCAGCCCAGCTCCACAGATCCTGCCCGGCCTGTGCCCTGCTCTGGGGCCCACCAGTGCTGGCCCTAAGACATTGGTGCCAAGACATTGGGACATTGGTCCCAAGATGGTGACCAGGGAGCAGCGCAGGGCTATTCATGCGGCCCTCCACAGCTTGCCACAACTGGGTAAGCAGCCCTCTGCCCAAAATAAGTGCCTGCCCCTGCGCTAGCAGGACACTGAAAGCAGATAAATGAAACAGATAAATCAACTTTAAGGATATTTTTAAATGATGTACTATGAATCAAAGTAGTGATATAAACCAAGCTAACAAAAAGGTGCACACTAGCATTACCAATATTTTGAACAAACTGATGACAAATTCAGAACCTCAATAATCTCAAGCATTTCTATTAAGCCCCTAACACAAGTACATTTATTATGCAATCAACTAGTTAATTGCACAATAAATTTCATCCAGTTACACATGCAAAGTCATTATAGCAAAATAAAAATGGCCATTCAGTTACAAAAATGGCTAACCAGGTACAAAGATGTTGCTTTAAAAATGTAGAATATTTTTGTAGCTAGTTTCTATCAAGCTTTAATTTGAATGTGTGGCATGTCACACATCAGACAATGGTATTTGATGGGTCTTCTGGCATCCCAAGGTGCACTGCTCCCTCTCCCACCTCACCAAAACAATCTATCTGGAATACAGCCCTTGTATGTCAAACTTATCCTTCTCAGGTGGTGGGGGATTCCCTTCCCCATCATGCCCTCCTTCCACAATCCATGGTAAAGTGGGAGAAAATCCTTCCCAGGCAGAAAGCCCTAGGAATTCTCTCTCCTTGCACTGGGCAGGTCAGAGGGGGAAAAATAAGTCCCAGAGCACAGAGTCAGGTGTGGGAAAAACCCCTTACACAGGGGGAAGCCCCTTACCAGGGTTCTCTCCCTCTCCCTGTGCTCAGTAAAGCACATGGTAAGGGGGGAAATTATTCCCCTATCCAGCACAGAGCCCCTTCCTCAACAAGGAGCAGGACTTGGGGTCCCCTTCAATGCCCACATGCTGAGCAGAGCCCAGAGGGAGGAGGGAATTCCACACACCCCCGTCCCCACGCCTCAAGCCTAGAGCCAGGCACAAAAGGAAATCTACTTCCAGCAACAAGCATGGACAAATTTGAAGATAAGAGTGAGGAGGAGGAGAGAACACCTGGTCTGTGCTCTACACTGGGGAAAAGGTTTCCTCGCGTGTGGCTCTGAGGCTATAAGATCTCTTCTCACCCTGTGGTTTTGCTTTGCATGGGAAAAGGGAGCAAATCTGCAGCCTAGCTCTGAGCAGGTTATGCATTTCCCTACATACCTGGCTCTGTGGCAGTGGGGGACATAGCGAAGGACGGTAATTACCAACCCAAACACCCTATGTTTTGCTTAGTGCAGGGAGGGAGGGGATCCACAGCCCCTGCTCTGTGGCGGGTAGACATTTCCCTAGAGACCTAGATTCATTCTAGGTAATAATTCCCTGCTGCACACAGCCCCTGAACTTTGTTCATTGGCACAGAGGGATTTTTCCACTATTCTACATTTTCCCTGCAGGGAAAAGAAAACTTCAGCATGTCTGGCTCCCTAGGGGAAAGATTTGACCAGCATGTCTGGCTCTGCTCTCAGGAAGGGGAACCCTTGCTCTCTGCCTGGTGCTGACAGCCCTCCTCAGCTCAGGGGACAGATTCTCTCTTCTCTGCCAAGTACCAGAGGAAGGGAATCACCAGCCTGCTTGGCTCTGTGCAGGACAAAGATTTCCCTCCCCACCAACTACCTCCAGGTCCTGGGAGGCAGGGGGTAAAGGACATTTCTAAGGGCCTTATTACACTTTACACTTAGCACATGCTAAATATACTTACATCTCTAGCATACAAGTATTAAAGCTGTAAAACCACATCCTAAGTGCCATCATAGCATTAGGCATTTTCCAGAGAGGAGTACATCCAGACTGTATTACCTAACACATCGAGCTAATCTTTGACTGCTTCAGGGAGGCAATATGATCAGGAGATTCCAATGTGGCAGAGGGCAGGGGTTCTGATAACTTACAGGTTTGGGAAGAAGGGGTGTCAGGAAGGGGGAGCCCGACAAACAGCTGAAAATTAAAAGAAACAACTGAAAAACTATTAAAAGTTCTAAGTTGTTAAGGAAATCATACCACATCAGAACATTTTGAAATTACTATTAAATAGCATACAATTATGTGTAACCTGTTCCCAAATACAAGTGCTTCATTAAAGATTTGTTCCTGTTTCTACTAACTAGAATTTGCTACAGTAAAGGTTGAGAGTTTCATGATTTCAAAGGGAGCAAGATTTTACAACATGAATGTGGCATGAAAGAATTTGCCTTGCATAGTCTGGAGAATCACTTCACACTGGACACGTCAACTGTTCCAACATCACTAACAATGCAAGAGCCTACAATAATACTTAAGAGCAAATATTGTAGAAATTGTTTATGAATTACAAAATTAGAATATATTTCATACTGTCATGAAAAGAAAGATCAGTGCTACCTTATGCCAGTGTTTGAGGTCAGAAAGCATAAGAACCTTAATTATTGCTGGCTTTTTTAGAGAAATGACAAAAAGATGAAGAGGCTCCTCACATCCTCTTTTCCCCTTGCACATTCATGCAAGGATTGGACAGTCTAGCCTACAGCCTGTTGACCATATCTTCTGTAGACAAGTAATTTGCAATACAGTGAGCAAAATGTTCATGTTCAAATACAAAGAAAAATAAGTGTAGGTTTTATAAAAGGTTTTTTAAAGCAAATCCTTATTTTGAAGCAAAAATTATCCTGCTCGTAGTCATGCAGATTACTTCTGCAAAGCTTTAAGTAATCTTAATTGCCATTAATTTTCGCAAGAGCCAAAGGTACCCAAAACCTTGGCCTAAACCGAGAAGCATACTTTATTTGAACTTTGTAGAACTTGTTATGTTTGTGTGGCTTAATTATTTCCTTGGAATCAAATCTGTATGATATTCAGAAAAAAAGAAGGAAAGTTTCAATGAAACCTGCTCATTTCCTTAGTTGTGACCAGTCACTGTGCAGTGTAACAGATGAAGCGTTACCTTCTAGGCCTGTGCAAAGCAGCAAGTATTCACTTTGGATTCGGAATCAGCTGATTTGGGCAGAGCAGGATGAAAAGAGTAGCAAACTCAGAGAAAGATTAGTCACTGGATAGCTACAAATGTCAATATCAGAGCAGTTTTCACCCCCCGCATTTTCCATATATGGAATATCACCCCATCCCCCTCCCTCTTCTCATTTCCTGTTTGCCGCAAGCCTTCCAAATCTCTCCGAATCTATTTGAGGGCTTCTGATTTGATTAAGACCTTTTAATGGGTCTCCTGATTTGATTCTGATTTGTGGATTTGGTTGACGAATCAGGACAGATCTCTTCCGAATCAAATCAGCTACTGAAGCTTCACATAGCCCTATTAGCTTCATATTTCCAAGTTGATCCATTTTACAAAAACAAACATCTTTGAAATCTATTAGCAACAGAAACATTTGAGATAACTTAAGACCAAATTCAAACTAACTTGATTTTCTCTCACAACAGGCTTAAGGATGAAGGGATAAAAGAGTTAACTTCCTAACTCTGATTACACATACTTTTAAAACAGTATTTTTAATTTAATCCATCTTTAAAATAGATATGCATTCATATGGCCTTGTGAAGGTGCTCTCTTGCTGTTCTGGAGGGTGCACCTGGTGCCGGTCACAGGGTGTGCTCGAACGGCCTTGGCACTGGGTCCCATTCATCCTGAAGGAAGCCCCAGTACTCACCTGCCACAACTTGATCTTTTCCTTCAGTGTTGGGGTTCCTTCTTGTGGCTCCTCACGGGTCAGGTGCTGCCCCTTCCATTTCCCAAACACTGGCTTTTAAATCAGTCAGGTGGCGATTTTTGCTGATGTCATTAGCCAGAACCATTCCCAGACAGCAATAAAAGCAGCTGATGAACCACATGGGCAGTTTATCTCGGCATGCGTTACCCAGCTCTGTTTTTCCTAAAAAAGGTGTGTATGCCCTGTCTTCAGGGCTCTTCTTTTCTGGGAGGGTGGGCCCTGCCTTGGGTCCCGCCATGGGAGGGTGTTCCAGGGCCTCCGCTCATCTTTCCCTGGGACACAACCCCCACTTCAGATGCCTTGGGGTTTTTCGAGTCTTGGGCCTGGACTCCTACCTTGAATTCATTGCTGCTTCATTGTATGGTTTACTGGATCTGGTGTTCCATCTTCAGTCTCGCACCTGGATAAGAAATCCACCACGGTGTTATTTTTCCCTGGGCGATGCATTACTTGAAATTTGAAAGGTTGCAGTGCCAGGGCCCACCTGGTTATTATCAGTTTTGGCCCTCCTTAACCACTGGAGGGGTGTATGATCTGTTATAAGCTTGAATTTCCTCCCCATCAGATAGTAGCAGAAATGTTCCATGGCCTACCGGATCACTAAACATTCCCACTCTATTGTAGTGTATCATGTCTCTGTGGGGAGCAACTTACAACTCACGTATGTCATGGGTCTTTCAATTCCAGTGTCTGCTTGGGTCAAGACAGCCCCTATGGTTGTCTCCAATGCATCCATCTGTAAAATAAAAGGCTTGTGAAAAATCGGGTGTGTGTATTACAACATTTTCACATAACACCTTCTTTAGGAGCTCAAAATTCAGCTTAATTTCTGCAGTCCATTTTACGGCTCCTGTCCTTCGCCCTTTCAGAGCTCCTGTAAGTTGTGCTGCTAGTTCTGAGAAACGGGGCAAGAATTGCCTGTAATAATTGGTCAACCCCAGGAAAGACCATAGTTGCCTGTTGTTTTGGGGCATCGCAAAGTTGCGAATGGTTTCTACTTTATCCACCAGGGCCTGATGGTACCTCATCCTACTAGGAACCCTAGGTACTTTGTCTGCTTCTGGGCTAGCGTGCACTTTGGCAGGTTCACTATCATCCCTGTATCTCGCAGCTCCATAAGTACAGCTCGTAGTTCTCTCCTGTCTTGGGCACACATTTGGGTGAATATGACAATATCGTCAATATAAGCCATGGCGTAGCTCGCAGGTGGTGCCAGGATCTGGTTCAGTAAGTGTTGAAACGTTGCCACCACCCCATGAAATCCAAACAGCATCTGGATGAACTCATAGAGGCCCCATGGGGTCCTAAAGGCTGTTTTGCTTGGTCCCGCTTAGCTACGGGAATCTGCCAGTTCCCCTTAGCTAAATCAAGCATCGTGATGTACTGTGCATTCCCTATATGCTCTACTAGCTCGGCCACATCAGGTATCGGGAAGGCTTTGAAGATTGCCATTTCATTTAGGCGATGGTAGTCCACATATAATCAGAGAGATCCATTTGGTTTCAGAATGGGGACAAGGGGGCTCTTCCAAGGGCTCCTTGATAGTTGTATCACCCCCCGCTCTAACATCTTAATCTCCTTGTGGATCTCCCCAAGGAGGTGGTGGGGCATGGGCCACCACCTCTTCCATACTATCGCTCCTGGAGGGGTGTTTATTGTGTGACAAGCTCCCTGGGCCCATCCTGGGTCTGCACAAATGATGCCTCTAAAGTTCCGCACCATCGTCTTCACTTCTGCCTTTCTGAAGGGCTGACAGTTTCTTGCTTATCTGGACTTGGTCTTCCAGTTGGGTTTTTGGCTCTTCCCTTGCTAACCCCTGTGGTCTTAGTTCTTCTATTTCACCCTCTGTAAATGTGATCCATCCTTTGGGCTTGCACCACTCTCGCAGGAGGTCTATGTGGTAGATCTGCCTTTCCCATTGATGCCCCGGCCTGTGGGACTCAATCTACCTGGTCAACCCTAAGGATCACCTCAAAGGGGCCTTGCCATTGTGTTAGGCGCTTGCTCGTGGATGTTGTTAGGAGTATGAGAACTCTCTAGCCGGGCCTGAATTCCCTTTCCTTCACATGCATGTCATAGCAGGCCTTCTGGCACCGTTGTGCTTCCTGGAGGTTATCCTGGGTCAAGTTCTGCACCATCTGTATGTACTGTTGGAATTCCCGGTAGCAGGTGGCCAGGGTTCTCCTGTTACCCGCATGCTGCTCCCAGTCTTCCCATAGCACCTGCAACAGGCCTCAGGCAATGTCCTAGGATGAGTTCAAATGGTGAGCACTTCGATGAGTCCTGTGGGGTGTCTCGGACAGCAAACAATAGTAAAGGGAGCAATAAATCCCACTGTCTGGAGATCACCCTGTACGCACTGCTGCAACATGCTCTTTATGGTACCATTGAGGCGCTCCATGAGACTGTTGGTCTGCGCATAGTATACAGGTGTCTTTAGGTGTTTTATCTGCAGTGTATGACACGTGACCTGTAATACCCCAGACAAAAAATTCTGCCCTTGTTCAGTCAAGATCTGCTTGAGTATTCCCACCCATGTGATCCACTTTATCAGCTCCTTGGCGATTCATGGTGCTGTCGTCACCTGGAGTCGGATCGCCTCCAGGTAACGGGTGGCTTAATCAATGAATACCAGTATATTCTGGTGCCCTGCACTGCTCCAAGGTAGGGTCCACATTACATCCATCACTATCCATGAGAATGGGACATCAGTAACGGGTAATGGCTGGAGTGGGGCTCGGGGAGGGGGAAGGGGATGGCTTCCCACATCCTCTGGCATTCTGGGCATGCCACACACCTGTAGATGATATCTTACCCCAGTCCTGGCCAAAAAAGTGGGTTACCCTGGCTATAGTTTTGTCCTGGCGCACATGGCCTCCTGTGGGGCTCACGTGGGCCAACTGCCAAACTAGCCGAGAGAACTGGGTGGGCACTACCAACTAGGCTTCCTCCTGCCCCACCTGCTACCCCCCCTTTGGACCTGGTAAAGCAGCTGGTCTCTTACCTCGTACTGTGAGGTTCCAGCGGTGGTCTCTGGCTAGTCGCTCCTAGTCACAAGGATTCGCATCCAGATTGCTCGGAGTTCCTCATCTTCTCGTGTATCCCTAAACTGCAGCCCACTGGCCACATCATGCAAATCCAATTCCACTGCATCCTCCACCGACTCCCTGTCATCTTCAAGCTCCCCAAGCCACCCATCACAGTCCCTGAGCCGTTGCTGTCCAACCTCAGCATCCTGCAATCTTTCCAAGACATCACAGATTGGGGTCCAATCTCACCCCAGCAGCATATCACACACCAGGCGTGGGGCCACTCTGACTAGCAGATCCCCCTGATGTTCCATGACTCGAAGTTGGATCCACCAGCATTCAACCTTTTCTATCTCACCATGGAGGCAAGCCATCCTCATTAGTGCTGCCCATTTGGGGCAGGACAAGATCAGCCCACAATAATGACCAGGCATACCCAGAGTCCAGTGTGGCCTTGACAGGGTGGTTCCCCACCCACGCTCTCATGTGTGGGTGGCTCCATATGGTGTTGTCTCCCCCACAGATATAGCTGCACTCCATTGATTCACCGGTATCTATTTCTTTTTGTGATTTTGCCTGCCTCTTTGGGGAACTGGCAGGCCTCCAGTGCTCCACGAGGATGCTTGGGCACTCGCATGAAAAGTCCCTTGTTCTCCCACACCGGAAGCAGACCATCTCCCTTTGTCTGCTCCTGCTAGGGTTTCGCCTCTTCTCGGCCTTGTATGGATGAGAGTTCCCTGGATTCAGTGCTGGCTGTACACTGCTCCAGCTGCTGCAGAGGCTTCAGCCAGTCTTAGGGCCTCTTCAAAGTTGGCAAGTGAGTGCTAGTGGATCCATCATTTGATGCACTCATACCCATAGCCAAGAGGAACCAGGCAAAACAGGCTTTAGGTCATTCTGGAATCGTTCTAGAAGTATTTCATCCATCAACGTGTCTCAGTTGTGGGTAGCCGACCTCACCCTACTTATTCAGAAGATCTTGAAGCAGCTGCATCAGGATCTGAGGCCTTTTCTCATCAGGGACCTTCTTGGCTCAGAACTGCTTCCAGTAGTACTCCGGATTTATCTCAAGCCTGTATAAAATGGTGGCCTTAACCCACTCATAATCCCAAACTTCATCCTCAGCTAGGGCTCAGTACGCCACCTGTGCTTTACCTACGATAAGTGCCCCGACCTGCCTGGCCCAATATCCTTTATCTAGTCCAGTCATAAGGGTGATGCGTGCTTCTGGGTCAACATCCTGGGTCACTTAGGGTGTCTGGAAGGCAGCTAGACTCTGGCACAGCCAACCTTGTTGCTGATCCATCATTTGTTGCTGTGTGTCTAGTATTTGGGTGAAAGCCTGTAGGTTCTGGCTCAGGGCGTTGGGAGGGGCCATTGTTGCTGGCTGCATAATGACACCAATGACTTCTGACAGGTCCTTTTGCAGATTCCTGGCCAATGCACCACTTTGCACCCATCTGGCCTTGTGGGAGCATTCTCTTGCCACTCTGGAGTGTGCACCCAGTGCCAGCCACAGGGTGTGTTCCAGCAGCCTTGGCGTTGGGTCCCATTCACCCTGAAGGAAGCCCTGGTACTCACCTGCTCCAACTTGATCTTTTCCTTCAGTGTCAGGGTTCCTTCTCGTCGTTCCTCATGGGTCAGGCACTTCCCCTTCCATTTCCCCGCTGCCAGCTTTTAAATCAGCCAGGCAGCAATTTTTGCTGACATCATCAGCCAGTGCTGTTCCCAGCCAGCAATAAAAGCAGCTGATGAACTGTGCACGTGGTTCATCTCGGCACAGCTTGTCCAGATATTTTTCCTAAAAAAAGGTATGTATGCCCTGTCTTCAGGGATTTTCTCTCTGTCGTCTGGGCAGGTTGACTCTGTCTTGGGTCCCATCAAGGGAGGGTGTTCCAGAGCCTCTACTCATCTTTCCCTGGGACAGGATACTACACACCTCTTCAAATTTATGTTTTATCTTTTAAACATAAAATATTTTGGATCAAAATTGTACCAAATCAAAATGTGTTCTACTAAAAGGATTTTTTTTAATCTTGTTGAAACTTGAATAGTTTCAAAAGCTTTCTAAATATTAAATACAATACTCTAACAAAAAAATTAAGATGACATTAAATATGAGCAACACAAAGTAAAGCACTTTTGCAGAAAAATCAACTCATTATTTTACTGGTATAATGATGTCTCACTGAAAAAGTCCTAACATAGTCATAGTCAAGGTAAGAACTTAGGATTCAAAGGGTTTATTATAACCTAAATTATAGAAAATTACTGATTTTTTAAAAACATGCTGTGAAATGGCAAAAGTGGACCATTTATTAAGTCTGAAAAAAGATTTTACTTCATTTTTCTAAACCATTATGCCATTATATTTGAATCTCTTTCCTATAGTTGTACTGCTTTAGGAGTGCACATAAATGGACACAAATTTATATTTACATTTGAATACAGGAGTTATTCAGCAGTAACATAAGTCACTAAAGTTCATGGAATTGTGCCTTCTTAAAAGTGTCACTGTTCTTCCCCCAAAATATTAATGGATTGCAAATATTAAGCTTGTTTCATTATTATCAATTTACATCTTACATAATACTATGAATACTTACATACGCATTTATATTTCAAACTCTTTCATGGAAATGATCCTAGCTACCCAAGTGTTCAACTCTTCCTGTCTATGACATCATAGCTGCATTCTTTTGGAATAATCGCTGACTGTCAGAGGAGGGTCATAATTTCAAAGTCATCACTTTTATAAGACCTGGAGCTAGAATACAGAACTCATTTTAAAGAAAAAGTTGGCTACGTGGAGTATTAATCAGCCTTCAACTCCAGAAGACTTACTACAACCTCAACTGAGCTTTCACTTTAAGCCTTACATGGATTACATTAAACAGAGGACACAAGATAAACACTAGGAAAATTCTGAATTTTCTCTATAACAAGGGGAAAAATAATTCTTTATATTATATTTTGTCTATTCATCAATACTGTTAAACAAAGCCTAGAGAATAAAACAGTAATACAACATATAATCATACAAGATTTTTTTAAAACTTGTTAGTATTCTATCACCGCTGTTCAAAAACTATTTATCTTGGATTTGGAAATACTATACTCAGATTACATTAAGTGCCCTTTTTTCATTAACTCTAATCTTCAATTGTATTTGTTTGGATTCCTAATATTTTTCAAATATCCTCAGGGTCTAACAACTGCACAAAAAAGTATAATTTTGAGCAACAATATTAATATAAAGCTGCTATAAGATAAATATAAGAGATACAACTCCTGCAGTTACTTTTACAGTCAAATACTATTGCTAATAATTTATCTGAAGACTAACTGAACAAGACAAGTTTCCTCCAATTCCTATCTTGTCAGAATAACTGCTGGTGTGCCAATCTAGATAAATAACATGACCAGAAGACTGAAATGCAGTGAAAAGAAACAGGTATTCCCATTGCAGCAATGCATTAATAATAAAAGGATGAAAGTATTGTTTTGCTGAAGTTATTAGAAAGCAGTAATATAAAAGAAGGAAATTTCTCTCAACTACTTTCTGGTCCTGAAATCTTAAACATTACCTGACTCACCAAAAGGAAAGTCTCTGGAAATCTTAATTCACTGAATTTTTGTTGTTCAACTGTGTGTAGGATCTGTCCTTTAATATGGATAATATTTGTTTGATTTGTAAAATTAAATGTTCAATATCCAGGGCCTTTTCATTTTAAAACTAAAAAAATCAAAAACAAAAAAGGGGAACAAAATAAATTTTAGCAGAAATAGCTACAGGTAAGATTCCTAAGCATTTTCCTCTATGGTCGGGTGATATTTCCAACTGCTTAAAACTTCAACTGCCGGGGCTGAAATTCTGTTTGCATTCTATTTCAGGCTGTTATTTTTATTTAACATTTCAGTAAATTGTTTAGCCATTCCTAAGAATAAAACAAAGGAAAAACAAGCATTTTTGTCAACATTTTTTAAAATTGTAATTATTCCTTTGGTTCTGACGCCTCCAGACTTTGCTGTAAGAACTTAAAATCTGCCAAAAAAAGATCTTGCTTTTTACTGTCCCATTGAAATTCTCTCAATCTGAAAGAGTTCCTATTTCCCTGAAATCAACTGCATGCATTTACTTAAGCATGTTTTCTAGAACAATGAAATCCAAACTTTTTCACAGGTGTGCCCCAAATTAGCCCTACATCCTCTCTGAGTGCCCCTCCTATCCTCTTCCCCTGCCTGATCTACTGCTCCACTTCTTGCTCCCGGCCCAATCTGCTACCCTGTTTTCCGCTTCCCACTCTATTTGGCACTGTGCTCCCTGTGCCCTCCACGATCTACTGCATGCCACACACAGAGGCTGCCTGTGCCACTTGTAGCATGAATGCCACAAGTTGGCCACCCCTGTTCTTAAAAGACCGCTACTACATTACACAGCATTCTGAAGCTATTCTCATTATTTTACAGACAATGTACTTGCACACAGACAGTGCTTGCACCAGGCCACTTCTGGCAGAACTGAAATGGAACTTATTCCATAATATCTCAGATTCGAGGCTCACCTACTTAAACTGCACGCCTTTCAGGATGAATGCGCCAAATATGTGAGCTTGACTTGAGTTACCCAAGTGACAGACAACACTTTTATTCCAGAAAGAGAACTAAGGAATACTAGGTAATGAATGGGTTGTGAGCCAGCAACAATGGGTTCTATTCTCCGTTACAAAGTTTACTACTGTTACCAGTTATTCCTGTTGTTAAAGTAGCTTTAACAGTCATATGTTCCAACCCTGTTAATGACCCAGAAGTCTTTTAAGATGTCGTTACAGCTATACATGATGAATTTTCTCCCTTTCCCCACTTTTCTAAAGCTAGAATCTTGCATGAAAGCCTATTTTCTTGCATTAAATTAATATTAATACAGCTAATTAATATTGGTGCTTCTAAGTTTAAGACTAAGAATTAAGAAATGCCATAATGATTGCAGCAATTGAAATTACCTGAGATAGACAAAAGAGCCAAGTTCAAAAACTTGATGAAAATTTCTTCTGTAAGTCATGCATTGCAAATAAATAACTTTTTCACCATTGTAAATTACATTTCAAAAAGTTACAAGCTGCCCAGTGGTTATGACTTATCTGATAATGGATTGGATTCACTTTGTCACCCTCTAAACCACCTGATCATACTGATAATATAAACTCCTTAAACATGATGTTATTACTACTGCATATATAACTATGAAACCACACAAAACAACAATAGAACTTAATTGTTTTAATTTATAGAAAATTGTAAAAAAATATATATTATTTTTACGTAAAGATTCTTTGTTTTTTCTTAAGCAGAAAACTCCATCTCCCAAAACATATAACGTTGGTTGTTGCTGAAAATAATTCTCATCTGCAATGTATGACAAGCTTAGGACGCAGAACATCTCCTTCATAGAACAAAAAAGCAAAAAATATAGAGATAACTACAAGCTGAAGTGCTTTTTTCTCCAAAAGCGTTTTACAAATATCAACTATATGAAACCTCGTGACACTTGAGCAAGATCTGAGAAGTTATTTCAAAACTATAGAGGGGAGGACTCTGGAAAGAGTAATAACTACCATCCTCAAACATTAGAAAGATTCAGGGTGAAGTCCTGTAGAATACAGAAGTTCATCTTTTCCCATCAGCAATCTGTCCCACATCACTCCTCACTCACTTCCTCTAAACTCCATAATCAAATCCCATCTTACCATGACCTTCAAGGGTCAAAAGAACTTGAACATAGCTTTCTTTCCATTCATTTTTCCCTTTGAACAACTGAAACTTAGTTTGCAGCTTGCAATGACCTTAGATTCCTAGAATTTTGTTCTCATTATTTCTGAAATATACTCCTGCAACTCAGCTATATAATCACTTTCATTATAGCTGTTATTCTGTATAGATTTTAAAACTAATGAAGCCAAGTCAACATGCTTAAGGTAAGAACTGTATATAATTAACATCTATTCACAGTACATTCTCAATCAGCGTTTATTTTTCAAAAACGAATGGGATCTTCCCCCTCTCCCCTCCAGCAAATAATTTGTGCACAACAATTAAGATTTCTGCTCCCCATAGAAATCAAAAGCCTTAGCAAGCTTCTAAATAAGAAACAGAAATCACTTTAGGTAAAATGACAATGAAGCATATGCTCACTAAGAATAAATTTGAAAAAGCTGACATACAAGTAAGGTCCCAATCACTTGTAGCCATTAAAGATTTCCAACCATGTTCACAAAAGAAGAAGGATATATTCTCAATATTCTGGCTAAATTCAAAATCAGTTACTTATGCATCAATTTAAAATGCTCCAGAAATCTTCATTTTATGTCTTAAGTATTAGTATATTGTGACTGGGTGCAGAACATACAGAGATCCTCAAATAAAAAAGCCACAGAAGTTCAAACATGTACTAGATTCTTTTGTTCTCAGCAATGGTGAGGAAGATGATGTTCAAATCCAAATCCCACTCGAATCTGAGCTAAAGTTAAGCTCAGAAGCTCACATACAGATATGGTTCCAGTACAATGGGGAAAAAAAATCACCATCTGCTCTTGCTAAACAGCAGGAGAACATGGCAGAACTTATGTGACTGCTTAAGATTTCAAAATTTCTACCATCTTGAATGGTGGAAATATAACACATGTATATCTCAGAGTGATGGTTATGCAACACCTGTACACTTGCTAGAGATGATAAAATAACTTATTTTCTCACATACGACAACTCCAAAATAAAATACATGCCTTGTTATTAGAAGACAGAAAAATCACAAAACAAGGGGTTTTTACAGAGTCATGATCAACTGTGACATATAATAAGTACTCCTGGGAACACAGGGTGTTTATACACATGCTGGCAGGGGGAGCACTAATACATGAGATGCTGGAGCCTGCTGGAGAGCAGTAATTACAGTGCATTGGAGCAGCCTCATTACATGTATATAGGTGCCCAGAGTGTCTAAGAAGTGTGGCATCCCAGAGACTGACAGGGCGAGGTAAAAGTTTGTCTCCTACAATGCCACACTTTCCTGGACACTCTGACGAGGTGCAGAAGTTACACTTATTGTGCGGTAAGTATGCAAAAAGCACTCTACAGCTGTAACTGAAGAGACAGTCAGGGGGACAGAGCACTGAAAAAATGGCAGATCCCAATCTAAGATAACACTGGCTGGATATGTGTGGCAGAGCAGGTGAGGAAAGAAAAACCCCCACCTGCATCCTTCCCCTTACTGGTGCAGTGACAGACACTCCCCCTGGCAGCCGCAAAGTCGGTTGGAGCAGCAAGTGTCACAGTGCCAGACTTGTGCTTCCAGCTGACCAGGAGGGACTCATTGGGCCAAATAGCATGGTGCACATCCATGGAAGTCCCCGTTGGGGATGGAAGTTTTTCCTGCTGGAAACTGGGCCCATGAAAATCTCCTGGGCGGCTAGAAGCCCCACAGCTGTAATAGGTGACACATGGGTTCATCAGCAGGAACACTGAGCAGCAGCTGGACGCAGAACGCTGTCCCTCATAGGCTGGAAGCCCCAGCCGAGGGATACAAGAACTGCCAGAACTGAAGGGCAGCTGACAAAACTTGAATGAGAAACGGGTGAGAGGCAGTTAAGCTGCCCATACTTTTTGATTTTCATAAAGGCAGACTGGCATGAAACTGGGGCCCTCAGCTAAAGATTATGTGTGGGCAACACCTAGTAACCTAGCACCCAGCTGATGCCACAGCCACAACCACAGCCAACATTTAAACAATGATACCATAACAGCCGAAGGCCTAAGACAGAAGTGTAGCAGTGGAGGAGCTCCGAATACAGATCCCACAGAGGTCAAGCCAACAGGCCTTTCTTTTGGTGGCTAGTAGAAGCTAGCAAAACAAACATTTTTCTCCAGGCAAAATACTGCCTCCTAGCGGTACCAATTCTCCTGGTTTTTGTACATTGAAGTCATAGCAGGCAAGAGATTAAGCAGGAAATGGAATTTCTTTGGGGAAGGAAATACTGTAGCATCTGCACCCTTCATGGGTTGGTGCTGCAATACATTTACCAAAGCATTCCCCACCCTTCACAGGTTGGCACTGTGCCAGTGTGGTATCACATTTCACTGCTGCAGGATACAGTGCTATAACAAGCATCTGTACCACATCCCATCATAACACACAGCAGGTCACATTCCACCAACAACCCATAGAACATTGCGGCACCCAGCTCACCCCCTTCCCAAGGTAGTGCTCTAGTCTAGGTCAGAGTTCACATGGTCAGCCCGAGCACCAAGCTGACCCCATCCCCAGGGTCTGTCACCCTAGGTGGTAAAGCCCCTGTTTCTAACCCCCACCCTCCCCTCCCACCATGCACCCTTTCATTCCCTTCAGCCATCTATGAGCCGCTGTCTGGTATTAACACTCAACGTGCAGATTCCATTTACCCCATCTGGGCATTTGTAAAGAATGCAGCTTTCAATGAAGTGCTGTGCTGTTTGCTGGACACCACATTCACACAGGAGGCTAAGATGCTCATTTTGTATAGGGTTGTTTTGAGATGTCCGTATTCAAGTCTTGGTCTGTTCAGCTTGACCCGCGCTTGTCTGTCAAGGTTGTGCTCAATGGAGGACTCATTTAGTATTGGTATAACATGCAGTAGAAATACATTTCAGACTGAATTATTTTGAAGGGTCATTACTTATCCATTCATCCCATTCCTTATCTAAATTTAGTGCAGCACACAAGACCACACTAGCTGCTCTGCTGGGCTCTCCACAGGCCCAGAAACCTGGTAGTAGGGTCTGTCTTCTTATGTTACTTGGTCTAAGGCCCTAAAGCACAGGGGAATACATCTGTGTGCGTGCAAATTGTGTAGCCTGTTATGAGTCTCAGGGCACTTAAGTACACTGTCGAGCTTTTTAGTGTGACAACTTCTGGACCATGCAGGAGCACACTATCTGCTGGAGCGTATACCACTGCAAGTGTAGTGGTTCTGAGCACTTTGAAGTTGGCACATCATGTCATGCTGGCTAAACATCATAAGGCAGCTACCCATGCAAACTTTACTGCTGACCTTCTGAATGTGATGTTCATAGGTGAGGGAAAAGTTTAATGCAGGGGTGGGCAGAATATAGACAGTGGACAAGATTCAGCTTGCCAACTGATTGTATCCAGCCCACAGGCATGTGAACAGAAAGTCACATGGTCCAAACCACAGGGAACCAGTGGCTCTGGCTGCTGGGCCATAAGCAGCGCTGTGTGGGTGCTAGCATCAACTGTGGATGTGGCCAGCAGATTCTGGGTGAGATTCAGGGCATCCGCCCAGATCCACAGCTGATGCTGCTGCATCAGCATATCAGCTCTGTTCCCAGGCAGTCATGCTGATCCCCACTGGGAACTTGCCAACAGCATCCACAGGTGCCACTGTTCACAGCTGATGCCAGCAACCATAAAGTGCACAGGGCAGGAGCTGGTGTAAGCTATATATGGGACCAGGACATTGTGGATCAGGGCTTGCTGTAGCTGTAGGGCCAGTTTGGGCATAGAGAGAAGGAAAGAGAAAGAGAAGATGTGGCATGCTGTAGCTGCGGGTACAGTTTAGGTCAGGGAGAGAGAGAAAGAAAAAAAAGAAAGATGTGGTGTGCTGTAACTGTGGGGACAGTCTGGGTGGGGGAAAGGGGGGAGAGAGAAAGAGAGAGAGAGAAAGAACGAGAGATCAGGGCATGCTGTAGCTGCAGAAACAGTTCAGGCAGGGAGGGTGGAGTTAAAAAGAAACGTGGTATGCTGTAACTGTGGGGATGGTTTGGGTAGGGAGGGAAGAAAGACTGGGGTGTGCTGTAGTTGCAGGGATGATACGAGCCAGGGCTTGGGGTACAACCACAATCCACTCCCCATATGCCTCAGCCTGCAGAACTGGCAACTGTCAGAGGGGTGTGCAGCCAGTGGATCATGGCTCTGCTCTGCACTTGGCCAAGTTGAGGCTGGGACTGGGATGTGGGCAAGTGGCATCCAGAAGCAGGACAGGAAGGTGGGCATGACCAAGGCTGGGATTGCAGGGTGCTGACAGCGCAGGGCCAGGGCTCTGTGATCCTAGCCCCAGCCCCGTCCGCCCATCCCCTGCAACAGACACTGATTCTGTGTGCAGGGGCATGTGCAGAACGGATTGCAACTTTGTCCTGGGCCCCAGCACTCCCAGGAGATGGAGATGGAGATGGCTGGGACCCACCCAGGCAGGATGCGGGGCCAGGTGGACAGGATGGGGCAGCTTACTGAGTTTTAGTAAGCTGCTACACATGGGATGTGGGGAGGGTGCTGACCTAGCCTATGTGGCCTATGGGCCCAAATAACTGACCACTCCTGATCTAATGAGACTCCTGGGTAACTTGCTCATAGGGAAGGATATAACTGCCTACTCTGATATTCAGCATTCTCTTGCTTCCATGATTGTTCGCATAAAAGACTGATGATACTGACTTATTGATGCTCCCCACTGACCTCATGCCTCTCAAATACCCCCTCCTCCTAACACCTATGCCACTCCTTGGAACAAAGAGGAGGTGTCAGGGCTGCTACTCACTGCTGTCGTTCAGGGCTTATAAATCTACTAGCCAAGTGCACATCAACAATGATGAGGGGGAAGTGGGCAGGGATGGAGTCCCATGCTCCCCCCATCTGGCCCTGCTGTCCCTTTCCCTCCTGCTGCTTGGGATCCACGGCTGTTCCTCCCCTCTCCCCGCCACAGCAGCGGGGGAGGGAAGGCGAGGAGCAGGCCCAGGCCAGGGCCTGATATGGGGGAGGGCCCAAGGGTAGGGAGAAGCTGGGCTGCAGTGGTGGCGGGGGGCTGGGAGAAGTGGGCTCAGGGCTGATGCAGGGTGGGGAAGGAGTGGGCCTGGGCCCAAGGTGAGGGTTGGAGGCCCACTCCTCCCCCTCCCAGCTGCTGCTGCTGCATCAGGCCACTTTGGGCCGGGCCCAACACTCCTTCCCCCCACCCCTCCGGTGTCAGACCTGGGCCTACTCCTCCCCTTCCACCATCGCTGCCACCATGGTGTGCCTGCTCCTTCTCCCTGCCCCTCATCGGGCCTGCTCCTCCCCCCACCACTGCCAGGTCAGCTCTGGAGACAGCAATGACAGAAAGGAGGAGGGGCGGACCAAGCCCAGCACCGATGGCCTCACCCCCACGGCATCCCGACCCTGCTCATGCTGCCACTGATACTTCCAAGGAACAAGGCAAGGATTGAGGCCAGCTCACCACCCCCTCCCCCCACTCCATCATCACCAAATGCAGGGAGCAGAGCAGAGGGGGTGAGGCAGCGCTGCTGCCTCGCCCTTTGTTCTGTCCACTCCATTGTCGTCACCTCCAGAGAGGCCAGCTGCCAGGCCTCTCCAGGCCTGAGTCCCACTGCAGGGAAGCAGTGCAGCTTCTGCCAGAATAAGGACCTCCCTTGGCTCGTGTCAAGGTTCAGAGCAGGTAACGTTCCATGGCTTTTCTTTGTTATGTGCATGCAAAGTTTGGCAGCTGTGACATTTAATTAAACTGAGGGAAATCCATTTCACATGCAATGTTGTCCGTACTGTGCAAGCAGGGTCTTTCCCCACTCTCTCAATGCTAACTGAGAAGACTCTTCCAAGTTCTGAAGTAGGCAACATTGCACAGTTTTTGTTTAATAAACGCACTAAAAGTTTGGCAGCTTCAACATTTGATTTAAACAAGGCGAGCTTCTTTCTTAGGGCACATTCCCCTACATTCCCAATGCGTGCCCATGGAGGGGATTGAGGAGGGAGATGGGAAGGAGGATGATACATAGCCAGCCTGGATTGTGGGCAGTGGTACACAGGACACAGAGCCAGAAGAGCCTGGGATTGGAAGCCCATGGCCCAGTACCAACCTGGGGGCAACTTCAAGCCTTCTGGCCCTACTCATCTGGGGAAGACTCCCAGTCCAAGTAGGAACTAGTCAGCCAGGGCTTTGTAGATCCAGATAGCTTGCCACTGTGCAGGACTAGGGTCACCAACATCCAGAGTGGGGCACGGAGAGAAGGGGAACAAAGGCATCCAGGGGATGCGCAGACACACACACACAGAACCCAAGCATCCAGAGGACACACGTACAGAACCCAGAAGTCTGAGACAGACACACACGCAGGACGCAGGCATCAGGGTCAATCACACACACACACTGCCACACAAACTACTCTACATACACACACACACACACACACACACACAGCTGTCCATGTCTCTCTCCCTCTCATACGCAGATGCAGAGACACACGCGCGCACACACGCACACACACAGTCTGCACAGGGCATACTGGGTGGGCATGCACAGGACAGCCACCTAATGGCTCATGGCCATGAAGGCATGTGCCATGATGAGCCACTGCCATAACATGTCCAGGTGGGTGCCTATGATGTCCCTGCCAGCCACTCTGAGGTGGTTCAGCCATTCAGCTCTATTTGGGAGTCTTTAGCAGTCAGGGGAGCACGCTCAGACGCATGCAAGAACCCCAAACTTCCTGCTGGGCACAGGTCACGGAGGCAAGCTCTGAGCCACCCACTCCCCACATGATTTAGCATGTGTTCTGCTTGCTCTGACCTAACACTGGGCACTTGGGGTGCCTACAGACTTGCAGCAAGGCTGCTCCAACATGCTGTAATTACAGTGTGTCAGAGCAGACTCGATTTATTGAGTCTGCTGGAGCATAGTAAATACTGTACTCCAACTTCACGTGTATCAGCGTCCCTGCACTGAAAAATGGTGGCAGGGGCACTGTAACTCAAGTTTGTTCGATGAGCTCTAAAGCACCTCCACTATCATTTTTCACTGTAGGGATGCTGATACATGTGATTTTCTGGGCACTTCAATTAGAGCAGCTCTACACCCTTAGCATAAAGCTCTAAAATTAGAGTGCTTCCACCTCAGCCTTCTTGAACACCTGTATTTAGCCTCTATGTTCCCAGGAGGACTTACTCTATGTTGCACAAGGTTGGCCCTAAACCTTGAAAAAGCAGCATCAAGAATGTTAGGCCTTTATAATAAATAGTTCTTTATCTACAACAACTCACTTGTTACTTCATGCATATACTACAGTACTGTACATTATAGCAAAAGCTGTGAGAGGATTAGCAGGGGACTCCTCAGCTTCAGCTTGCTCAGCCAAACAAGTGGCAGTCATCTTGGCAGCTGCAGGCCATGCACAGTGTCTCCAGGCTTGCTGTTTTCCAGAAAACAAAACAGCTTCTCCTCTTAATATCCCAATTTTGCGGGGGCTAATTCTGGAAAGAAAGGTGCATATTGTACACAAGAAAATATGGTATATATGCCTTGCTCTTGCTAAGATCACTTTAATTTGGGTGGGGGGGAGGTGGATTTGGAAGGGGGCTACTTGTTGTCTTAATGGTATATTGTAGAAATCTATATAGCCATTTCCTTTGTACCCTGGAGCTTTCCATGTTATTTTGGCAACAAAGAATAAATGGAAAGTAAGACCTTTTCTGTTTGGTTCTGATCAACAATTAGTTCAGAAAACAATGAAATTACATTTTAAAAATCTACTAATTTTCCAAAATTAAGATACATTAAAAAGTGGAGGATCTTCCAGCCATGGACAATAAATTTAGCTAACTGCAATAAACTGTAGCTTGTATTTCAGCCAAGCCTGAAAACCACATACTAAAAAAGGATGATGCAGCTATCAATGAAATGGATAACTTCTTAGATCAAAATGTTCTGCTTCTAATATAGAATCTACAAACTGTGTTTTCAGGCAGTTCAAGATACTCTACCACTGCCCTTCATTCTAACTTAGGGCCATTGCTTTCCTTTTGTTTCTAATTTAGTTTGGCCAGCCTTTGCTTTGAAAAACTTGTTCTTTGCAAATGTAAATCACTTGTTTAAAAATACTAAGGCCAAAGGAACTATAATTGTTAACAATGTCTTTTTATTCATATGGTAAATTATAAAGAAATTTGAAATCCTTTTACATGCCCCACAAGATAACAATCAAATGTTATAATTATATGACAGTTTTAAATGTTATCTCTACTTATCATTCAGGACAATTCATAATGACTGTGTAAAATTTATCCAGGGATTAGTTTAACTGCAGCTTCTCAGTATTGAAAAATATTCAGATGCAAGGATTTTTCCCTCTTCAGCAGGAAAAACAGTCTTCTATGGAGGTGGTGACCAAGACAATATTACTGGTTTTAAAAGAACCCTCTCGTAACTTGCTTATAAGTTACTATTAATTCATTTTCATGGGTTTGTATCCTTTGGGAATCAGGTCAGTTATCAAAGTACAACATTTAAAACATTTTCAATTGTAAAAAAATAGGAGGTCAAATTCTGCACCCATTTCATACAACTCCAACTGAAAGCAGTGCTCTTGAGGATGGTATAAATTCAAAGAATGTACCTGAAAATGCTTTTACACAACACACACATGAACATCCCACACAAATTTATATTACCATATTTACTCCAATACAAGGTGAAGTTATTTCTTCCCCAGTCAGAGAAAGGAAAAAAGCCCCTCATCTTACATTCACAAAGAAGGAAATTTCTTGTACTGTCTATCATTGAACTGCTGCCAAAAGCAGCATGTGCTCAGTAATGGAAACCAACTATGAAGTTGATTAAATGAAACCAACACTAAGCATGACTATAAAATACATGGACCACATTGGTAAAACATAAAATCATGGAATCACATAAAATTAGAGTCAGAAGGGACCTCTGGAGGTCATCTAGTCTAACTAGGGGTCCACAGAAAGATTTTTTTTGGATGATACAGATGGCCGACTATTAACAAGCCATACTGGCCAATACCGATCTAATTGCTGACATGTAATCCAGCACCTTGATAAGCAGTGAACAGCTGGTAATTTCTTGGGGGGTTATGGGGGAGGGGAGGGTTTCAGCCTGCAGGAAGCTGGGAGCAGCAGGATGGCAGTGAGATAGGAGACGCTATGTGCATCTACAATGCACATGTTCCCAGGCAGTGAAAGCAGCTCCCGCAGATAAGTGGGAGGAGGGGAAAGAGGGGGACTGAGGCCCCCATAGGGAGGGGAGACTAGGCAGGGCTGGGGCTGCTACCCAGCTGGGGGCTATGTGGGGCTTGGGGCCCAGGGACGCAACACACAGCTGCATAGCCCCAGTGGAGAGTGGGACAGGCTCATCCGGGAGACAGGGACTGGCTCCCTGACACAGCACGCACTCCCATGGGGGACCCACACCCTCCAGACTTGTGCTCAGGGCAAGAATGAGCTGTGGGCATGGGCTCCCGCCCTGCTGCCCTCCCCCAGGGCCTCCACAGTGCAGCAGGCACAACCCAGAGGGGCCAGGCACAGGGGGGCTGTACAGAGAAGCTGCTTGCTGCTGAGAGCTCTGTGCTGCCCTGGCAATGCACCTCCTGCACGGGGGGCTGCTTTGAAGGGTGAAACCCCACGTCGCTGGCCTCACTGCAGCCCCACACATAGGAGGTACAATGCCAGGGCAATATAAAGTTTGTGAGAGCAAACAGGTTCTCTGCATGGCCACACTGTGTCCTGCCATGCCTGCCAAGCTACGGAGGCTCCAGGGAAGGGCACCAGAGCAGGAGCCAATGCCCACAGCCTGTGCCTGATTCATGCACAGATCTAGGGGGCACAGGTCCCCATGCCCCTTTCAGAAGTGTATGCCGTGGCAGCAAGCCAGCCCCCCTCAACAACCCCCGGCAGCAGGCAGCCAGAGGGAATGGAAGCAGGGGGCTGCAGATCCAGGTCTGTAGGCCTGGCAGCTGTGGGACCCCTCCATCTGGGCTGGGGGAGCAGGGACTGTGGGTGGGTGGTAAACAGAACCAGCAAGGCTGTGAAGGGGAATGAGGCCCAAGCAGGAATGGGGGAGCTGTGGGAAGCCTTTAATTTTAATATCAAATTTCAGGGTTTTACAGAATTTGTGATTTGTATGGACCCCAGAATCATGAAAAACAGCCCCTGGAGAAAGATGACTTTATACTCAAAATTATGAAGGATGTACTAAAGGTAAACCTAAAAATACGCATTACCTGTTTTGCATGCAAAATGGGGCAGAGTTTGAAGTAGACTTCAAAGACGCTACAGGAAGATCAGATTTCTGGCAGGAGCTCTAACTGTCCAAAGGAAATTTGCATCTGAAAGGGATGCAATTTATCAGAGAAAACAAAAGAGAGAAGTTGTTTACAGTCCAGATATACACAGCTCCCTTCCCCCACACAAGTAAAGGAACAAGACATGAGTTTTTGGCTTAGAAGATATTGTGAAAAAGTAGAAGAGAGTCACCAACAGACGTGGGTTACGAACAGGAGCCTGAAAAACCAGAACAATTCTGAAAGAAAAGCTTGGGAATCTGGGAGAGGAGCAATACTAGGGTTACCATACATCTGGGTTTTCTCAGACATGTACATTTTTTGGGTCCTCCCATCTCAGTCTGGGTATTTTTTTTTTTTTTAAATATCTGCAGATGTCCAGGATTTTGCTCTGCCTCCGATTTCCCATTACTTCCTGGCTTGCCCCAGCAAATTGCTGCTTGGGGCTGGGGACCACAGGGGAAGGTGATTGGAGGCAAGAGCACCATATGCTCTGTGCACAGGCCCCAGCAGCTGCAGGCAAGACCAACACAGAGAGCTCATGTGAACGAGAGCGTGCGCACCTGTGTCTGCTAGCACTGGAGCTGCAGCAGGGTGGGGAGGCACGGGAAGGGGGGAAGGCTCTTCAGGGGCAGTAGGGAACTGCTTGGGCAGGTGGGCTGCGGGGTGCAGGGGGCTGCAGGTCAGGAGTGAGGGATATCAGCTGGGATAGCAGGCCTGTGGGTTGGGAGTGAGGGGCACCAGCATGGTCAAGGGGCATATCTCACTGTGGGTCAGGAGTGAGGGGAAGAGCATATCATTGCCCACCATCCCTACAATCCTATACTCCTTTTCCCCTTCCCCCCACCACAAGTGCCCTCTTTTTTGAAACTGGCAACACCTCTCCCTCACCAACACCCTGGGACCCCACTGTTTTGGTTTTGCCCCCCATCTTCTACCAGGGACAACCCAAACTGTCATAAATGTGGGAAGCTGGGGCACCTAGTGGCATGGCAGTCAATAACAATCTGTTTCATATCTAAAGAGAGAGGACATGAAGCCAAGAACTGTAAGCAGGAATGGCACTGGAATTTGTCTGGCAAAGAGGGGCACATCTTTTAAAGATTCCCCTCAGTCCTATACCAATATAGGAAAAAATAGAGAGGGGGACACAAATACCCCAACAGATCCCCCCCATGCCTGGACACAGCCCTTGCAGCAGTAACTAAGGAGGAGGCAGAAAGGGACCCAGAAAAGGAGGGAACACAAAGAGAAAACCCCTCTCCAAAAAGGAGAAATGAATCCACTCCCTAGAAAAACTGAGCACCAGAAAACAAAATTGAAGAAACTGGGGAAGAAAGGAAGGAGAGAAAGAGATGGCTGAGGAACTTATAAAAATAATGGAGGAAGAAAGTGAGAGGGAAAGGGAAAACCTAAACCCCCAAAAAGAGGACTGAGAAGGGATCCCAGAAGCTGAAGAAAGTGGCAACTCAGACATGAAGGTCTGGGGGGAGGTGAGAGGTGGGCAGGGGAGCTCCTGGGGAGACCAAAGACAGACTACAGCACCCAACCCCACTCATGTAAGAGAAAAAGGAAGCATACCCAAGCCCACACAAGCTAGCTAAGGGAGCCACACTCCACAAAAGACCTCCACAGAATGGATAAAGAGTAGAATTTGAGGCTGAAAAGACTGATAAAAGGCTAAAAAAAAGGAGAATAAGGCTGCAACTACCCCTACCCCCCCACCATCCAAACTTTTCTCATGGGGATTCTTACAGCCTCAGTTAATGTAAGAAGCCTGCTTAAGAAGGAAAAATGGGACATAAAAGAGTAGGCCTTTAGGCAACTATAAGCAGACATTCTTTGTCGCCCAGTTCAAGTACTGTGCCCAGTTTAAGAAACACTGCCAATAAGAAGCCTTTCTCATCCCCAGCAAGTGACAACACGTCAACAGGGGTGACAGTTCAGAAGACAGACGATGCCCCCTGCAGCACAGAGAAATTATTGCAAGCACATTACTGCACATCATCCTGGAAACAGAGAGGAAGATTTGATCTCATAAATGTATATGTGCTGGCTAATAGAAAAGTGAGGTGCACCCTTCTAGAAAGCATGACTGTAGCAATGCCCAACAACTGACAACAAATCCACAGAACCCTACTGCAGCTGTGAGACGTGTTACAGCACCAATGGGAGAGAAAGCAGAACACCACCATGCTGAACCTTGATCTAAAAAAGACCTACAATCAAATATCACATCAGTTCATGTTTGAGACACTGAAGAGGATGGGGGTCCCCTGACCTTCATTGCCTGGATAAAAATACTGTAAACTGATGCGAGTAACAAGGTACTAGTAACCAGGTTCCTGACCAGCCTGACTGCAGTGGAATTGGGTGTCAGGCAGAGCTGCCCACTCTCCATTATCCTTTTCATGTATGTGATGGAACCACTAGCCCAGCAGTTTAAGTGGGACCCCAAAAATCAGCGGTGTGTCAAGACATGAAAGCAACTGGCCTACATGGATAACCTCAACACCCTATTCAGGGACAAGCGGTTGATTGAAAGAGTTTTACAACATACTCAGGTGTATGAAGTGGCAGCAGGGGCCAAGTTCAAAGTGAGCAAAAGCACCTGCCTGGTACTGGGTGAACTTGGGGACCTGTTGGCCCAGAGGTCTGTCCCCTGTAAGGAAGTGAAGTTTCTTGGGGTAGAGTTTGACCCAGAGCTGACTGGATAGACAGTGTGGGAAAAGACTGAGGCCAATTGCAAACAGAGGCTAGGACTGTGGCATACATGCCGTCAGTCAATGGGGGAGCACATGACACTCATAATGGCAGTGTTGTTATCACTGCTTCTGCACACTGCACTGGTCTCCCCCCTCCTTGAAGCAGGTCATCCACCATATCCAAAGAGCCATGGGCATTTTCTTCTGGGGCTTCAGAGGAGAGAAGGTGGCAAGGACCACACTGTACAAAGCAAAATGGTCCGGGGATAGAGAAATACCAAATGCCCCATCATTCCTCTGGGTCAAATACATGAGCCAGATATGCAAACTGAGAATGGGGACAGAATTCAAAATAGCATGCTTTGTGAAGTATTTTGCAGGACACCTGCTTTACCAATGGCAGGTGTACAGGATGACAAACACAAGCTCATGCACCACAGAATCACTGTGTTTCTACAGGATCCTGAAACAAACGCAAGCTGCACAATCAGGCCCCAACAACCCTGATGAGCCAACATAAGATGCAGGAGATGGTAAGGACAAGAGACATCATATCACCCATGGACCTACTACCTGGCAACAGCTGTCAGGCCAGGTGGGAGAGACTTTTAATTGTCAAGTAGCCTATTGCGCATCCTCCATATGGACATGGTAAAACAAAGAGGGCAGACAGGCCTACCAAACTGCCCTAGGGAAACCTGCTGATGGAAGGCAGAAACAAATCAACCACTTCCTCTTGTACTGCCTATATACCAAGCACGTGTGAAGGATGGTAATCATATTCCTCATGATGATCATAGGGACCCAGACCCTGAACCAGGAGGTGCTACTGTTTGCGGGGGGGGGTGTGTGTGTGTGTGTGTGTGTGTGTGTGTGTGCGCGCGCGCGCGCGCGCGCACACGCATGCGCTAAAATTTGCAGCAGTTTAAAACAAAGTAAAATGCATCAATTCTGGAGAACTAAGTCTATGGGTACTATATGTAAATCACAACAGGTAGGTTTATTTCAAGGTCAGTATTTTCAAATTTGCTCCACACTTGTATTTGCTCAATGAGAGCAGGTTTGATAGTAGGGAGGGCAGCAGATGCATGGGGAAGAAGTTGGGGGAGTGGGTTAGAGGGCAAGGAGGTCACCTGACTCTGTGTCCCATCCCCTCTCCCAGATATTTTCTCAGCTGTAGCGATGGGTGGGGCACAAATTCAAGGCAAATCTCCAATACTAGGTTTTATACCTGGAAAATTATTACAAATGTATAAATTTTCCATACATGGAATCTAATTATTGGGAGGTTGTGTTATATTCAGGTTCATCTTGTATTTAAGTAAATATGGAAAATAAACAGTAAGAGCCAGAGGTCCATTAACACTTTCAATTTCTTGCAACAAAACAAGAAATGAGAAGTAACATTAAGAATTCTTTTACCAGACTCAAAGTTGTAAAATGAGATCATTTAATACAGAAGTATATTTTAATTTCAAGCTTCTTCCGCATTACAGAAGCTAGGCAATAGCCAAGTAATGTTTTATAATGTATATATACAATAAAAGCTCTGTTATCCAGCATCCATGGGGAATGGGGGATGCTGATTAGTCAAATATGCCATATGCGGTGCAACGGGGCTTTCACTCCCTGGCATCAGTGTACCAGGAGACAGGGAGAAGGTCCCCGCACAGGCTGCTTTGCCCCAGGCCATGGTCCACAAGGAAGTGGGACTCAGCTCATGGCGGCAAAACTGGAAGCGGGACTTCCGGTTTCACTTTTGCTGCATCCCTCAAAAGGAAGATTTGTATTGACAGAGCTGGCTAGTGGAGCATTCCAGATGGCAAAGTGACAGATAACATGGCTTTCACTGTAGAAGCACATTTTCAGTTTAATGCAGACTGGCAATACTTTTTCATGTAGACAGTTGTATTATGGAAAACATCATTCTGACTTCTACATCCAGCAGAGCTTCTTAGCAGGAATGTTGACCATGTAATAGGATCATTTTTGCTGAATGCCGTTGTTGGATGTACTTAGAAAGCAGAGACTTCATTACAGGACCATATCTTCAGGTAACATAAATCCTTTCACTAGATTAAAAAAACTGGGAGTGCACTGTGAAAGCACTCAGATTGTTTTGCAATATTTTATCCCTAACATTTGGTTATGTATATGTAGATATTTTAATTCGATTTCAAACCTGTGAACAATTAACTGCAAAAAACTGTTGGGTTTTTTTATTTGGGGCATTATTTACATGAAAGAAGAGATTTGTTTTTTATTGCATTTTACTTTTATGGATATGGCCAAGAATCAGTTCACAAATGTTAAAAGAACTTATTTGAATTTAATATATGTTACAAGGAGGCCTTCACTTTATGTTCCTCTCCACAATTTTTCCATATAATAAGAATCAAAATTAATGTGCCAATGCAAAGTCATATGGATATGCATATATAGCATATATACAGTCTCATAAATACCAAGAACTGCTGTATAAAGTCAAGACATTTCTAAATTGACAAACTACCTTTTTCCCATACTATCTTCAGCTTTGATTTAATCAGATATTACAAACTAAACAGGTCAGTGTCCAGATGCAAAGGCTCCAAGAACAAAACCTACAGCAATGCCTTAGAAAGTGGTGATGGTGCCTTAGTGGGTGGAGTTCTTCTGGAACCTTTCATTTCAGTACTTTGATACCCAAAACCAAAATTTACTTGTTCTTCTCAGGCATGACTATATTCAGTTCCGTATGCAAAAATAGCACTATTCCCACTCACAAGGTATCATGCCAGTTCCAACTTGGCATAAATGTTAAATAAAGATGATTTAAAAGGATAGTGTATTATCTAAATACATATGTAATATAATCTATGTAGAAGATATTACAGGTGGGGGCTGCCTGGCTGGGCAGCAGCTCTGCAGCAAAGGAACTGGGGGTTACAGTGAATTTGTAACCTGTTTTCCGAAGAATCTTTGACTTTGCATTGGCACGTTAATTTTGATTCTTATTATATGGAAAAATTGTGGAGAGGAACATAAAGTGAAGGCCTTGTAACATTTATTAAATTCAAAATGTTTCCTTCCCAGATAGGTAATGTACATATCTTCTACAAGAAGATTCTTCGGAAAACAGACACTGCCAAACAGACACCATTTCATCATGAAGGATCGTATCTATTGACACACATCATACCCAACAATTAATTCTTTATTACCCCTAATCACAAAAATACAGGATTTCCTTGACAGCTTTTCATTGAATCTCAGATAAATTAAAGTTGTTAAAAGCCCAGAATCTAATGCTGTAAGTTTTTTTCTTATGCTGGTTTAAAAATAAACTAGATGCACCTGTACATGGAAAACACAGAACTTAATTAGGTTAGTGATACTGATTCACAATGGTCTTCAAAAGACTGGTCACAGAAGACTTGGAGATTAAATGGTAAGTGCAATGTTCTTACTCTTCCTCCAGAAGGTGCCTGTCTACAAATACTGTTAATTATCTGGTGGATTTGAAAGAAAAAAACATCATCTGAGGAGCCAGAATGTGTTTTGGTATTATTTGAGAGGTGTGTATAGAAACTTGGAGACTGCAGCTAGATCACTGATAATGAATGAGACTGTTCTTCTAAACTTCTGATCTCCCCCTGGAAGTTCAGAGCGTAGGTTTTTTCCTAGTTCTTAAAGAACTGGGCCTTTCAGCAGGAAGATGGAAGAAGATCCACTAAGATTCAGTGTGACAGCTAGAACTATCCATTTTTGTCCAAGTCTTCTTTAACAAAAAGTTTCCTCTTTCAGCTACTACAGGCAGCTTCAATATAGAAGACAAGGATACTTTTTCAGGCATTGCTAAAATGGCTATCCAGAAACAAAAACTGTTTTCTTAAGTACTTTCAATTTACTTGCCAGATTTGGAAATAGACAGTAAAGCAAGCAGGCTACCACAGAACATATTAGGGGATCAGCCTGTAGTATTTTGGTTTTTTATTTTGTGAAGTAAAATGGAATCAAATTGGATGAGAAGAGCAGAAATAGCTATATGACTCAATTTCATCGCTTACTGCCACTCACTTTCTTCTCCATTCCTTTTAGGAATAATCCTGACAAGTACTGCAATTATAAACAGATTACAGAAACAATAAAATTTAAACAAGTAAAATTGTCAACCTATTATATATACACAACAGTAAATAAAAGATTCTATTTTAGATCAGACTTGAGAAAACTGAAAAAAAAATTAAGTTAAAAGGATTTTCAGAATGACAATGGGACTCATCAAAATTTCCCTAAATAAACAGACCTGTTTCAAGGCACTGTAATCTTTGAAAATGGTATTTTTACCTCTTTGCTATCTACTATGAACATAAATTGCTCCCATTTTCTTTTGGTCCATAAGTCTTTAAAAATGCCTAGAAATAGAGGTGACCACAGATCCTGGCTTTCTCTGTGTAAAAACCCCAAATTCTCTGATTAAAAACAATCCCCAAGTTCTCCCTCCTGTGCCAGGTCCCACCCACTAGGCTGTGGAGACAGATTCTGGTCCAGCTCTGCAGCAGCCTTACACCCCACTGTGGGCACAGAAATCTTGGAGGGCACAAACAGATTCACACAAATATACAGCAGGAACGGAACTCATGAGATCATTGGGTACAACCCCCCTGCTCTGGGCAGGAAAGACTACTGGGGTCAAATAACCCCAGCAAAGTGTGCATCCAGTCTCCTTTTGAGGATCGCTAGGGTAGGTGCCTGCACCACCCTGTCTGAGAGTCTATTCCAGAGTCTGGTCACACAAAGAGAAGTTTTTCCTTATATCCAGTCTGCAGCCTTCTTCTAGGAGTTTATGATCATTGCTCCTGGTTTTCCCCTAGGGCACTTTGGTAAATCATTGTTCACTTAGGCCCTGATGCTCACCCCTGATATATTTGTAAGCTGCCACCAAATCCCACCAAAGTCTTTTCTTTTCCAGGCTGAACAGTCTTGTATCTGTCAGCTTTTCCTTGTATAGCTTGCTCTTCAGGCCTCTAATCACACAAGTGACTCTTCTCTGGATTCTCTCAAGCTTTTCCACATCCTTCTTGAAGTGTGGCATCCAGAACTAGATGCGATACTCCAGCTATGTCCCAACCTTACCAATGCAGGAGAATAACTTCCTTAGTTTTGCCTGAGATGCATCTGTTGATGTGTGCCAGTATACTGTTTACTCTGCTAACTGTAGCATCACACTGGTGAATAAATATTCATTTTCTGGTCAATTATGACCCGCCCCCTCCGGTCCCTTTCAGACATGGTTCTAGCTAGCATAGCACCACCAAGCCTGTAAGTTTGTTGCCGATTTTTCCTTCCCAGATAGAGCTCTTTACACCTCTCAGTATTGAACTGCATCTGGTTCTGGTACACACATCTAATTAACCCATCTATGTCCACCTGCATTATCAGCCTACCCTGATGTGTGACCGCACGTCCCCACAGCTTAGTGTCATCAGTGAACTTTGCCAGTGTGCTTTTCACCCCCACATCCAGATCATTGATGAAGATGTTAAAAAGCCCAATATGCCATTAGCCTTCTTGGCAACAAGGGCACACTGCTGACTCGTATTCAGCTTATTGTCCACTGTAACCCCCAGTTCCTTTGCTGCAGAGCTGCTGCCCAGCCAGTCAGCCCCCACCTGTACTGGTACATGGGACTGCTCTGTCCTACATGCAGGACTTTGCACTTGTCGTCATTGAACCCCATAAGATTTCTTTTGTTCCAAACCTCCAATATGTCTAGGGGTCTCTGAATCCTAGCCCCACTCTCCAACATACCTACTACTGTCCCCCAGCTTGCTGTCATCTGCAGACTTGCTGAGGGTGCACTCTATGCCATCTTCCAGGTCATTGATGAAAACACTGAAAAAAATCAGCCCCAGGACCAGCTCCTGGGGCACTCTACTTGATACCAGCTGCCAACCAGACATCAAGCCATTGATTACTACTCTGAGCCTGATGATCCAGCCAGTATTCCATCCACCTTCCAGTCTATTCATCCAGGCTGTACTTCCTTAGCTTGCCTACAAGAATGGTGTGGAAGACCATATCAAAAGGCTTGCTAAAATCAAAGTGTATCATATCCACTGGTCTCCCCACATCCACAGAGCCAATCATCTAAACAACGCAATCCACGTTTTTCTGCAGCAAACTGAAAACATGGATTCCTGGAGACGAGTTATTTAAGGTACCAAGGAATTCATTCCCATGTTTGTTTGAGCAACAAAGGCTGAGTATCCTTGAATCCATTATCTCCTTGGATTTAATTTGTTCTTTCTTCAAATATTTAGAACTTCAGGTTAAATCAAGAGATGTCCATCTTCATCTCATTTTAGATGCATCAAAACAATCTCAGCTGTCAGAAGAGATCTAATGTTATCACAATCTGCAGTGCCAGTAGTGTAAAGAGTGGTAGTGAGTCATGCAGTATAGCTGGCTTAGTATGGTTGTGGACATGCACCAATAAGATCTCTCACTCGGAGCTTATTCTTTTCGAACTACTGTTTTATCATCAAAATAGAAAACACTTCATTTGGAATGTATTTAACATTCAAAGCAATAATGCAGCTGCCTCTATAGGCTTAGTCAAGTGTGGCTAGATTATATTACATATTGTATCTGCTACTAATTTATAAAACTATGTAGAAGTGTTCTAAAAAACCAAATTTCTTTTCTTTTAATCATTTCTCTGATAATTTATCTGGGAAAAAAAATAAAAAAATAAAGGCAGACAATATGGGCAGTACTTATGACTGGCAAATCTACAAATATAGTACATCCCACACATTTGTTATCACAGTAATTTCAATGACAGCTGTTACACCTACTACCAAGGGCAGTTCTGATCAAACACAGATACTAGAACTACTGAAACACAAAAAGAAGATAATATAGGGACAAAAACCTGCAAAACATTTGAAGCACAAAAAAAAGAGACACAATTTAGCAAGGGACATGAAAGGCAAGGCAGAGCTATCCAAGAAGTAAATCAGAAGGAAGAGAAATATGAAGTTAATGGATTTATGCTTCCCAGGGAACCAAAGCAAATAACGGATGTCACAGAAATGGCTGAAATGTTCGTTATCTTTTTATTTCAGTCTTTGCAAACAAATGTTAATTGTGGCTAGATACTTTGCAATTAATACTGAAAACAAAGGAATTGTAACATGAGCCAAAGAAGGGAAAGGGCAGATAAAAGAATGTTAAGATAAATTAGAAGTTTTCAAATCAGGAAGGCCAGATTAAAATTATCATAATGTTTGAAGGACCAGCCAAAGCAATCTATGAATAGTTAATTATCATCTTAAACTAAAAACACACCTCAGATTTCTCCCAAGACAAACTCTTTTATCCTAAATCCCATTTTAAGTACCTGGAAAGTACCAAAATAATACTTCCCCCACCCCAGGCAACAGCAGATAATTTGAATCAATTGCCATTCAAGCTGCATGTGTAAATAATTGCCCCATGCTGTTTTGCTGAGGCTAGTCAAAGCCTAGGACAATCAGCCTTGGGATAAACCAGGCCTCTGTTTTTAGCCTTAGGGGACTCATAGAGACTGCCTGAAATCACAAAGAACTGGAAAAGAGCAAACATACTATCTACCTTAAAATAAATAAAAGAGGAGGATCTAAGGAACCATTGAGCAGCCTACCTTACTGCAATACTCAGAAAAATTGTGAAATAATCAGTTTTTAAGTATTTTCATCCAATGCACCAAATGCCCTGATGGAAAATATGCAGGAGAGGCCAAACAACAACTGCGCACCAGAATGAACATACACCGGAAATCTATCAAAGACAGGAATACCCAATTACGTGTGGGGGCACCTCTCTCACAAGAAAACCACTCTCTCTCCAATCTCTCAGTCCTGATCCTCAAAGGGAAATTACAAAACACTTCCCAGAGACGAGCCTATGAACTCCATTTCATCAACCTCCTGGATATTAAAAATCATGGACTAAATATAGACATTGGATTTATGACACATTATAACCTGCCTGACATCTGACTCCCCAGGTAACTCTTCATTATTCATCCCCCTTCTCTCCCTCCCACAGCCTGTCTCTCACCCATTGACTCCTCAGTCTACATTTTCACTGACTACCTGTCCTGTATGCATGCCAGCCCAGCCTCTGACTTCTTTACCTTTCATTCCATCCAGGAAGAGCACAGAACAACTGCAGAAACTTCCTTAGCCTGACAAAGAGTTTTTGAACCCAAAAGCTTGCTTAATAATTGTTTATCAGCTATTTAAGTTAGTCTAATAAAAGATATCAGATTCACCCAAAGAACCTTGCCTGCCTATGTCCTTAGACCAACATGGCTACAACCGACACCCCTCGACTCTAGTGAGGCTTTTGATGGTGTTCCATACAATGTTCTTAAAAACACATTAGGGAAATATCATATTGCTTAAATTACTAGAAGATGGATGCTCAACTGTTTGAAAAAAAGTCACTCAAACAGTACTTATCAACAATTTCTTCTCAGCCTAGGAGGATATAATAAATGATGTCTTATATGGATCAGTCTGTATCCAATATTGTTCAATATTTTAATCATCAACATGGATGATGTATTAGAGACATCATGATGATCTTTATAAACTGGAAAAAAAATATATGAAATTGATTAAATGAAATTCAGTATAGGTAAGTCTAAAATACAGAGGCTAGAAAGGAGGAATCATATGCACAAATACCAAATGGGGAATAACTGGCAAGGATGTACCACAGAAAGGGATGTGGGTTTTATAGCAGACTACAAATTGAATTAGCATGAAAAACTGTCATGCTATTACAAAAACGGTTAATATTATTCTGAGCTATACTAAAAAAAGTGTTGTGTGCAAAACATGTAAAATAAGATGTACCTTCCACTAAGCACTCATGAGGTTTCACCTAGAATATTGGGCATTAAAGTTTAAAAAGGAAGCTGACATAGTGGAAAGAGTATCCAGAGGACAGCAACAAGAATGATAACAGCCTAAGAAAATATGACTCCTAAAGAAAGCTAGAAGGAACTCTCCTTGTTGGTCAGGAAAAAAGAAGACTATAAAATGTATAAAATATGTGCCTGGGTGTTATACATTTTTCTTATATTCATACAGGGCAACTTACTTCATTAAGAAACTGGTCATCTCTGGGTCTTACATAGGTGGAGCAAACAATCTTCTTCTCTTCTTTAAATATGGCATTGCAACCCTTCCTTTTCAGTGCATCAAGAATAAACAGAAGTAAAACAGACCATGAACAACTATTACATTTGTAACGCTAAATACCTTCTTGTAGCACTACAAAAAGCAAATATACAGCTGTTCAAAGATACTAAAAGTGCTAAAAATCTTAGCACTTTCAAAGAGTAGCTTCTAGAGAGCCACTGAAATATCAATCCATATTGCACTGGCACCGATAAAAGGAAAATTTACATTACTGTCAATCGACTTTTTTTTTGCTTGATGTGGCCAGATAAATGCCACGTGCACATGCGCAGCTGCAGCATAAATGCAGCCAGAAGCACAGCACAGCAACTTGGAGAGCAGTGCCCAGCTGATAAGTCTGTGGAGGGAAGAGCCATGGGAGAGGCAAACTGAGGCCCCAGCAGTGAGGGAGGGAGTGGGGAATGGGCAGGGCAGGGCAGAGCACAAGACAGAGCCAGCAGCTTGTCCAATGGGGTGGAGGGAGGTGGCTCTCACCACTGAATGAACCCCCAGGGGAGGCATGTGCCCCTGGATCTGTTTGCAGGACAAAAGGTGGGCTGCCGCTGCGTGGTCAGGGGCTGTGCCAGGCTCTTCCTGGCAGCTGAGCTTGGGTCAGGCGGGGCAGGAACTGGGTGGGAGCTAGAGGCACCACCATAGCCCACCCCGCTCCCCATAGTCCACCTCCCAGCACTGCCACCTACCACTGGTCCTAGTGCAGCAGCCAGAAAGAGCCCAGTACAGCCTGTGAGCATGCAGCAGGAGTCTGCCCTGACCCCACACAGATCCAGAAGGCACATGCCCCCATGCTTCCCCTGGCTGTGCATGCAACAGCAGGAGCTGTCCTGTGCCCTGCCCCGGCTGGGCAGCACCTGCCCCTGCTCCTGACCCAGCCTCATTCTCATCCTCACCGTGGGGACCTCAATCTGCCCCCTCTTTCCTCCCCCATGCCCCTTCCCCACAACAGACCTGCCAGCCACACACTGCTCTCCAAGCAACTGGGCTACACATCAGCAATCAGATCAGTATTGGCTGATATGGGTGGTCAATAATCAGCAATTGGTATGGGCCCCAAAAATCTTTATTGATGCACCAGTAGTAGCTTCTTGGCAGCACTAAGTCTTGTAGCTCTATGGGTAACACCTGTATACCTCAAATCTGTATACCTGGGACTCTTCAGCTAGGACATGGAAAGGGGTGCTGTTTGCACACTGAAGAGACTTTGTAGCTCTCCAGCCAGGGGCTTGGAATGACTGCACCCTCCCAAAGCAGTATATTTGTACAGTGCTATAAAGTGCCAAGACATTCTGTAAGACTAAAAATGAATTCCTAACCCTGCCTCTTTGGGCATGGATATATTGAATCCTCCTCTACACTGAAAAATTACAGGTGGACTGCCCAATCAGCATTCCCAGTGTGAGTGCAACACTCCACCATATCCTTTCCAGAAAAGTATATATGTGGCATGCTTTTCCCAAATCTGAAATGTTTAAGACTATTATGAAAGCCTCTATTCCTTTGTTGGATTCAATTCAAGCCTTATTGTCACGCTAATCCCAGGCTTTGCCAGATGGCCATAATTATGATCTTTGCACTTCCACAATTTTGTGTCCATGGTCTTCACATTGAAATTCAGCCCTTACTGTGGAAGTTTAAAAAAAGATCAGAAAAAGAAACAGAAACAACACTACCACCATGACAATTTCTAAATGTAGATAGATTGCTAAAGGAACCAGCTGGCATTTAAAAATGATAAAAGTCGACACTGTTCTTTGGCATCCACATTAACTGGCGTTGCTAAGCTACTAGTGCTACCCAGACAATCATACAGCACCAGGTAATTCATGCAGGCCAGTGGTCTGAAGAACAAAGAAGAATTTAATGCTCAAACATGGGGTTGTTTGTTTTTTTAAACACAGTATCTCAAATCTGATAATTTAAACCCATTTACGTAGGCTATTACTCTGCCTCCTGCTGACCAAATAGAAAAAAAATGTGACTGCTTTATGTTATTTAATTTAGCCTCCATATTTTTTTTTTTAACTTTTACTAATTTAGGCTTGCTTTTTTTCCTATGAATGTAACTATATAGAAATGTGTTTTGATTCAGGATATCCTTTTTGTTTCCCTCTCTTACATTAATTATCCAGAGCTCTTTATCACTGAAATGCATATTTGGTAATCAGAAGTGGACCTGTATTTTTATTTCTTTTTTAAGCCAATTGATGCTACAGATTGGAAAATTGCATTCTCACCCCGAACAATGGAGACCTGAATCTGGTATCTCCTCAGTCTATGGCAGATACCCTTTATAGTCCACCAACAAATATTATAGGATGTTTTGGGCAGTTTTCCTCTTACTACCAACCATTTCCTACTCTTTTCACCATTATACTTACCTATAGCTTATTGCTGCTGGTAGAAAAATCTTTTTCTAAAACTTGAAGCCTACATTTGGTTCTGCAAAGTAATCCAATTACGTTTTTCATTTTAATGAATGAAGTTCACCTCACCTATGGGAAGGAAACCATCTTCTGATTGATGACAGTAATTTCTGACTCTTTTATGGTCATCTCTCTTTCACAAGACAAAAAGAATGTGTTGCTAATTTGAGTCACCCAACATGAGATAAAAACATCTAGTGAAAATAATCAATTTATAGTTTTTAATTCTACTTAGGAGCAAAGATTTAAAAATTAAGGAGATGCTGGGGTTTACTTTAACCTAACTCCTAAAAAAACCAAAATTGCCTTAACTTCATTAAGGCATTACCTTGCATTAGTTTACTTGAGCTGTAAAAATATATCTTCTTCTAATGCAGACAATGCCTTCTTATTAAATAATGCCGTAACATCAGGACAATTGATCAAAAATCAAAAAAAAAACAAAACCAGATCACTATAACATCCTGGATAACTCCTATAAGATTTCAATTAAATGACTTAGATGCTTCAGTAGTTGTACACTGTAAAGTACCAGATCCCATGAGTAACTATTATTTTCATGAGTCAGTTTATTGTTCAAACTACATTAATTTTACACCTCCTGTGAATTCTTGGAGTTTTCTGCACTAAATAATTTAAAAATATTTCTCTGTGTGCCATATCATTTTAAGACTAATATCTCCAAGCACCAAAATGTGGGTTTTCATTCCCACTACTTCTCCTAACTTGCTTTTCTTAACCGACTGAAGTGTGATGGAGCACTTTCTTATCTTTCAACCACTGTTAAATGCCTACTATTGCTGCATTTTCTTCACAGTAAGAGCAAGAGTTTATTGAAGACAAGCTTTATGCAGCTCAATACGTTATCTATTACTTCTAAAAGTAGTTTTCACGCTTCCTTAAAAAAAAAAAAAAAAAAAAAAATCACAAAACCCATTCATATCACTTTCTCTGCCCCTATCTTAAAGGCTGACAGGGAGCCAGCAGACTCAGCCCCACAATGACAACACACTGCATCTGGGCTTGTTCTGCCATTTCCCCCAATCTCTTTGTAGAGTCCCTGGTGACCTATTGTGTAACCCAGGGTGGGCAATTATTTTGGGCAGAGGGCCTCTTACTGAGTTTTGGCAAGCCATCACGGGCCACTTGACAGGCAGCCCAGGGCAGATAAATATTAATTTTCTAAATTTTTTTAGGAGCTCCACGAGCTGGATAGAATGGCCTGGCAGGCCACATCCAACCTCCGGGACGCATTTTGCCCACTCCTGGTATAACCCCAGGGTCCTATGGAACACAATTTGAAAAACACTGATTTATAAACTAGCAGATCCAATACTCTCATTAGTTGTGACAGTTACATATTAGCAAGTGATAGTCAAACTTGTGCTGCTAAAAATTAAAGGCTTTTGTCTGTCAAATAGTGAGCCCTTCCTATAAGAGTTTAGCATCTTACATGCTCAAGCTTTATATCAACCATATTCATTGTTTCCATTGATAGCACCCTATCCTGATGGATAGATCGATATGTATATTAATTATATAATTACAGTCACAATTATATCACTACAGTCAGAGTTGCCTACTGACTGGGGAAGAAAGAAAAATATAAAAACAAGCATTTTTCACACTGACTTGCCATGTCCCTTTGGTTAAGCCACTTGATTCTCTCATGCTTCATGTCACCTATCTTTAAAACTGATGTAATATAGTTATAAGTATGTTACAAGTCTTCTCTTTCTTGAGCATAAACAATGCATTTAGCCTTTAGAATCCCATTTACAAGACAGGAAATGTTCTACATATCAAATGATCTCTTAAAGGTTAACTCTTAAAGGCCAATTTCTCCCTCGGGGGGTGGGGAATGATTGCATGACTTCTGTTTCTTATTTATGATGGATAAAGATCTGAAAAGGCTGCTGTGAAAGAATACAAGCAGTTCATAGGCTCTGATCCTGCAAAGTCATGCACATGAATAATTTCTACTGAAGTAAATAAGGAACAAGTTAGGTACATTAATTAAGAATGTGTATATATGCAGAAGTGGGTCTTTTCGCCCTCCCAGCAGCAATCCAAGCCTTGTCCAGTGTGAAGCTGCAACTTAACAGTCAACAAAAACTAATAAGCTAGTAGCTGAAAAACTTAGAGGTTCCAGAGGCAGTTGAAAACTTTATACTTTTTTTTAAATTGCCTTAGGAACAACAGATGTCTCAACTGAGGCTTCAGTATAGCGCAAAGCTTTTTCACTTGAAGCTCAAGACTACAGTTATACATCTTTGGGACTCTATAAGCACTTGCTGTCCTAATAAGAATAACAGTAATTTTTTTTTAATCTTATTCTTGATAACATCATTTCAGTTTTTTCCAAAACTTCCTAAAATCTTTTAGCTAAAATCAAAAAAGACCAAACTTAATTTAGTATTATTAATGTAAAGAAGCAAGCAATATTTAAGTGGAAAGGGTTATCAAGTAAAAGCATTCTTTCAGGCATTCTTTATACATCATAAAATAAGCCAAAAAATGTAAACTACTATAAAAGTCCCTTACAAATTATTTTTAAATAATATGATCAAACTACAGGCATAATACACATCAAATGCAACTAAGATTATTTTTAAAAATACACTATCTCCAATATCAATAGTCTTAATAAAATAACACCTGGTTACTTTGTAAGAAAGAGTATTTTTCACACCTGCAATCCAATTTAATTTTCTAAATATTTTCTGTGTCAATCCTATAGTCTTACAAAAGTGAGGTCATCTACAAGTTAACTTATTAAGTTTGGTGCAAAAAAAACTAGTAGTAGATGATTTTGACCTCTAAAGAATCACACAATTATTGTGGGCACATCCTGTAGCAAATTCTAATAGCAAAATATGTTCTTGAAAGGATTTCATGCTTCCTTTAATATTGTGATGATACTTTCCTATTTGTTGTTTCACACTGCTGCATTGGATCACTAGTCTGACAGCTTCATAAATTGTAAGTGATAGATACTGGCTAATAAAAAGGATATTAGCATTCTCCCTTGTGAAATGCTGGTCTGATTTAAGGGCTCTGCAAAAAAATGGCTTAAAAATTAAAAAAAGCTACCGATGCTGTTTGAAAATACTTAATGATAATTGTCACACAGTTCTCCTGGCTTGTATGAAGATCAAACCCATTGCAGTTATATTTAAAAGGGTTTTAAAAATATATTTTGCTAGATCTGGTTAAAATAGATTTTTAAATCTCAGGCAAAAGATGGAAAACAGTAATTAGCTATGAATATACATATTATAACATTTGTATAAAACTTATTTAATGCCACCTAAGATCCGTATTTTTCTAAAAATACTATAATAACCTATCACTTCTCAGATATTCAAAAATGGAGAAATGGGTACTATATTTTCTAGAAAATACACTTAGGATTCAGGAAGCAGACACTTCCCTTTTAAGGAACCTATTCTCTAAAAATGTAATGTTTGCTGTCCTTACCTCTTCATAACCAAACTGTTTACAAAGGTTTATACAGGCTATTGGCTAACAGTTCTCCTAAAGTATTGCACTTGCTTCAATACATACAAAACATCTTGGTAACACCATTTTTATACTTTACATGAGACATTATATTGCCCTAAAATTTATGTTACCAAAAAAGTATGTTTTCTCTGACAAACTAGCTAAAACCAAAGATTTCATTCCATCCTTACAATTTTACTTCTTAGAATAGCCATACATGGTAAATATCTACTTTATCACATTAGAAAAGATGAACTCCCTGAGCAGCACATTTTATACCAGTTTGATTGGGAAAAGAGTATGCACAGTGAATTCAGTCTTGAATCTTTGCTTCTATTACAAGAAGTGTAAGTTTCCATCATTTTTATAGAAACCAGCTAAAAATTATTCTTCTTACTTGGCCAAAAGCCTCTTACTTCTAAAAGAGCTTTCTGATTAACGTAATCATTATGCACTACTACTACTCTACTTCTTGTTTGTTGGGCACCTGGCAGAAATAAAATTATTATGATTGTTGATTGTTCTATTTTCAGAAAGCAAAATACTTCACAAAGCACCATATTTTTATACATGCTATTTTATATCCTCTTCACCTTTGATGTTTGCTATGTGACACAGTCAGTCAGAATTTGCATTGACTTAAGGTGAAATTACACATTACAGCTAGATAATGTTAAGAGCATTTAAAACTTGAATGATCTATCATACAATAACAATTATTAACAAGTGCTAAGTGTCCTTTACACATCTTTCAGTTACGCCACGTCAGGCAAGGATCATCTTTGAGCTGTGCTACCTAGATTAAGTTAAATTAATCTAATTTAATTTAAATTAACTTAATTCACCTCAGATAAAACCACCAATTTGCAGTCCTCCAGTATCCCAAATCACTGCTCCCAGATAGACTAGCTATCATTTAGGAGCCGCCAATCACCCATAGGGCCTGGTGGTGGCTGGATCGGGGTGTGCAGAGAAGTCACAGGCTGCAGGGTACCCAGAAGCAGGCAGGGAGGGAAAACATCCTCCTGCTGCTGCCACTGTTCTATGGCCAATTGGGTTTGCATGGCAGCAATCTGAGGGTGAAGGGGGTGGAATATGGGAGTGATAGGGGGCAGTGGAGTGATCCAAGTGGCACAGGAGGTCAGGGCTTGCCCCTTCTCTTCCCCAACCTATACTGTGGCTAGAGAGCTGGTGAGCAGAGTAGGCATGGAGGAGACTTGAAGCCCTTAAATACACCCTTGCTCACCAGCTTCCTGGTGACAGGTCTGAGTAATGTACATTAGAGATGGTATTAACCCTGAATATGTAACTAACCATTAACACAGTTAACCTTTTTAAGTAGATTGCCTTCAGCATTTAAAAGCTACCGAAGATCTACCATGCGCCGTCACCACCCCTCCCCTACCCCACCCAGCAGGTAAGTCCATGGGGAGGGAAGGGGGTGCAGATCAAAGCAGAGGGAGAAAAAATTATTTGGAGGCATGCCTCCCCAGCAGGTAAGTCCCACCCAGCCAGGGCTCCACTCAACTTACCCCTGCTCCTGCTACTGCCTCACTGTCCCTCACCGTGGAGGCCTCAACCTAGCCCACGCCCCTTCCATCTCCCACAGACTGAACTGCTGAGCTGGGGCACACATGTGCACGCACACGGGCACTTAGCCCTCCACCGCAGTCTCAGACTGACTCCAAGATCTACTACAAGAGGCTCTGAGATCTACCAATGGATTGAAATCCACTGGTTGGTGACCACCGCATTAACACTAGTTAACCTTAACACAGACTAACATTCCTTAGAATGAACATCTGCTAACTCTAATCTGTAAATCTCACCCTTATTACACTTGGCTTCTAATAAAACTATAATGACAAAAGCAAGTCATGGCAAGTTCTAAAATACTATCTCCTGCTATGCTTGGCTATATGAAGAAAGCAGAGACACGGTAAAACATTTACCTTTGGAACAGCTAGTACTTCTAGTACAGCTAATAACATTTTTATAGTAGATTCTAGCTTTGGAAAAAAGAGTCTGGTGACCAACAAATCTCTTTCACTTCCAAGGAACTTGTAGGTATTCCAAAACTCCTAGCATTAGGCCTTTTTGCTTACAGGCTGACTTTGGTAGCCAGTTCATTAAGATGGACCATACATAGGTTCTGTGAAATATTTCAGAAGGAAAGGTTCTGCTTTATTATTATTTAACTTGTCCATATAACTTACTCATCTGAAATTTTTTCAATCAATTTATGAATTGCACTTAAATATTAAGGAGCATAAAATTCATCAAAGGTATAATAATACATGCAATTTTTCTGGAAGTCAGGGAGACTTGCTGGTCCTCAGCATCTCTTCCAAAGTCAACATCCACTCCAAAAAAGTTAGCTTAAGCTGCCAATAAATGTTACATTTATTCCAAGATAAACCCACTTTATTCTAAGACAAGAGTTCAATCATACAGACATCTGGGTCTGTTGTCCTGGATAAATCCTAAAAAAAAAAAAGTTTCCCAGATAAGAGGTATCTTCATTTTCCTGAGCAGGGACCGGGTCACCCCCCTCACTGGGACCTCCACAGGCCCCAGGGGAGGCACACCTAGACCTAGGGTCAGTGAAGATCCAGTCAGGGAACTTCTGGAGGGACTGGACATATTTAAATCGGCTGGTCCTGACAAGCTCCACTCCAGAGTGCTGAGGGAATTAGCAGAGGTCATTGTGGGACACTTGGCATGGCTTTACAAGCACTCGTGGTGCTCTGGTGTGGTGCCAGAGGATTGGAAAAGGGCCAATGTGGTCTCCATTTTCAAAAAAAGGAGGACCCAGGAAACTATAGTCCAGTTAGTCTTACCTCAGTCCTGGGTAAGCTTTTTGAGATAATCATCATAGTGCATGTCCATGAGGGGCCAGCAGGGGAAATTATGCTTAGGGACAACAAACATGGGTTCATCAGAGGAACATCCTATAAAACCAACCTGGTAGTCTTCTATGACCAGGTCACAAAATCCTTAGATGCAGGGGTAACAGTAGACCTAGTCTTTCTGGACTTTAGGAAAGCCTTTGACACTGTTTCTCACCCCATTCTCATTAAAAAACTAGGGGACTGTGGTGTCAACACCTACAATGTCAGATGGGTCACTAACTGGCTGGAGGGCCGCACATGGAGAGTGGTGGTGGATGGGTCATTTTTGACCTGGAGGGATGCGAGCAGTGGGGTCCCCCCAAGGCTTGGTCCTTAGGCCCACACTGTTCAACATCTTCATCAGTGACTTGGACGAGGGTGTAAAAAGCACCCTGTTCAAATTCGCAGATGACACTAAGATGTGGAGGGAAGTGGGCATGCTAGAAGGGAGGAATAGGCTGCAATCAGACCCAGACAGGTTACAGGGGTAGGCGAATGAGAACAGGATGGCTTTCAACACTGACAAGTGCAGAATACTGCACCTGGGGAGGAAGAACCAGCAGCAGACTTACAGACTGGGGAACTCCCTTCTTGTCAGTGCAGAGGCAGAAAAGGATCTTGGCATCATTACTGATGCCAAAATGAACATGGGCTGACAGTGTAGAGACACGGTCAAGAAGGTCAACTGCACTTTGTCATGCATCCACAGATGCATCTCAAGCAGGTCCAAGGAGGTGATCCTCCCCCTCTATGCAACACTGGTCAGGCCGCAGCTGGAGTACTGCATCCAGTTCTGGGCAGCGCACTTCAGGAGGGATGTGGACAACACGGAGAGGGTCCAGAGGAGGGCCACCTGCATGATCAGGGGGCAGCAGGGCATACCCTATGGGGAGAAGCTAAGGGACCTGAACCTGTTCAGCCTCCACAAGAGAAGGCTGAAGGGGGATCTAGTGACTGTTTACAAATTAGTCAGAGGGAACCAACAAGCATTGGGAGAGTCCCTGTCCCCCCGAGCACTCCCAGGAGTGACAAGAAATAACAGTCACAATCTGGCAGAGGGTAGATTTAGACTAAACATCAGGAGGCACTACTTCACTGTCAGGACAGGTAGGATCTTGAACCAACTTCCAAGAGAAGTGGCGCTGGCTCCTACCCTGGGGGTCTTTAAGAGGAGACTAGATGAACACCTTGCTGGGGTCATTTGACCCCAGTACTCTTTCCTGCCATGGCAGGGGGTCAGACTTGATGATCTGCTCAGGTCCCTTCCAACCCTACCAACTATGAAACTATGAGGTAGTAACAGTTTATCCCAGGATATTGCAAAGTACATCTGTACAATTATCCCAGGATTGCATTACTGAATCAACTGCAGAAAAGCAGCACTGCATTCAGCTGCTCACAAAACCCCAATTAGAAGGGTGATGATGGATGTACAAGCCAATCCCAACATATTTTTTGTCCTGGAACCTACACAGGCATAACTTATCCAGGGACAAATGCAATGTCTGTTCCTAGCTTAGACTTCTACCAAATATTTGCAAGCAACGCTGTAGATCACCCTTCTTATAAGAACATCACATTTAAGAGTAATGTAACCAAATCCAATGTTGAGTTCTCCATAGCTACAAATCCTATTTTCTATGTCTAACCTTGTTACCACCAAAAGTAATGACAAAATAGTCAATATCAATGTAAGCCAAAGCAGGCATCTCATTGCTGTGTTAATTTTGTTCCCGATTACTTTTTAAAACCTAGTCGAGATAATAGAACAGCTTAAATTCTTAGATTTCAAAGGTTATTCTCTAAAATTTAAAAAGTGATAGCAAGGGATAGCATGCACCTTGTGCATGCATATAGCTACTATACTGAAGTATGGTGCACTACAGTTGAGCACATCCAGGTTCAGGTAGGTCAGAGAACTAAACTTTATCCTCTGGCAATTTAGCTCAAATTCTAGTTCAAGTTTCTAAATAAAAGGGATTTTTATCTCAATATGTGGTTATTATTATTGTACATCATAAAGCCATGTAGTTTGACACTTTTACTAATGGGTGGTAGATTGCTAGAAAAATTGTTTTGGCAAATTTAATAGACATGGGGTTCTCAAACTGCTTAGGTTCAAGGCATCCTGTGTTAGACCCATGGCACCCCACTAGACTCTAAGCATCCCTCAGAAAATTCCAGGTCTAACCTTCCTGTTGTTTTTTGACTACAGAAAAACAAAAGAAATGTTTCTGTTGCAAAGAACTCCGGAAGACCACAACAGTTCAGGATGTTTTTGACATTATGGATTCCTATGCAAAATTCTGGGTTTAATTTATGAATTGCCAGGTTAGCCCACAACAACCATCAAACGAAAAATGACCTTAAACAGTTGTGACATAGGTAACAGACAAGCCGAAGGACATCTATAATTTCCTAGGAGTGAATTTCACTTCCCTGAGTATATACATACTACTTCTGTGTTAGCTTCAATGTCAAAACAACATTGTTTCTTATTGTTCCCTTTTATTTTCCTTCCAATTACTTTGCATCTATTCATCTGTCCCACAGGGCCAATGAAGATTATGAGTGAATGCCTTAGGCAATCCTAATCTGCCACTGGCAGGTATTATCCTTGGGGAATTCTTTTTTTCCTGGTAACTGGTTTGATATTTATGTTTTCAGCTGCTTTATTCATCATAAAGTAGGTTAGGGGAGGTGAGCATAAGGTCCTTAACGGACAATAAACTACCATCTTTTATGCTGGCTTCAGTAAATCATCTGTATATCGCTACATTGTTTATACTGCTATTATAATCTTTCATAATAAAGGCTGCTTTCACTCAAAAAACAAATACTAAGTGCCAAATGCACTCAGAGCTAGAGGGCTCAGATATATATATATTAAAAAAAAAGACCTGTTTTTATCTCAAGGAAAAAAATCAAAGTAATTACTGAGAATACCTGAGAAAACCAAGAAGATATTTAGTAAATACATTTGTTTTAATTGATTTTTAGAAACACGCACCCAAGCTTTAAAAATATCATAGCTACAGTAAACAGTACAGGTTTGCAATTATAGCTCACAACTCCAGCATGTTTATATAGTTTGACGCAGAAAATTCAACTCAGCATTTTTTGCATGAGAAAGACTGGGAACTTAATGGCTGTTCTACAAAATTCTATTGGTCTCTATTATTCCCAATTACAGAGAATTCACAAAGGGAATGTCTACAGTCTATCCCTGCCACTGCCAGGGACACCTACTCTTGAGTATACCTCACTCCCTTTCATATACACCAAACCCAAAATTGTGATGGTAAGGACCCTCCAATGACATCCACCACAGCTGCTATCAGGTATCTGGATACTGATGTCTCAAGAATGCCTGCAGAGGGATGCCCCATAAGAATACTTACCTGCCACATTTCCAGACTTATCACAGGCCAGGAGGAATAAGTAAGTAGGGTGTGCTCAAGAGCATCAGGAATGTAATGTAGACATCCCCAATGAAGACTTTGAGATGATAAATCTTCATGCAGAATACTCTGAGGAAGTTCTATCCACTGCAATGCTATGTACAGTAAATCTTCAGTTACTCAAACCCCTTTGGAGAGCCTCTGCTGAAAAGCCTTTTGGATAGCTGAATTTGTTGGGGTAAGTGAAACAGTGTAGAGATGCCATGCCATATTACATAAAGGACTTACACACCAGCAAGGCAGAAGGCATGATTTAGACTTTACATTATTAAAAACTGAACTAAAGCAACTCACTCCTATGTTCCAATATTTTATATTCATATAATGGCTCAAAATAATTCTCTACTATAAAATTAGAATGAAATAAAATGAATCAATTTAACTTCACTATAAATCACACATTAAAGTAACCCAAGTAGAGCAAGAGAATTATTTCTAATCTATTATTGTTAAATTTCCATTTTAATTTTTCCCTGGCTCTGTTTTTGAAAATGCTAAAATTGTAGGCATATCTAATGATTTTTTCACCTATTAACAAACAGGTATCTAAAGAATAAATACCTTCCAAATTTTCACAGAAATAAACACGAAAGCAAGGTTCTTCTCTGAAAAATATCATGTAGAAGTGATATACAGGGCTGGTGTAACCAGCCAGACAGCACAAGCAGCCACCTATGGCAGCAAATTGAAGGAGGCAGCAAAAAGGGTGTGCACAAACCTCTGACACACTCACTGTGGGCTGCCTTGAGAGTTTGGGCATTTACAGGACCAGGGAGAGCAGCCCTGGTACTGTTGAGCTGCTGCCCCAGGGCTCTGTCTGGTGCCTGCCCTCGCCATGTCCTAGGTATGTTACAAGAAAGGACAGCAAAATTTCATTTGCCTAGGATGGAAAAAAAATTGTTGCGCCACTACTGGGAAGGGTTTGTGCTTACAGTTACACAGTTATCTCATACGAATTATGACCAGAATAAAAACAGCCGTTCCCATCATTGCCAGCTCTGCAATATTCCTGAAATCTTACAGGGAGTCAGGTACTTCCCTCCCTTGCATGAACAGCAGCATCTCATGTCAGAGGTGAATTTTGCCCTCTTCTACATCAGTGCAAATTCATTCAGTTGTCTAGGTAAAAGTTAGCACATTGTTTGTTATGCAGAACATTCTTCACTAACAATGCCACCTAAAAAAGGCTTCAGTCCTTCATTCTGAGGCTCTACTTAAATTATCAAAATTGATCAAGCTATTTATTCATATGCTGAACAAATTGCATATGGCAGTATACATTTCTGACACCATCTCCATAATAATTTTATTAAAAATTGTAATCCATTTTAAAATAGAAATAACTTTAAACTTCTATGCAGCCACTGCCTTTCTAAAAAAAACCCTGGAAATTACCTAGTTTATCACCAGAACCAAATGCAAAAATGCTCATTTTTCTGAGCATACAACAGAAAAGAATTAAAAAATTGAAGTAACCAAGTCCATATCGTCACACTGTCATTTGAGAATGGACCACATTCAGCATATCTTATCTGAAGATAAGGGCAACATCAGAACAGTCTTACAGTAGCAAACTTGATGACAATAAACTTATATGAAGTTCTGCACTTGTAAAAATGTCATGGGGCAGAGGCAAATAGAGGAAACACTTAAGTACTGTATATTTATGGATGCAAATGTCATTCAGATCCATGAAGAATAAAAATCCTGTTCTTCAAATTTTTATTGGAATCATTCCATATACTTCAGGGGAATCTACAGACTGAAACAGAAATATGTTGTATTTGCACTGATTTAACTTAAAAGCAAAATGTTTCTGTACTGGAGAGAAACAGAGAATGCAACATGCAATAACTTATCAAATGAAAGTTGAAATTTTGAAGACCTTTTGAATTTGTTCAAATGCATATATTTTTTAATTATTTATACAAAGTATGAGCACTGTGTGTCATAAAGGCATTACATGTGTTATTATAGTTAAAGTTCTAGCAATATTCCTATTAAAAATTTGCCCTACTCACATCTGACCTTCCTTATTCAATAATTCAGAAGAAGGAATGCAGTGCAATTTAAGATAAAAGTTTACTCTTTTTAAGTCTGGACTGGCATGTACCAAAAATAAGTTGGCAATTAATTACAATTAAAGATATGATCACTATGAGTTCCATAAATAATACCCATTTCACAAGTATTTAACATCTGCAGAATTGTTTTTTTATATATTCATAATTTTAAAAATGAAACTAAAGGCAATAAATATTAACTCTCTAGTTTAGAAAACAAGATAAAATAGATATCACAAAACCACATGATGTATTTAATATATGTTTAACTTATTAATATCAATTATGTGGATACATACACACATTAGTGGACTTCCAAGAGACAAAAGATTTTAGGGACGATTGGGCAGTGAAAGGGCTGCAAAAACTTGTTTAAGTCAAATGTATTTTAAGGTGACAATAACACAATTCCCAGTGCAACTTGTTGCAGTAACTGTGTGTACTATTACTGACCAAGACCATCAACAAATCTACAAATGTGTTAATAAAGGTCCCCCAGATAAAGTATTCATAACAGCTCATCTAGGGTGAAATATTTTTCCCTATGAAAATCAAGTAAGGCCCTTTATCTAAACCAGGGATCAAAAATGTTTTTCTGGCATTAGGCCAGAATGACCCAGCTTGGGTCTGAGGTAGGCTAGTTTGAGGATCTGGCTGCTGCCACTGCTTCTCCCCACTGCCCAGCTACAGCTCAGCATAGACAAAGCTTCTCACCGCCCACCTACACTGTGACATGAGCAGAGTACCGCCCCCTCACCCTAATCCCCTTCAGCTCTGGACCACATCCAGACCACAGGCTACATGTTGCCAACCCTGATTTAAACCATAGAGTGAGTGTTCAGACTAGCCAAACAGACTAGTCAATTGAATTGCAATGGGTTAGACCAGAGGAACAAACCTGAAATCAGAGATTACAGAATCCCAAATTCACCAAACAAGGGTTACTCTGGAATTATGGCCAGTATTTCACTTGTACTGAAAACCTGCACTTTGATACTTGGTGATCCAGGGCAGAAGAAGACAGGAAAGGCTGATTTCTTTTTCTAATTCACACCTTATCTACACGCAAAAATTGTACTATTTGGAAGTATATTGGTATAAATAAAGCTGTACAAACCCCTTCTGTGGGTGAAGTTTTACTGGTTTAACAATTTTTTTATGCCAGCGTAGCCATTCCCACATGAGAGGAGAAATGATATATTCTAGTACACTGTTTTGATTATAAATTCAAACACCAAAGTGATTGCACTGAAAATAGTTATAGATTTTGAGCTAGTTTATACCCACTATACCTTCTTGACTAAAAAAGACATAGGATAAAGCAGCAAAACAAACTGTGGATGAGCAGACAATTCAACAAAATAATTTATAGCTCATTCCTTCAATAAAGAATAGTCTATGACTAAAATGGAACTTGAAAACATTGTTGAAGCTGTAATGGTCCAGGAAGTGTATAAAAGGCAAGGGGTTGTTGTGAGATTTTTTTTACTGAACCAACCATGTAGTTGAGGGAGAAGCTTAACAAGCTTTTGGGCATAGGAAGGGTGGTGTGTGCACAAAAGCATGTCACGCTTTCCCCTCAAATAAACAATTAGTACAATAAAGATATTACAAAAAACCTTTGCATAAAATAGTACTATGATCAGTGCTAAATGACTCAATAATTGACCTTGATAAAAGCCAGTATGAACTAAACAAATTTTCTTCTTCCCAAGTGTTTCAATGTATTTCATTGAAATGTTTTAGTAGTTTAGTAGCATAGCTAGTTGCTGATGTGAGACCCGGAGCATTTTTTCTGCAACAGTGGCAAGTATTCAACTACAAATTCAGTAAGGAAAAAGGTAACTGGAATTCAGGCAAAACATTTCCCTCCTAGTTAGAATATCTAAGTCTCAACTAGCCTTCCACTAGACATTAATATCAATACAATTTATTGTTTTATTTTTGATACAACTACTTATGTTTTGAAATAGATGCATCATTGTCTGGCTGCCTATAAAAACAAAACTTAAGCAGTGAGATCATTTAAAATACTGCTTGGGTGTCAGGTTGAGCAATGTCTTGAATGCTGTTTCTTCTCCTATAAATGGAACCACCCCCACACAAGCACCACAATGCACACTGCTTGTCTTGCCATGGCCTTGAAAAAGTTTCATGCATTCTTTTATACCAGGTTTTTTAAATTAACCTGCACCAGTTCAGTCTTTAGGAGGTACACAGGAACAGTAATGATAGATCCTTCTCCTGCAACATACCATCCTAGTTCCCATGAATCTTCTGTTCTTCAGCAATTGAAAGAAAAATCACAAAAAAATTAAACTTGGATTTTGCTTCCCTAGACAGAATACGTTATCATATTTAACAGACTGTAAGAGGGGACAATACCTATTACCGTTATGAGTTTTAAATATGTTACTATTTGTAACAGTGCCTTAGAAGTATTAAAACAATATTTCTAATTCTGCCAAAACTGGCAGTAGAGCTAGTAGCCCTGAAAGGATTTGGTTTATACCAGAGCTAGGAACAGACGTTCAAGAAGCCTGAGTCTGAACTGATTCAATCTTTGCAGATTAGTCCAACCTGCCTAGGCTGAATCAGTTTGTAACTACACAGACACCCCCCTCTGGACTGAAAAAATGCAGGCACATGCCTGCAGTGACTCAGGCTACAAGCCAGAGGGGCGCTAGCTGGTAATGTCCCTCCCTTCCACAGTGCTGAGCTAAGGGGAGGCGTGGCCAGGCCTGGGCAGGATACTCTTATTAGGGTGGGGTTCCCCCCTCTCCTCCTCGCTGGTCAGCAAGGGAGTCAGCAGGCATTTACACAGCATTTAGTTACACAGCAGGGAGCATTTATCAGCCCATCAGCAAAACAAAAGGATCACTCATTAGTTCGAGCTCTTCTTAAACGACTTGTTCCAAAAAAGGAATGAAAGGACATTACCAGCTACCTGTTAATGAACTCCAAAAATCCGCAAGTGGCACTGTGATGTCTGCCTTTGTCCCATTTCTCACAGCACAGACCATGGCCAGCATGTGGTCTGTTAGATAATTCTGAGAGGTATCTGTGTAAGGCAGGGGGGAGAGGGGGTGGAAAATCCCTGCTTGAGCAGGGGGTGGCACGTTAGAAGCAGGAGGAAGCCAAGCAGATGCCCTGTACGTGCAGTCTCTGCCAGAGCTCCAGCCAGGGAACAGAGGGGAGGGACCAGCCCAGCTCTCTGGAGCAGAGGGCCCCGCCCAGCCCAGAAAGCATGCCACAATGCCGGGGAACTCTGATTTAACTTAAACCAGGAAGGAGCCTAGGACAGACATTGCATAAACCAGTTTGACCCACATCAGTTAAGTCTGATACTACATCCAACCAGGTTTATCTCAAACCTGTTTCTGCCATTTTCAAACCTGTTTACATGCATTGAACATCTGTTCTATTACAGTTTTAAACCAGTTTCTGATCACTTAAACCAGTTTGTGTGTAATATCTGTCCCTAGCCCACGTGTGTTCAGCCCCTGGCCTGCAGGCCATATCCCCACAGGTCTGAAAATTTGATAGCAGGGGAGCAGTGGTAGGATTAATTCACACTCCCCTACTACCAAAATTTTGGACCTGTAGGGAGCCCTGCATGCCAGATAACATGGTCTTGAATACTAGGCTAGGCTGGCACAGGGCCCAAACCAGCCAGCATGGGGCTAAATCGGAATCTGCGGGACCAAATTTAGGTGCATAGAATTGGACCCACTAACATGGGGCCCAATCCAGGTGCATGGGGCTGGATCCAGGCACTGGATCTAGCCTGTGGACCAACCCTGTGCCACTCATCCAGGCTGCTGGGCCAAAAGGTAGGGCACCACTGGTCTATGCAGCTGACATGGCAGATATAGCACTAAAGGGCTCCTGCATGCTCCACACATCCAAATCTCCAGGCACACTCCAAACCACAAGTACATTAGCAAGACTGATTGTTTTCAGGTCAATGGCAAATCTCTAGGTTTGGAGAATTTCTACACTCTCAGTGGGCAGGGTATGCCCAAGCCCTCCTCAGAACTAAGATGCACCCTTGCAGCACTGTAAGCAAGCCCAAAAGAATATAAGGTGCAATGCTTGCTCCATATATTTGCAGAGTCCTTATTCTATATTCTTTCCCTCCAAGAACCCCTGTTATGTTACGGCCTCTAGAGAGGCAGAGAATGCACTCCCTGACCTGTTCTGGCACTTCGTTTTTCTGATGCCACAGAGAGGCATTACATTCATGATGGGGAAAATCACTATGCAGTTTGTAGTGGAAGAAGCTTCTTTCCAAGAGCAACTTCCTTGCTCCAGAAAGTTTCCTAAAGCCATGTATAGTGACTGAACACTTACATGTAGCATAATAGGGATCACTATGACACCCCATATTCTATAGTCCTTGGCTCTCCATCTCTCCCTTGCCACAGTTCCTCACCACCACTTGCCACCAACTGCCTGCCTGCCCTGGTGCCTTCCCTGCCCCCCCCTCAGTAATTGTACCCCCTGCCACCCCTCCAATTGCCCCCCCCCCATTCTGACTCTCCCATGCTTGCACCCCCTGACACCTGCCTCTCCCCATGCAGGAAGCAAAGGCTGCAGGGGGCAAATTGCAGCTTCCCCTCTTCCCCACACTTAGATTTATGTACAAGATAAGGGTTTTTTTCTTGCACATTGACTGGCAGGGGAAAAAGTCTCTCCCTGGATTCAAGTAAGCTGATAAGCACTGTTTGGAAGACATCTGTTAAGGGTGACACACAGGAACATATTCAGCATTCCTACTACCATAAGGTCTGTCTTGACAGATATTTTTCCTAAGTTGTGTCAGCTCAATCAAGTTACCTCTGCATGATTTAAAAGTTCACAAAGATGCCAATGAACACATTTCAAGCCATGTGAACTGGTGTGTATTTTAAGAGGGCTTTCTGATCTTCTAACTACGTTAAATACACATATACACCCTACCAACTTATTTACATAAAAGTTTAACTAACTTCACTACAGTAGGAATTTAAAACTGATTTTGTTAAACTAACAAACTGCAGTGTGAACACCCTTCATTTCAAATGAACTCTTTTTTCTTTTAGCCAAGTACAATGAAAATAGGATAAAAGGTATGGACAGGTGAACAATTAAGTACAAACATGTCCTAAGAGACTATCAGCTATCTCCTATCCTGGAAGTAGAGCAGGCATGTTCCTGTGGTACTCAGAATGCCACTCCTGTGGCATGTTCAGCTGTATCCTCTCAACATATACAACAAGGAAACATGTAAGACATAGTCTGTATTAGTACAGATGGATGTCTCTGAATAAATTAACCTAGCAGTCCCTGAGCCTCATCTCTTGAGGTTGGAGTCAATGCTAACTCTGTGACATGGACATGTCTATGTGGCAAGGAGACACCGGAACAGAGAAGTAGGACCCAGATGATTAATAATCAGTTTACAGAAAGGAAGCAACAGGTGCTCATAAGTAGGTGTCATGATCTGCAGAACATTTTGAAGATCAACCTAATGCATGTATGCCTATGGTGGGTTCCACAGACATACCCTTGAAAAAAATATTTACAAACAAAATGTATATTTAGATCCTAGAAATGTGACAGACATGAACAAGAGAAACAACTTTTACAGGAACAGTTCACAGATTTAGCAAATTCAGTTAAAACAAGAAAAAAAAAAGGTCAATTAGATCAAATTAAAACAAAAAAGTACTCAACAACATTTAGCTAAATTTCTTTGTTCCACTGCAACCTATATATTTGCAAGAGCCAGCTCTCTGCAGTGTCAGCTTTCCTCCAGATAGCTAAACGCAGTTCCACCCCCATTCTTCTAGGCTATTAATACCATCACCCCTAGTGACTCCCTTGCTTCAAATGACTGCCCAAGCAATAAGAAAAAAGCCAAATAGGAAAGAGCAATGAAGGAAGGAAATATTCTGCTGTTATAATGGAGAAGAAGAGTACAACTTGTAATTATCTGCAAACCCTTTAGACCAGAGGTTCTCAAACTGTGATCCACGAGCTCCATTCAGGTGGTCTGCAGAAAGGTTGCGGAACAATCAAGAATATCTGTACTCGTAAGGTAAGACTACTGATATTAAAATATGAGTTGTGTGCTTTGATTTGTAGAACAAAAAAAAGTTTAAGTGGTCCACCAGGAACCTCAGCAATTTTCAAGTGGTCTGCGAAAAAAAAAGTTTGGGAAGCATTGCTTTAGACTATATTTCTTATAATCCCCCATTCACTTGTACTATGACTATGCGCGTGAATATGCTAACCAATTTAGTATGAGGGACAAATAGAAGCTCTTTAACTAATGTAATGTAATGGAGGGGAGGACCTTCCTCTCCAGTAATCCATCCACTTCTGGATTTAACTATGTTTTATAAAAATACTAAAGAATATGAAGAGTACTCCTGAAATCAGCTCTATACATTTCTTAATATTCTTCTAAAAGGAGAGAAACACATTTTTTTCCATTTATTTTACATCTTACCCAACACTGCACAGGGTAGGGATCTTTTTGTATAATCCATGTCTACTGGTCTCCCTTACACATTTATTACTCATTGCCCATTTGAATGGTATAGCAGTAGCACAGGTTCTTTCAATAAATGATAAATCTTCATGATTCTTACTGTCTGGATTATATTTATTTAAGTTAGTATACTTTATCTGCTTTTTTAAAAAAAATAAGTGAGGTATGGACAAAGACATTCTAAGAGAATTAAGATAATTGGGCACTTTTACACATGATCTGGAGGTGAGGGGGTAGCACTTTAATTATAAAGGCTTCAAGAGCCATTCTAATTAACGCACTAGAGCATTTCATGCATCTGTGCCCCTGTACTTAAAAATGGCAGCAAGGGCATTTGAACTAAAGCTCATTCAATGAGCTTTAATTCAAGTGTACCCCCCACTGCCATTTTTCAGCATGGGGACACTGATACACGAGATGCAGGAAGCTGCTGAACCGTGGTAATTACCATGCTCCAGCAGACTCTATTAATCCCCATTGTGTACAAGCACCCAGTATGTTTTAGATAAATTATGGAGTTGTTCTATAAAGAAAACAACCCTCGTGTGTGTGTGTGCGTGCGCACACAAAAAAAAAATATTATGACCTTCAATTTGAACATTCTTTTTATTAGAATTACCAAAACTATAAATATAACTTGAGAAATCTAGACTAGAAAAAAAAAAAGACTATATAAAAAGAAATCTGAAAAAAAATGATCCGGTAAATTTCTTAATGCTTTAAGCAACCTAGTAGACAGATAATTTTCTAAGAACGTTGGGATCAAGGAAAAAACCCCACATAAATTGTATCTTTTCAATTGTTCATTTCTAAACAATTTCAAGAAACAAATATTGAGAGCAGACTGTACTTTGCAGGCCCATTAATGTTTTTATCATACAGTTAAAACATGCTTAGCAACTAGAGGTTAAATAAATTATTAAAATAAGGTAACCTAATATACATTATAAATCTTCTGAGACAGATACATGAGCCAGATTCACTAGTTCTCTCTGGTAAGATAAAGTGGCTATAAACCTTAAGGAGCTATTACAGCTACTGTGCTGTCAGAACAGTTCAAAGCAGCAACCAAACTGGGTTTGTTGGCCAGTTACAAAGCACCATATGCAGCAGTCATGCCAAATAAATAAAATTATCATCAAACCACGTTAGATAAACTGGGAGTGGATAACAGCTACCCAAGGCCTTCTAAAGTCTCTCATGGATGTCAATATATATTTTTACCTGTTCATCTTTCAGTGGTTTACTGGAGTCACCAGTTTTGAAACATTCCACCTTGATCGTCATGGAGCTAGTACCACGTTCTTCATGTTATTAGATGGATAAAGAGATCCTTATGTTCCTGTTATTTGTGTGAAAAAGTATTCACTTTTACCCTGCTGAGAGAATTAATGAGGTTCAACCTTACAGAGCTTTCCTGACACAATAAATAAATACAGAGATACATACAATCATTTGTAATATGCACTTTTGCAAAGCTAGAGACCCAAAGATGCTCTAAAAGATCTGGCACAAAAATAGGAGTGAAACTATTGCTATACTGCTAAAACAAAATTACTAGAGGTGCACCAAATACAACAGTTCAATATCAGACTGGTACCAATATGAAGAAAATTGTCTATATCAGATATTGGCCTTAAGGGGGCTGATAATTTAGCCAATAAATGCCCATGCTGCATGCAGCCACAGTGCAGCATGGAGCAGAATGGGGAGTGTGGAGAGCTGCCTTCAGTTGGTAAATCAGAAGGGGAGCAGGGGAAAGAAGGGGCATGGTGGGGAGAGAAAGATCAATGCCCCCTGCAGTGAGAGAGGGGGCGGGAGCAGGGGCAGGGGCAGGGGCAGGCGCTGGCCGGCTGGGGCAGGCGCTGGCCGGCTGGGGCGGGGGGGAGGCGGGGAAACAGAGGCTCATGGGCAGCTCCTGCCACTGTTTGCACCCCCGGAAGTGGGGGTGGGGGGAGGGGAGATCTGTGTGGTGCAGGGCGGGCTGCAGCTGCGGGGTGGAGCCGAAGCCAACGCTTCATGGGGCTTTTCTTGAAGGGGCTGGCTCAGAGCAGGCTCTAGCAGCATTTTAGGGGCTGCAGCCACCCCAAATTTCACCACAGCTCTGTTCCCAGCCCTGTGCCACTGCTTGGCACAGCCCTGGCTGAATGCCTTGCCTCCACCCAAGTGCCGGGAAAAGCCAGTGCTGAGGTGCATGGCTGGGAGCAGAGCTGCAGTGAAATTCAGAGGGGCTGCAGCCCCTCCCAGCACTTCTGGTGGCTGCCCCAGTCAAGAAAAGCCCTTCAAAGCACCAGCTGCTCTGGCTCCACCCTGCAGCGGCAGCCTGCCTCGCACCGCATAAATCCAGGAACACATGCCTCCCAAACCCTGGGGTGCAAGCAGCAGAGGGAGTTACCCCCAACCCACAAGTCACACCTCCGTTCTAGGTGCCTCCCCCTCTTCTACTGCAACTGAGCAGGGCCTGCCCCTGCCCCCTTCCTCATGGCAGGGGGCATTGATCTGCCCACCTCCCCCCCATACCCCTTGCCTTCCACCACATAGCACTTCCCACCTGATGGCAGCTGTATCGAAACAGTATAAGCGGATATGCCTGTTTAAATATTGGCTATTGGTATCGGCCTCCAAAATCTCTCTCGGTGCACCCCTAAAAATTACTACTGTTAATATTCATCTTACTCTGAGATGAAAAACGTGAAGATGCAACCTGTTTCATGAAGTAGTGTGGGAACTGCAATTCAAACATGTTGCTCACAGATTATGAAGATCACTCAAGCATTTTCTGATAAAGGATTGTAACTACTTTTCTATACAATCCAGGCAGCCTTATGCCCTCAGACCCTCTCACACTATTTATGAAAAATAAAATCATGTTGCTGCTTCTGATCTATTTCATATAACATAGGAATTAGGTTTGAACTCTGGGCAAAAAATATCAAAGAAACTCTTATATCTTATTCCTTACATATACTCTGTTTGGTTCAAATGCTTGAAGTGATTCTAAAACTGAAGATACCCCAGAACTTTTCCTCTCACTGAATCATAGATAATTTTCTAAGGATAGTGTATAGCATGTTGGGTTGAGTATTTAACATCCCCATGAAGGGGAGGAAAGGAAGCTCTTTGTGTAGTTGATGCCTATGACAGGGGTGTGCAGTGAAATCTCCATAGTTGCAAATGATACCAAATTATTTGGGGCAGTCAAATCCCATGCTGGCAGAGAGAAGCTGTAGAACAGCATCATCAAGCTAACCAAGTGGGCAAAAAAATGGCAGATTAACTTCAAAGTTGACAAACTCAAGGTAATGCAGCCACCGAAAAATAACCTCAACTATACTTAAACAATGATGGGTTCTAAAAGCAACTGTTAGGACTCAGAAAAGAAACTCTGGAATCACTGTAGACAATGCTCTAAAAAGTTAGTTCTGTGTGCAGCAGTGACCAAAAAAGCCAATAAAATGTTGGGCATCATTAAGAAGGGTATTGAAAACAAAGCAGAGAACATCATCATGCCATTTTACAAATCCATCGCACACCCGTATCTTGAATAATGGGTTCTCACATCTCAAAAAGGATGTAACAGAATTAGAAAAGGTGCAGAGAAGGTTAACTAAAATGATTAGGGACCTGGAACATGCTACAAAAGACTAAAAAGGCTAGCAATCTTCTGTTTGGAAAGGAGAAGGCTGAGGGGTGAGATCAGAAAGAGGTCTACAAAATCATGAAAGGTATGGACCAAGTAAACAGGGAGGTATTCACCAAGTGACAGAAAACCATAACTAGGGGATACCCACTGAAATTAGTTGGGTGACAAGTTAAAAACTAACAAGATTAAGTACTTTTTTATGCAACACATAGTTAACTTGTGGACTTCATTGCCACAGGAGGTGATGGAGGCAGGCATCATAGCCACGTTCAGAAAGGAACTAGGTAAATTCATGGATGATAAATTGGGACCTCTGGAATTTGCACCCGAAGTGCACTGCATAGTGGCTCCTTTAATCTTGCAGTTTCTCTGGCCACTGATAGGTGGAGGGCCCCACTGGCCCAACCGCTCGCCACTTGCTCCTGATGGCCAGGAGGTGAAAACCATGGTGTTAAAATATGCCACGGTTTCTGCCTCCCATTCAGTCAGCAGCAAGAAGTGGGGCCCCCAGGGCCCCTCTGCCAACCAACAATGAGAAACAAAATCCATGATATATTTAAAACTACAGTTTTTGCCTCATTGCTGATCAGGAACAAGTGGCAGGGCCCTTCCACCAATGAGTGGTGGGAGAACACATGGGGGAAACTGCAAGATTAGAGTTGTACCTGTGCAGTGCACTTTTGACATAAATTACAGCGGTCCTTAATGATGAATGTATTAATGGCTGTTGAACAGAATGGTTGGAGACATTTCCTCTGGCATCTGTAACCCAACAAACAGTGGATGCCAGGAAGGGTACTGAAAAAGGGATAGATCACTCTAGAGATATCTGAGTCAGTGCTCTCCCTTTGCATCCACTTCTGTCACTGCTGGAGACAGGCTACTGACCATTGATCTAACTCAGTATGTTCACAGGTAGCTAGCTGGTAGGTCTTGCTTACAAGCTCAAGGTCAAACTAAGGTAATCGCCAGATTTAGAGACAGGAAGTATAATTTCTCCAAGGTCAGGCTTGCAAGGAGCATTAGTTTTTATGTTCATCCAGAACAGAGGATGTTGCCCTCTTCCTAGAATAAAATATGCTTAGTTGATTCCAATATATTCCCTGCTGCTGCACCACTGCAGCAGCCCGCCTAAGCATCAATAAGACTTTTACCTCCCTATTCCTTATCCATGTCACAAATTCCTGGCTTTATTATGATGGTGCTTTGGGGCAGTGGTGTTGTGAGGGAGAATGAAGTGGATGTTCTTGCAGACTGGGCCCTTCAGTCTGCAAACACAGGGGACTGGTAGGCCTTATCCAGCCCCGTGTTCCTCTGTTGCAGCAACTGATCTATCAGGCTCCAGTGAAGTGTTCCAAGAGGCAATTTTCTAACCCATCTATAAGATACTTAGTAAGTCTTGCTCTCTTCACTTGGTTTTGGCTTATTAATCAAAATTCTGGCCCCATTGGTTGGACAAGTGACATGGAGTCAGTCCAGAACCCTGTATGTCAGCCCAACCATGCATGCCAAGTCATGTTATCCTGCCCAGTGGGTTCCCCACAGTTCCAAAAACTTGGCAACAGGAGAGTGGCAATAACACTACCACCACAGCCCCACTGCAACATTTCTGGACCAGATCTTACAGAACAATTATTTAAAATGTGTATTATTAATATGTATTCCTAAACTACTCAGCCCCTGAGGAAACAACTAGTCCCTGGATAATTCCAACAAAGTATCCCTCCATGACCAGCAAGATGTTTCTCAGAAATAACATGCATTTTATTTTCAGGTAAGTAACTGTAACTTTAAGTGAAGAAGCAATATATATTTTATATATATATATATATATATATATTTTTTTTTTTTTTTTAATCACAGGTTTGCTTGGGGATTCCCATATGTAACAGATCCGAGAAATATTTGCCCAGGTGTAAGTCATATCCTTTATTGATCAGTTCCATTAACACTCACACCAATTCAAAAGCAGTCCAAGAAAAACTCTAAAAAGTGTTTGATCGTGAGGTAAAGATTGCTAAAGGCTACAGAAATAATTACCTTACTTCTTGTAGAAAAAAATTGTCTACTGGCAATGAATATTTCTAACTGATTCTGGTTATAAATGAAGGTTGAAATGATAGTTGAGTTATTTCTCTCTCTCTCACACATCTTCAATTGGTTGCTTCTCTAAGTATATACTCAAGAGGCAAGCAAATAAGCAAATAGCCTCTTTGGCAAAAAAAGGCTGCATCCAATTGGTTAAAGATGCTATAAATACTATGAAGAGTTTTAGATAAGGTTGCTACTGTGACTAATTTTAAAGAACTCTGCCCTGTAAATTAACCAGATTAGAAAACTGCTCGATTATCCAATAACTTTTTTAACTTTCAGCCATAAGTTTGCCAAATATATAATAAACTCTCCAATTTTAATGGATTTCCAAGCAGCAGCAATACTCCAAGCCAGTAATTAGTAAAGTTTCAAAACACAGATCTAACAACAGATAACTGACCTGGCACTCTCCCTGAAGACCTAGTAACGTCATAATACTAGACTACTATTAAGGCCTGAGGAAGGGAACTGTGATGCCCAAAAGCTTTCCTATGTCTATACCAGCCATACAGTTGGTCCAAGAAAAGATAGCACTCTTAAGAATTCTTGCCTCAAGTAGATCCAGCATCAGCAATCCCTCATAGTGGAGGATGATCACTACCACAAGTCAAGCAAAATGTTGGAAAAGAAGAGGTTACAGGTATTTGTCGTTGGATCAAGTAAGGGAAGCCTGCGTGACTCATTTTATGTGAGGAGCCCGTTGCACAACAGCAACCACCTGGATTTTGGTGGAAGAGAAACCTGTGTCCAGTGGCAAGAAGATCCAAGACAAGCGGGGTTACTCTTTCACTGAAATCTTCATTCACCTTCACAGCCATTGAGAAGCATGCCTTCTTCATCTGCCTGCTCCACCATTGAGGTCTTTATGTTATGTTGGACTGCTCTTCATCTGATACCTCACCTTTGACCTTACCACCATGGGTGACCCCACCAGGAGTACAACCAAAGCTGCCACTGGCTTCTGCTAGAAGTTGCTGCCTCCCCCACACCCCACACCCCTTTGCTGCTGATGCAGCCGCCGGCAGCTGTGAGTGGTCTCCACTCACCATCCCCCCCCAGTGACAGTGCAGGTGGAGGCTATGGGTAGTCCCCATTCACACCCCCCCACCACCACCACTGAGGGTGGTGGCTGAGGGTAGTCTCTTCTCGCCACTTGCAGTCACCAACAGCACGACTGGTGGCTCAGGATGGTCCCTGCTGGCTGCTCACCACCATGGTGCCTCCCCAGTCGCAGGAGGCACCCGTCATTCATGACGTAAGATAATAGTATACTAGTATATTAAGGCACTGTTAGTATCCACAGCAATTTCAGACTAGGGAACATGTGGAACAAGATGCGTGTCTTAGAAGCATCTGTCAAAGATAAGATGCAGAAGCATTCAAATATTCAAATTTTCTGATAAGGCCAGTACAAGGTACCCATGACTAGGCTACTGCCTGCCCACAGATGCTTTTAGACTGACAAATACTCAAGGCAATTCTTGTGTTTCCTGAAGAATTCAAAAGAAGAGATTTTTTTCAAATATGTTATATACTTGAGACTTATTTTGCATTAGCTGTCTAAACTTCGTAGTATTTGAAATGGTACCTTAGTGCTATACAAAAGACAAGACTCTAATTACAAATTACATTATTTGGAAAGTGTTATTTGCTTGAATGCACAACCAAGCAGCCTGTTTCTCCTTAGTTTGTCAGACTAAGTACCCAAACCTGCTACAGCTGTCTTATCTTAACAGCATATTAGTATGTAAGTAGTCAGATTTCAGATTTGAAATTGATATCTCACCATTATGAATGGTCACACTTCCACGGCTTGCAATATTATAGTTTTAGATTCAATTGTGAATTCAGCCATGTGCTCATTACAGAACCATAGTGACATTACAAAATTATTTTTATTTTTTAAACTACAGGCTTAAATACTAAACAATGCTAAAAAAAATTCAGAAAAGTGCTGTAGAATGCTGAGCTTTTCCTGCCTTGCCAAGGATCTACTCTAGACTGATTCCAAACACAAAAACAAACCACATTAGCTAAATCATTTGTGTTGTATATAAACATGACCAGCAATGATTTTTGAAAATGTGCCCCTCCTGTTAGATATTTAGAATGACTGGACCTCAAGTCAACTGAATACCCCTTTGTTTTTTGGACAAATAAGGTTAGAGACACTCTGGTAGACTGAAAAGTATTTGTTGGGGGGAGTTGAGGGGATAGGACAACACTCTTGAAATGCATAATCTTTTAAAAATTAAATAAAGGTTCTTGCCAGTAGTTTACAGGGGCTGCTTAGTGATCTTAGTGCCCTTCACCGATTCACTATTCCTACTTTGCTCTTTATTAAAAAGAACATACATAGACATGTTTTAATATTAGAAATGCAAATAATCAGTGCAGATGGAGGCCATCAACCCAGACCCCACCCCAAAAAAGAATCAACTATTTTTTTTAAATCCTAGTATGGTACAACATAAGGAAGAAGAAACAGTCAGCAGAAATCACATGTAGGCACCTGCTTGCATAAAATATTATGAACTAAACATTTAGGATGAATGAACCACTTTCTTAGATCTTATCTACTTCAGCGATCTGTAGGCTTCTCTTTTGTTAGCATTATGTTTTAGTAAACTTCCTTGAATCCCACACACTCAGCAAAGCAACAGCAACACAAGAGCAAAAGTAGTTCATATTCCTCAGTGGAGCAGCGTAGATGCTCTCTGCAACTGTGAGGGTTTGTGTCTTGAGTTCGTACATTAAAATCTGTTCCTGCTGTTCTAATCTCATTTTATTACCTCCAGCACAACCTGTCTGGTAGTTATGTTTGCATTCAAGCATAAACCTGTGCCAAGACCCTGAGAAACAGCAGCAAATAAATATGGATCCAGTGAGCTCTGAAGACCAGAGTTCTTTAGGTTAGAAGTCAAATGATCCCAGAGGAGTAGTATACAAACTGAACCTTTTGACAGCAGGAATAACAGGGAACCTGTGCAGTATCCAACCAACACTAAATGTTTAGTCAGGGGTTTCAGTGAATTGATCAAGCAGTTTCTTGCACAAGGTGCTTAAACAGAACTTGAAGCTTCCCTTTTTTATCTCAATATGAAACCAGACCCTTGGATGGCCCCACAGCACATCATCTCTAACCTGAATCCATGCAACCCAAGAGAAAGGGTGGGGGGGATTGAGAGGATGAAGGAGAAAAGGGAGAAATGCCATTACTGCTGCACTTCAAGACAAGAAATCTGCTGTTTTAAAACAAAACCCTGAGTCCTCTTGTTACAAAATACAGCAGCAAAGCTTTGACAAGAGCCTGCTTCCCTCCTTGACAAGAAGTTCTTCTCAGATTCCCCTGCCTTCCCGGCCCTTCCTGCTGGTCTGAACACCGAGACACAGAGCAGCCGAGGTCAGTGCAATCTTGTGCCAGCCCTGGCACTGAGGGTCGCCTCCACCTCAGAGAGCTGCCATAGGGGCACCCTGAAGGCTGGGGGCTGCCTCCACAGAGGAGCCAGCCAGGGGACAGACGCAAGCGACTCCTGCCGCGCCGCAGGGGGTGCAGACTCCGTCCCTGGCCTTCGGGAGGATGGGCACTCACACGCTGCCCTTCGCCCGAGGCGCTGCGCTGCGCTCCGCTCCTGCCGCCCAGCCCTCCCCCTGCTGCCAAGGGCCCGCCGGGCACCCTCCTCCTCCTCCTCCTCCTCCTCCCTCGCTCACCGAGAAGCCGGCCCAGAAGGGGCAGGAGTGGCGGACGCGGGCCGAGGTGGTGAGCGCCAGGGCGGCGAAGCTGACGGCCACGATGAGGCAGCCGAGCACCATCTGCGAGACGCCGAGCGAGAGCATGATGCGGGAGCGGGTGCGGTACTCGCGCAGCCGGGACAGGCTGCGGGACAGGGCGGCGGGGCTGAGCGAGCGGCCCCCCGCGCCGCCCGCGCCCGGCGGCATCCTGCAGCGGCGGCGGCGCTCACGGGGCGGGCGCGGGCACGGGCACGGGCGCGGGCGGGCGGCGCATCCCTCCGCTCTGCTCCCGCCTCCGGGCCGCGCGGGAAGTTGCGCTCGGGCGCGGGGCGCCGCCGCCTGCTCAGCTACTGCCAGCCCCCATCCGCCTGCGGGGCGCCGCCGCCTCCTGCTCTGCGGGGCCGGGCCGGGCAGGTGCGGGCGGCGGGGCCGGAGAAGCAGAGCCGGCTCCTGCTCGGCGCGGCGCGGCGGCTGCTGTCTCTCCGGGGAGGGGCGGGCTGGCGGGCTGCTGGGAGGGGGGGAGGGAAGGCAGGGCCGTGGAGCGCAGCGGAGCGGCGGGGGGAGCTGTTTACGGCTCAGGGTGGGTGGAGGCAGCGCGGCCGCCGGCTCCGGGAGGAGAGCGGCGGATGGAGCCGAGCTGCAGGCGCCCCGGGCGGGGGAGGAGACGGGAGGGGGAGCCCGCGGCCGGCGCCAGGCCCCCCTGCCGCCCCCGGGGGTCGGAGCAAGCCCCGCTCCGCTTTTGCACCAGGCAGCGCCCGGGGCTGCTCCCGGCCCGGGGCGGCTGCGGAGGTGCCGGGGCGGGCAGCTGGTTCTCCCCGGCAGCGCAGCGCCCAGCTCCGCGCAGGCAGGTGAAACGCCCCGCTGCTCCACAGTTACAGCCTTAGGGTCGGGACTCAAAGCCTCTCCTTCGGGCCTTGACCTTGCGCCAGACTGAGAAGGTCTATAGCCCTGGTTATCCGCACACCTAACCTGGGGGTGGGGGAGGGGTCTCATGAGTACAGCAGCAGGCTATTCGGAAGGGAGAGACACTTGCTTCCTCTTTTCATAGACAGCAAGAATCCTAACTTAGAGCACAGACCACCACCTGCATTGGGAATGCCCCCCCGGGAATCCAGGCATGCACAGCAGCAAGCAGAATCCTGTGTGTACGGGTATCTTTGTTTGACACCCTGGACTTAATTCTGTGCAAAATTGTATGCATCAAACTTAAGTTTGTATTTGTAGAATCATAACAAAGTTTGGAAGAGAACTTCAGAGGTCATCTAGTTCAAGCCTCTGCCTGAGGCAGGATCATCCCTGTCCAAACCATCCTGTACGATCCATAACCTAAACTCTACTAAGTCTATTGTCTGTGTTGTGTTAGGGCTGACCTAACACCTTAACTTGCCACCAGTAAAGCAGGGGAACCATGGCGGCCAATGAAATGTATCCTTTTTTTTGACACCCTGTAGTTATCTCTGTGCAAAAATGTGTGCATCACATATGCTCAAGAAACTCCAGGTAAAGGGCTGCACTCCCCACTAGATAAAGGATAAAATCCCCACATACCAATCTGACCAGGGGATAAAATTCCTTCCTGACCCCAAGTATGGCAATTCATCTGACCCTGAGCAGAAGGTCAAGGCCATCTAGCCAGGAACCTCCAGCTTTGGTCCCAGCAGGAGCACTGGCACACCCCAGTCAAAGTCCCCAGCCTTGGCTGTGGCCAACACCCAGTGCCCCTGAGGGAGGCCGAAAAACACCCTGACGCATGTAGCAGAAAGAGAAGGGGGATGGGGACCAGCAAACCCTAGAAGCATGGGAAATCTCCATAGTAGAACATAGGCAGAGCTATGCCTGGATCAGCCCTGACCAGTGGCTATCCAGCCTCTTCTTGAACACCTCCGGTGATGAAGAGTCCACAACTTTCCCTAGGCAGCCTGTTCCACTGCCTCACTAGTCTAACTGAAGAAGTTTTTCCACACATCCAAACTGAACTTAATTTGCTGCAACTTTAAGCCATTGGTCTGCATCCTCCTCTTCAGCAGAAGGAGAGAAAAGAAGCTTTTTCTCTTCTTTATGGCAGCCTTCCAGTATTTGAAGACTGCTATCATGTCCCCTCTTAAACACCTTTTCTGCCAGCTGAACATGCCTAGTTCCTTCATTTTCTCCCCATATGACTTGCCTTCCAACCAAGCCGACTACCAGCTTTGTTGCCCACCTCTGGACCTTCTCTAACTTCTCCGCATCCTTTTTAAAATGTGGAGCCCAGAACTGCACACAGTATCCAGATAAGGCCTAACCAGTGATGAGTAAAAAGGCACTATCACCTCCCATGTCTTCCACCTAACACTTCTATCAGTGCACCTCAAAACTACATTCACCTTTTGTGCAGCTGCATCACACCGGATGACCTGCACACAAGGGTGCTGAGGGAGCTGGCGGGGGTGATTTCTGGGCCCTTGGCTCGGTTATACGAGCTCTCTTTGAGCTCTGGACAAGTGTCGGAGGACTGGAAGGTGGCCAGTGTGGTCCCCATCTTTAAGAAGGGGAGGAAGGAGGACCCGGAGAACTACAGGCCTGTCAGTCTCACCTCGGTTCTGGGGAAGATCTTTGAGAAAA
>JAGPOW010003364.1:29417916-29427944 GCA_030014935.1 Caiman crocodilus | reverse complement strand
GTAGATTAGATAGGTACTTGGTTGGGGTCCTGTGACCCTGGCACTCGTTCCTGCCATTGGCAGGGGGTCAGACTAGATGGCCTGCTCTAGGCCCCTTCTGACCCTAGTTACTATGATACTACAATATTATGACCACAGACTTGTATAGAGCCTGTGATCTACTTGGACTCCACTTCTCTAGTCTTTGTTCTGCAGAATGTTCCTGCCCTGGGTGAAGCAGTTCTCAAGGTGAGGTTCATTCTTTTTTCATGCTTGCACATATTCAATATTCAGTTCTTCAGGAGACTAGGGCCTGTATGTGTGTTTCATTGAGGCCTCTCAAAACCAACTACAACTCTGTTGCAAGCCCACTGATGCAAAGCAAAAAAGATCTTTGCTCTGGTTGGTTTAATTCTCTTTATACCATAAACTAATTAGATCAGATGATGTGATTACAATACAAGTTTTCTCCTTACTTGGTTAAAGATACAGCTTTGTCATAAAGCATAGATACAACCTAATCAGATCCCCAAACTGCACACCAGACTGGTACCTTTCCAGCAGTTACATCCTATCTAATTACTGCGGTAGAACTATTGGCAACATGTAGGGGGTGCACACAGGTGCATGTGCACCCCCTGAGCTTGGCCATGCCCCCCACTGAGAGAATTGCCAGCAGAACTTCTGGGTTTGCCACCAATGACAGCATTTGGCTGCTGGGGGACCCCTCTCCGCCAGGTGCTGGTCAACCTCTGGGGGACCCCCCCACACTTTCCAGTCAGTGATCAGTCACTGGTGTTCCCCCAGTATTAGGAGGCATCAGTCACCCATTGGTAGAACTGTGTTTATCCATATTCTAACAGTGTTCTTAAGCTAGGGACAGACATTCAAAAAAACCTGAGCCTGAATTGATTAAATCTAGTCTAACTTACAAAGCTTGAACTGATTTGGAGGTGGATAGACATTCCCTTTTCATTCTAGAAATGCAGGCATATGCCTGCAGTGGCTCATGCTTGAAGCTGGGGGGCGCTAGAGCATGCCCTCCCTTGCCTTGGACAGTGCTGAGCTGAGAGGGGCATGGCCAGGCCCTGCAGGATGCTCTGAGGGAGGGATTCGGCCCCCCTCGCTGCTCCTCTGAGAGCCAGCAGGGAGTTGCACAGCATTTACTTATACAGCAGGGAGTTACACAGCATTTAATCAGCCCATCAGCAAAACAAAGCCTCGTTACTTCAAGATCTTCTTAAATGACTTTTTCCAAGGAAGGAATGGAGGGACATTACCAGCTGACCTGTTGATTAGTTCCAAAAACCTGTAAACCAACACTGTCATGTCTGCCTTTGTCCCCTTTGCCACAGCACAGAGTGTAGCCAGCATGTGGTCTGCTAGCTAATGCTGAGACGTGTCTGTGTAAGGTGCGGGGGAAGAATCCCTGCTTGAGCAAGAAGTGGTGAGGGGAATGGGGGCAGGAGGAAACCAGGCAGATGCTGCTGTACCTGCAATCTCTGAGCTCCAGCCAGGGAGTGGAGGGGTGGGGCCAGCCTTGCTGGGCTGGAGCAAGAGCAGAGCCCCACTCGGGCTTGCAAAGCATCTTGGGTACTGGGGGAGTCTGGTTTAATTTGAAACAGGAATGGGTCTGGGATAGACATTGCATAAACCGGTTTGGTCCAAATCAGTTAAGTCTGATACTACATTCAACCAGGTTTATCTCAAACCGGTTTCAGCCATTTTCAAACTGGTTTATGTGTACTGGTCTGTTCTGTTACAGGTTTAAACCAGTTTCTGATCACTTAAACTGGTCTGTGTGTAATATCTGTCCCTAGCCCTAGTGGTTTTTATTTCAGTCCAGAGCAATGCTAAACATTTTCCATGTTTCCATATTTAAAGTGATCCGAATAAAAAACAAAATGGTGCCCATTATCCTTAGCCTCCCCAGCACTCCCAGCTTGAGTTGAATGGGAGCTTGTTGATAATAACATATTAGCTTAAGTTCTGGCCTTCACTGCCATTCCTGTATCATGATTCTGAAAGGATAGAGGGCATTGGGGCTTGTTTAATGATAAGAAAAGAAGGAGCTTTTTTTTCTTTTTAATGAAGGCAACTATAGAAACAAAACTCACATTACTTTCCTACTAGTACCACTCTCCTTCACCTTCAAAGACCTCAGTGTGTGTATGAGTTGAGAATGTAACGAGGAAGGGGAGGAAGAGACCAACAGAAAGGAGAGTGTGGAAACTTGTAGATCACAGTAAACTCTGGGTATTTCAGGCTGCTGGATAGCTCCACAGAGAACTGTAACTGCACAACAGAAGCTGAAGTGTCTTTATTACTCTGATCTCCAGTCACCACAAGAATGAAGGAAGTAGAAAACAAATTTCCTCCCAGGGACATGCTGAGCTAAGTCACTGCCCCAAATTGAGGCCATTATTTCAAAATGTATTTGGAAATGACAGTGTAAAAACCTGAGGGAGGGAAAAGGCAACAAGGAACATCATTCACTCATTACATCAAGGTATGAATGCAACTGTAGTATATATGAAAACAAAAAAATTAAATGCCTTTGACATCAACAATGTGAAATGGGGTGAAATGGGTGTGTTTTAGCTTCTGTGTTTTTTAACATTTACCTTTCATTCCTGCTTCTTCATGCATTGAAGGATGATAATGATGGCATATATCTTCAAACCAGACTAGATGGAGGCTTGTTCAACACTACAAGGTATATAACAAAAACCAAGGTGAAAGAGCTGGTTCTGTGAGATTTCCTGTTTGCAGATGGTGCAGCTTTGGTTGCCCACAGTAAATCTTCCCTGCAGAATCTCTTGGGCAGATTTTCTGAGTCATGCAAGAGCTTCAGGATGGCAGTTAGTCTCAAGAAGACTGATCATATACCAAGGGCTGGAAGAACCAATATCTTACATCACTCTTGGTGTTGTTGACAGTTTTTGCTACTTGGGTTCTACAATCATCAGGAATCTTGACCTTCAGACTGAATTGACTAATAGAATTGGAAAAGCAGCTAAGAATTTTAGGCTATTACAGAAATGTTTATGGAATAACAGCAAACTATCAGCTAAGGTGAAGATGCAAATCTGCGAGACTTGTGTGCTGTCATCCCTGCTTTATGGTTCAGAAACACAGAATACATATGGTAGGTATATCAAGAAACTGAACAGCTTCCACATGAGATAGGTCTGTAAGATCTTGTGTTCAGTCTTCCCACTTTTTCAGAGGTACTGAAGCGTGCAAGACTGACACACTCAGAAACCACTAACAAGAAGAACAGGTTGCGGTGGATTGGCCATGTTAGCAGAATGGAAGGAGACCATATCCACAAGAATGTTTTGTATAATGAGATTTGAGATGGCTATAGAAAGCAGGGTCTCCCTCTATAGTGGCACCAAAATATTGAACAACATAATAATTTTTGCACAAGTCAACTTAGAAGGCTGGAAGGAGAGAGCAGAATCCTGTCTGATCTTGGGGGAACATCTGGCATTGAGTGCATCTCAATATGAAGTGGCTTTGATCCAAAGAATGGAAACAAAATGAGAAAAAAGAAAGCAGTGTGCTGTAAACTTGGACTCCAATTCAAACAGCATACAGATTTGTGAAATTTGTAACAAGCTGTTGCTCCTGAATTGGGCTTTTCAACCACAAACAGATTCATCAAGCATCAGACTAGACCTCTTACATGTACACCAGGATCCAGAGGATTGAAGGTTGCCCACTATTTGGAAATGATGACAGAGCCTAGGTTGTCAAATATCTGAAATTCAAAGCTATCTTAAAGATCCTGCCAATCTGAGGGAAACAAAAGTGAAATGGAATGGGGGACAGACTGCAGAAGGTGGAGAAATATCAGATCCTTGTTGCTTGCATGACTGTGCTACTGACCCACCGGGGGGGGCAAATATTTTTAAGGCTTTTCTTAATAAAGTAAGGCAATCAGTTTAAAGAATGGTGTTAATATTCATGCTTATATTAAGCCACTATGAAGATGTTCTTAGGACAGCATGCTCTGGGAAGTTAAGACACAGTAAGCTAGCATGCTGTAAATTCATACCCTGATTCACCATGTGGACATTCTTGTATTTTCACAGCATTCCAAAATGAACTAACCACTATGTACAAAGATAAGTCTTAGTGCATATGGGGTACCCAAAAGGGAGGTTGGCTACACTGTGAACTCACACCCTAACTTACAACACACTAACTTTCCTATGTAAACAAGTTCTTTGCTACTTCACAAACTGTGTCTATGTATACCACTTAGGTTGCATCAAGACTACCTGAAAGAGAACATCCAGATGGGGATTTAATGGACTTCAACTTATGCACAAAGGGCCAAATTTTGTTCTATTGGGCATCTAAGGCTTAAGCACCCAAGTATAATCCCATTCTACCCTGGTTAAGTCCCTGAAAATCCATTTGCATCTATTTTTATAACATATAATTATCTAAACTTAAGACTGAATCATAAAGCAAGGAAGAGGAAGACCTGCCCACACAAGTAAGATAAAATACTGTATTTTCTCACATACAGCATGCCCTATGTGTAGTACACAGCTTGGTTTTTCAGGGGAGTCTGAAGGAGAAAAAAAAAACAGCTTTCAATCGAGGTAAGTGAGTGGCAGCAGAAAGGGAGCTAAGCCCACTCCCAAGCCTGCTGTCACCCACATGCATTGGATGGGGCCCACAGACTAGCCCAGTGTGGTAGGTCTGGGGCTACATGACAAGTCTGACCCTGCATACTGGCACCAGAGCCAAGTGCTGGATCCGACCCAGTGACCCAAGTCTGGGACTGTACACTGGCTTTGGAATCATGATCTAACCTCAGAGCCACTGTATAGTCCTGAACTCAGTGCACCAGTCCAACCTGGCACATGGCCCGAGGGGCAGCGCACATACATTGACTCAGCATGCTGGGTCCAACTCCAGTACATGGCTCTAGAGTCAGCGCATCAGATCAGACACAACTGTCAGGTCTGAGGCAATGTTGGGTCTGGCCATGAACCAACCCCATGCACCAGCCTGATCTAGTGTGTGAAAGAGGAGAGGGAATTCCCACAAATCCAAAAATGTGTGGGCAAGAAACAGTGGCAACGTTAATATAGCAATTAATGCTGCCATCACTCTGCCTCTTCCCCTCCTTGCCCACCAGATTTCTGGACCTGTGGGGATTCTTTTTCATCGCATACAATGTGATGAAACCCCAATCTTTCCCAGCTGGTTTTAGGGGAGAAAGGTGTAGATTAAATATGAGAAAATGTAGTAGGATCACATTTAGGCATCTAAATCCACTTACACCTAATAAATGGAATAAGCTTCTACAGACCATATAAGAAAAAGACTTAGTGACTTTTGACAGTGCAGTAGCTGTGGGTTTGTTTGTTTTTTTCTATTTTCTGCAGTTTTTGTCTTAAGTTCTTAATTGCTTTATGATTTAGTTTTCAGGTCCAAGAGAATTTCTGACAACTTTGAAAGCATAAAAGCCCATGTAAAAATGAGTTTACTGCTAATTCAAGAACGGTTTATTTTGCATATTTCAGCTTATTTTTTATCATAATAAAGTTGTTAATAATTAAAAGAAAAGGAAAGCCTTGGGATTTTTATCAAATCTATCAACATTTAAATTTGGCTACAGCAACTTTAAATAAATAAATGTATAACCCCCAAATGCTACATTTTTCCACAAATTTAATTTCTTGAAGGCAGCCAAAAGGGCACTGCCTACAGGACTTTGTTATCAGCCCCTTAAAAAGATCAAAACACAAAAGGCAGCACAGTAATGATCTATCTTCTATAGTAATTGTCTCATTACTGTCATTCTTTATGGGCTTCAGGAGCAACAGTTCAGGAGCAACTTCACAAGTTGTTTACTAATTGGAACATGGGAGTTCCTTCTTCTGGTTACCAATCATTGTTTTAACAATATTAAAAGTATATGAAATTCACTCACCAAAGGGCACTTTGCAAGAGTGATGAAACAGTAGCACCGTTAAAAACAATTAAATTCACAGCTGAGATGAAACTGGACTACCTATTTATGACATGACATGGCTAATAAGGAGACTGTTAAAGAAGCTGGGTGTAGACCTGGGTACTGGAAATCAGCCTGAAGGCTCTGTTCTGCTGTCACTTATGCATAGCATGTAATAGAAATTCACATACTTTACATGATTTAATTATGTTAAGCACTTCTTCATATAACTTAAAGGAAATATGCTGCCTTCAGGTGAAAGCAGCAGCAGAGATCTAAGTTATACTTAACAGTGTGCATCCTAAAGATATAGTGGGAATTAGTCAAAATGTGGTGTCACTGTTGACAAGTAAACCATTTTCTTTTCCAAAAGGAAAAAGCCTTTTGATCTGTAATTCCCCAACCCTTTCTAGCCATATTGTATTTAAAAACAAAGGCATCTAAGTCAGGTGCTTTGCTAAGCATCAGAATAGGAGGAAAAACATATTTTTTCAATAAAGCATTCAAAAGGATATGTCCTCACAGCACCACAAGTAGTTATTCTGCTTCTGGTGTCTGCATTGCAAGTGTATTAAGGCACCTTACACACCTTACTTCTATTGTTCAATAAACTGGTTCATTGTACAATAAGTTTAGACATGCCACAAATGCAAAGTAATGATCACATAATAAAAATAGTCAATGAGCCACAAAGTTGTTGCTTGAAAAAATTCAGTGTATTTCTGTAGCTGGTTCCAATCAAGCTAGCTTTAATTTGAACATGTGGCATGTTTCATATAGGGTGGGAGTGTTTAGTTGGGTCCTTCAGTATCCCAGAACAGATTTCTCTCTCTCTCCCCAACTCCCTCTTCCTGCAAGGTGGGCTCTGTAACTCATGCTTAACTCTGCTGCCCCAGTGCAGAGTAGCAGGAGATGTCATGACTTTCTGCCAATCCTTCCTTTCTTCAACCAGGTCCTGGAGAGCTGGTGCTGCTTCTGCATCCTACCACTCAACCCTTGTCATGGTCTCTCTCAGCTCCTTCCCCCAGGAGTAGCCTAGCTTCTCATTTCCACAGCTGAAGCAACAGATGACAACCCACGCCAGCAGCTCTCCAGCTCTCCCTGCTGGCAGAGCAAATTCCCCTCTGCATAGCTTACCCTCTGAACATGACAGCAGGTCACATGGCATGACAGTTTCCACAGAGTGATGTTATGGAAATAACAAAATAACATCTGCTCGGGGTCTGAGTAATGAACATCAAGATTTGGTACTTAAGATGAGTTCTAACGTGAAGTATGCCATCATTTACTGCATGCATTTTAATTATATTTTTATATATATATATAAAATGCACACACATACACCCCCCCACCCCTGACATTTTCAGTACTTTATTCCTGGTAATGTTTCACACCTATCATATTGTAGACTACACTCCATATAGAATATTAAACACATCATGTTATAAAATAAAATCATTATGAAACTTGCTATACAAACACCAAACAAAAAGAGTTAGTTTGCAAAAGGACTTTCAATACATTCCCACACAAACTAAGGTTTGAGTACACATTGTCTTTCAAAATCATTATCAACCTAGAAGATCTTAGTGATAAAGGAAGCAAAAAGTTAAAACTGCCTTTTCTAGGACAGGTTGGAGGGCTGTTGTACCCATGATAGTTCAAGAAATATGCAAGAAGCAAGAAAAATTTTAGTAATATCTTTTATTAAACCAGGTTGGAGAGATACTAAACAAGCTTTCAGGCACAAAGTGTCCTTGGTTTTTGTTTTAGTTTATTTTAACACATGTACTCAGTCCCCCGCCAGACTGAGATACAGAACTGCAGCTGCTCCGGGAGCAGCACGATGCCACATGTGTCCTGCCACTGGGCTGACCTGCACTCCCTGCCACTGGCCTGGGCCAGGTGAGTGGGACAGTCCCCCTCCGTGCCTTGCCGTGCTACTGCTGCACACACCCCAGTGGAAGCTCAGAGGGCATGTGCCCCCCAATCTGTGCACAACGGAGGTGGGTGCTGTTGTGTGCTGAGCTTTACGCCCTGAGCCCTACTGCTGCTGCCATAGGAGGAGTGCAACACCACATGCATCCTGCTGCTGGGCTGAGCCCCACGTTCCCTGCTGCTGAGGCTGGGCCAGGTAAGTGGGACAGTTCCCCTCTGTGCCCCTAGCTGTTGGGTAAGCGGGGCCCTGGCCAGGCCAGGTTGTGGGAGGATCGGAGCGCAGGAGTTTCATCCAGGCATGCAAGGGGGCTCCTGTCACTTCGCACACTCCAACAGACTCAGGGGGCATGTGCGCCCCCCCCCACTCCCCATCTGTGCACAGCGGAGGCAGGTGTCACTGTATGCTGGGCTTAGCACCCTGAGCTGCAAGTGCCCTGGGAGTGATGCGATGCCACGTGTCCCACTGCTGAGCTGAGCTGTACCCCCCGCCTGCCCAGTGACAGGACACATGTGGCATTGCACTGACCCTTGGGCAGCTGCAGTGGGGCTCAGGGTTCAATGCCCAGCTCACAGTAGCACTTTCCTCCACCACACACAGATCGGGGGGCATGTGCCCCCAGGGTCTCCACTGGGGTGCACATAGGAGCAGGGTCCCCACCCCGTGCACCTGGACAAGCCTCCCAGGCTCCGATCCTCCCAGCCTGGCTGGGGCTCCACTCACTCCAGCCCCTGTTGCACTCTTTCCCTTACCGTGGGGGCTTCAGTCTACCCCTGTCCCCTCCCCTCCCCCACAGACAGACCTGCTGGGCAGGAGGGTGAGGGGGGTGGGGTGTTGCACAGTAGATCCTGGGTTGCACTTTAATTAAAAAAGGGCTCTGGTTCTGAAAAAAAGTTGTAGACCACTGTTGTATGGGAATTAGAATGCACTTAAAGTCAAAGGAACTACTTGTGTGAGTAAGTGTTCATTGATACAAATTAAGGGTTGCACATTTAGGACCTTAGGCTATGTAGCCTATGCTCAACCCAGGGTAACATTGCAGATATCCTGTCCCCAGCTCAGCTTTAAATTTGTTATATTCATTATCATAAGTAAGCTTGATGTTAACTGTTTGGTTTTATAAATGAGTTTCCACATTGTAAATCACTGATATCAAGGAATTAAATTTGGATTTGGGGTAGTAAATCACCCATTTGACTATACACTCTGCACTGAGATACAAGTGTTTATAGTCTGTCTATTTCTTGATGAATCACTGACCAGACATTTAACTGTTCCCTTACCTACAAAAATAAAAATAAATACTGTACAAGTAATAATAGAAGGCCTGATTCCTCCACCTGATTAATATTTTCACAGAAGCTTCTTTATGGCCTGGTGGCAGACATCTTTTACCACAGAAATGCAGAGGTTTTTGTTTTGAAAGTGAATGCACCATGTGGTATTCACAAAGCACTTTGTGATACACTATGAATGAAAAGTGCTATACGAAAAGAAATCATTTGTGTAAGGTCAGCAGATCCAAAGTTTGTCTTTATCTTTATTTTTGTGTGTTCCTGGAAATGCTGCATAAGTTGCTACATTTTTTAAACTAAATTTGTACATATCAGCAGGATTTGCTTAGCATTATTCACAACCCTGCACTAACAAACATAGTATGTGCATTACAGTGGAGAAGCATTTTTAGAAGAAAATATATTTAAGGTTTAAAAACACATCTTCCCCCCCACCATAATACACTGTAGACGGGAAGAAAACAAGGGAGAGCAATAGTCCTTCACAGACCTGAAAGGACGTTGTGCAGTAGTTGTGAGATGTGGAACCAACTTAGAAGCTCTAAGTGGCACAGTGCATCTGCTGTACTTCTGTCTCTAGTGGGTTACGGAATAGAGAAAATCCCACACAACTTACTGATTTGTTTGATGCACTGGCTGGGGGAGTATTTAGTTGACTGCACGATTTCACAATGATTGCACACTTAATTCATACAACACAATTTTATTTTAAAATTCTTTGCTACGCATAGAACACTGGTTAGCTTTAAGAAATACCACAAACATTAAGAACACAATAACTACATATATCAGAAACAATGCTCCAAATGCACTTCCTTCCCAAACAATGCTATAAGAA
>JAGPOW010003364.1:29407354-29417816 GCA_030014935.1 Caiman crocodilus | reverse complement strand
GAGATTCGTGTTCACGGAGAGGGTGGTTCAGGTGATCAGTCTGATCTGGCCTACACTTGCGATTCTTCCTTCGTTGTTCTGCAAGTGAGGTTACCTCCAAATTGGGAGAGTAGGTTACAGTTTTTATTGAGTGAGAGCTATCTTGGACCCCTCCTACCCAAACCTGTCACTACTCCCAAATTTGGGCTCGGATCTTTCTTAACAGACTTCTGCTAGGTTCAGTTTCTTTTGTTGATCATTTAATCACTTTGGGGAATTTCCTTTCTTTCCAATCTTTTCAAAGGCTCCTAGATTTTGATTTCTCAGAATGTGGGATGTTTGCTTAACGGTCATTTTTATGTTAACTTTGTTAAAGGCCTCTAAAGATAAAATTCAAAATTTAAGACTTTGAGCAAAGTCAGGACCTTTCGCATGTAAGCCAAAACAATGGCCTAGGTAAGAAGATGACTCTTGTCTTTTTCTAAACTGGCTAATGGGCAACTATTACAGACGTTCAAACTATTACATTCAATATGACACTTCCATTTCTGGAGGAGGGGGGAAATGAATGGCATTAAGAGAAAGACATTTAGAGGGAATTTCATTTAGAGGCTCTCCAAAACTAGTGCTTCAGACTGATCCCTCAACTCTTCAGCTTTATTCCCAGCTTCCCTTTGTGCTGTGTCAACAGTAGTCCTTTTGCCCTTAACTGGTACAAAAGGACAAGAATGAAGTCAATGGCTGCACCTTTAGTGCCAGCATTATTTTACTTTGTTCTCTTTTACATGTTTTTGCACAGGGGGCATACAGTGTGTATTATTTTTAAAATGACTATACAGTGGTACCTCGGTACTCGACTGCCTTGAAACTCGTCGAATTTGGTACTCGACACATTTTGACGCGAAAATTTTGTCCCAGTACTCGTCGTTTGCTTGGTACTCGACGCGCAAGCGAGAACTTGTCAGCGTCGCTTGCCTCGTGACTCGCTACCCTTTCCAGCGGAAACAAAGGGTTTGTTTGGTACTCGTCGTTTTTGGTACTCGTCGCGCCTCCCGGAACCAATTAATGACGAGTACCAAGGTACCACTGTATTTGTATTTATATTTAAATGAGAAGTATTAAAAAGGAAAAAGTATGCCAGCCAAAGATGAAAGAAACCTCAATTTCCATTGTTTAATGTAAAACTAATCTGGGCTTCTTCTTCAAAAATGCCTGTTAGAATTACATCCCTAGGTGAATGGGATGAATATCCCAGGTTGCTAAAGACAGCTGAAAACAAGATAATTGCCCTGTATTTTGGACACCTTGACAGCTAAATTGGGTACATGTTCTAGATTTGAAAAACAAATTGCCCTGCAGTCTTATGAGAAGAGAGCTAGAACTCTTATCTTGCAAGCAATAATTAGTACAAAGCATAACTTTCTCCCAGAAAACTAAATCCAGGCTGGGAGAAAATTTGGTCATGTGGTATTGCCTGTTCTGACAAATTAAGTCTGTTGGAATTATTCCCCTTGTACATACTGAATTCCAGTGTTGGCTAACAAAAGTATTCAGACCTTAGAGAGGAAAAACATGGTGCTGCTTGGCTGAAACACTAGTCTGAAAGTGCATACAGAAGTGCAGCTCCCCTATCTAACTCATGGCATTTCAGAGAAAGCACTATGAATTAGACCACCCCTCCCTACCCCAACAAATGTTAGCTGTTGGGTAGGGAGGGTGGGAGAATTGAGCTCTGAGTTGGAACAGATACAGGAAGAGAGGCTGCTTGTCTGCAACCTCTTGCACTAGCCCTGCCTTCCCTCTCACATCCCCATTGCTGTCTCAGGATGGAAGGGGGAGAAGACAGGGGAGAGAGGTCCATTCTGGATAGGGGGAAATGGAAACTGGAGTTCTTCACCTTGAGTACTTTCAATCCACCTGCCCTGATCCAGTGTGGCTGGGCAAACACAGAATGGACCTCCCTCCCCTGGCTTCTCCCCCTCACACCCTGAGACAGCACCAGGGATGAGGCTGGGCTGCTTCAGCCCAGCTGCCAGAGCAGACAGAAGTTAATGTAGCTGCTCTGCTTTGGAACACCTTCATTTGAACCCTCATATGAGAGAATTTTAAAATGAGGATTAGTTTGTTGCCTGACTGGAGCACTCTTCAGCCATGCACTTCTGTTTGGGCATGGCACTAGAGTGCTTTCAAGGGGCCAATTGCACAAGAAATGTAATTTTTGTCTGCGCCTTGAATGCATGCCAGTCTCTCTCATAAACCTGCATATCAGTTTGGCGTAGTAAAAAAAAAAGTCCCCAAACCCCTTGCTTTTCAGCTATCTGTTGGTTAGTTCAAGATACTGCTGGCTGGAAATGCATTAACACTAGCAATGTTTTCACCTGCTCTGAATAATAAATATTTAACATTAAAAATGCGATATAGCAGTCTTCTTATGTGAAGATAAAGATGCGGTTAAATCTAATGTACGATCCAAACAACCACATCTCCTGCAAGCCAGATGTGCATTAGATCTCACTGTACTTTATTACCTATGAAAGAAGCAAGCTCCCATGGTTGGGAGATCAGCTGAGGGATTTCCTAGCCATGGGACCTCCCCACACACCCATAGGGACAGGAGATCCCAGATACTATGATCCCCCAGATCCAAGGGTTTTATACACCTCTCGGGCAACCATACCCCCCAGCTGCTGGGAATCAGGTAGGTCCCAGCACTCAGCATCCACATCTGCAGGACTCTGGGTCCCCATGATGCTTGGACTGATAGCCAGCAGCTCCTGGGGCTGAGAGTCCTCTCAGTTGTGCATGAGGTACTCCAATTGGGCATGTTGTATCTCCTTGGCTGGAAACTCCACCAGCTGATGAAGCCCTGCTACACTTGCAAATTAAAGTTTGATAGCAACCAACTATAAATTTAGTACACATTTTCAAGGTCTAACTTTATAGCTGGTTGGAGCTTTTTATGGTGTGATAACAATTTAGCATGTGTAGCTGGACTTAAGGTAACTACACAATTAACCAGTTAATTGCACAATATCTATAACATGTAAAGGGGGCATAAGCTAGGGGAAGACTCAGATATAAAACCCTTCTCTGATTTGTGCATTAGACCTCACAACTTCCCCTTGGGTGCAGTACACAAGATGCTATGGTGCCATAGTGACATGCTATGGCACCATAGTGTCCTTTGGCAAAAACTGTGATACTGCCGCTATGTCACTGTAGCAACATGCTCCTTCATTATTGCTACAGTGCATTGCTACAGTGACACAGCAGCCAAAAATAACCATGAGCAACTAACACGGTACAATACAGGCTGTTACTAAAAGACAGTGCAGTACTTCCAAAAGGAAGTACTAAATGATGGTGCAGTAAAAAAGGCATTGTATGGCAACATGTAGACATGCCCCTTTAGGTTTTGAACAAGCTTTTACCACACCTGGTCTAGGTTTAGGCATTTTACTTTTCTCCCAGTTTGGAGCATAAGGGTTGGCCAGGTAAGAGGAAGAGGGAGCCAGGGGGCTAAAAATAGCCCAGTTAGGGTCAGAGTGGATAGGAATAGCACAGCCCCAAGTCTGGGGTGAGTAGGTGGGCTTTTTCAGCCCTGATGCTGTGCTGTGATAGTATGTAGGCATTTGCTACAATGGCTTAACCCTTTCCCAAAAGAGGTTAACCCTTTCTCAATCTAAGTACACCTCCCAAGATGTCCTAATTTAGATCAGACACACCATTTTTTGGACTATTTAAACCCTCTGAATGCCTGCAGAAGTGGGCATTTAGATTGAACCTCACCTTGGTAATGACTGTACATACACTTATGTACATAAGTACAAAAGTGCTCTGTACAGATGACCTGCAGTAGAAATGACTGCTATTCTTCTTAATCATCTCAAACTCAGCAGATGCAAAATATTCTATTAAGAATGTTTTAAAATCAACTAGTAAAATAAAATACCTAACAAGGTTTTTTTTACTCATTTTCCTTCTGGTATGTGACTCCAGACATTCGTTTCCTGAAGATAGCAAGTTTAATGTCTAGAAATCCAGGAAAGAAACAACATTATCACTCTTAGATTAATAATAGCATGCTATTTTCAATATTCATAAAGCAACTTATCTGGATTTTACTGATTTAACTGAAGAATCTATTATAAGCATGTGCGAATGGTTTCTATTTCCTATACTGAAGGAAAGATTCATGTTCCTTCAGTATAGACCCATGTTTCTGGTTTAACAGACACGAGAAACTTATTAATTTTTATTTAAGACTAATTAGGACTACCTTATCCATAAAATAAATGAGCTATTCATGATTAATCAAATATCAGAGTTCTTGCTTTTATCTACATATAAGCCTTGTTCTTTTCTTTCTTTCACTGATGTAAATCAGGAGTAACTTTATTGCAGCCAATTAATTTGGTGCCAGATCAGAACTATGTCCATAGATGACAAAAATACAGAAAGAAACTGAAGAAGTCATTCTTCCAACACTCCAGGTAGTCTTCAAAGCACTGTCTTTTATATAGTATTAGATTATCCCATTATTCTAATGGGATCTTAGAAAATGAATAATTATGCTCATCTTAAAGGAACTTTCTCTTTTCTGGTCTGGGAAAGAACACTTCTAAGAAACCCCCATACATGATTTACTGGCGAAAGGTTGAGGCATGTGGAGAATAAATCAACAATCTCTCTTTAAATACCTCACTCAGATCATGGATTTTCTGATAACAGGAGAGTCAGATTGAATCTGCCAAGGGGGATGAGTCTGGTCTTCTCTGTTATACACCTGTTTCTGGAGGAAGACTAATGGCATAATCTACTGCTATGTAACAGATTTTAAGATAGTGCTTTGAAGATTACCTGAAATATTGGGAGAATTACTTCTTCAATTTCTTTCCATACTTTTTTCATAGATGCTAGGGTCGGAAGGGACCTCAACAGATCATTGAGTCTGACACCCTGCCTACACAAGAAAGAGCGCTGGGGTCAGATGGCCCCAGCCAGATATCTATCCAGCCTTCTCTTAAAGACCCCCAGGGTAGGGGAGAACAACACCTCCCTTGGAAGCCCATTCCAAATTTTGGCCACCCTTACCATGAAGGAGTTTTTCCTGATATCTAGTCTTTTGTCATCTATGAACGTAGATCTCGCAGCAAGTTAATTGACTGCAATGAAATTACACCTGATTTACATCAGCGCAAGAAAAAGGAGAACCAGGGCCATAAGTAGATAAAAGCAGGAACCCTGAGCCTTGATTTAACCATGAATAGCATGCTTATTTTATGACACATCTCCCAGTGCTGTATTTTTAGGGGGGAGATAACCTTGGAAAGTGGGAATATGGCAATAGTTTTGTGCTTTATTCATCATATTAGTTTGACAAAAGCTAAATTTAAATAAGTTAACTTGTTCAGATCTCCTTTCTGTTAACTTCTGAAAAATGTAGAAAACTATGGGGAAAAAATATGCAAATGATATGGAAACTGGGAAGGATTGCAGACACACTGGAGGATGACAGTACAATTCAGAAGGATCTCAGCAGATTGGAAATTTGGGGTAGAGCTAACAGGATGAAATTCAATGTGGACAAATACAAGGTGCTACACCTCGGGAAGAATAATCAAAAACGTTGATATAAAATGAGTTTGTGAGAGCCTGGCTCCCGGCATCCCAAAGAACGTGAGATAGAGAAGTACCAGGGAAACACCACACGGCCCTGGGAGAAATGTGAATGGCCTATATAACAGGGTGGCCTCCTCAACAGGTCTTCGCCAGCCATCCTGCTCCTGGGGTAACCGCCCACTTCACTAATCTGCCATGCCTTGATGGAAAAATGTGAGAGTTGTTATAAAAGCGGGAGGCTACCTGTTACTTGCCCTGCTAACAAGGTCCTAATATCCACTCCAAACTTCGCTCCATGGGTCCCATGTCTTGCAGATGTTTCTCTGACGTTACTTCTCTGACCTATGGCCAGAGCAAACTGGGCACACAGTTGTAGCTCTTTTCTACAGCCCTGGAGGGCCACTCGCACGCTGCCCCTCTCTCACCAGGTTCCCATTCACTCCGCTGGCTCTCACCCAGCCTCTTTCCCCTCTCAGGGGCCACGCGCATGCTGCCTGGCCTCATCCAGCTTCGGGCTTAGCCCTCCTCAGCTTGGTCAGCTCTGGTGCAGTCTATTGGGTAACTCCCACTACCCTCACCTGAGCACTAACTAAGCAATTGTACAACTGTAGGCCTATTTCACTCCTAGCCCCTTGTCAGACCACTATGCCCCCACGGGGTGTCCTCACTTGCCCGCACTCATGGGCCGCTCTGTTCATTGCCACTCTCACACAAGGTGTCTCTACCGGTCACCCCTCTCACACAGGGTCTGACTCGCACCCCCAGGCTTTCCTCTGCTGCCTGGCTGGAGTAGCCTTACCTCCTGACTCTGGCTGAAGTAACCTCTCAGCCTGATGTTTCCTCCTTCCTCCTGCAGCGAACTGCAGCCCGGGTTATATCTCTGGGCCAAAATGGATGCCCTCATCAGGCATCTGGCTGCTGCTTGTTTGCTGCTCTTAAAGTGGCAGGCACCCAAGGTGACCTGCCACAGCCCGATAAGAGCTGATTGAGTCTCTTACCTTCCACTAGGAGCCCAGATGGTGGTAGGGGAGTGGCAAACATGCCCGATGCAGCATCAGCCAAGCTTTACAAGCATGTGCATTGTGCACATAGGCAGGCATGCTGCAGCTTCTGATATAACTGGAATCCCTGCTCTGGCAGGAGAGAGCGCCGGCAGAGTGGGGAAAGCCAGCACAGGAGTGAGAACCGGCACTGCAAGGAGAGTTGGCATGGTGGCAAAAGCCAGCAGAGCAGGGAGAACTGGATTAGAAACGAGCCAACTGACAAGAAGGGCAAGGCTGAGAAAAATGCACCAGTCCTGTGTCCTGACAGGATTCCCCACACCAGAGAGGAAGAACACTGGAAGCCTGGGTGGTCAGGAGTGCCCGGCCTGAGGTAATCAGGAGTGGGAGCCAAGGATGGAGACTCCTAGTGGTAGGAGCAACAGGAAAGGAGGCAGACCTCAAGATGCAGACTGATGCTACAGCGGTTGAGGGCAACAAACCATGAATCAAGGAACGCCCAGGTTCCAAGTACTTTATGTTCTTAATAATTGTTTCATTATGGAGCTTATTGTACTATTTGAGGGACAGAACTATTTTGTATAAATATCTGCCCTGAGTCCTTTGGGTGGACCTGACTGCTTGTTAGGTAGTAAAGTTCTTGTTTTGTTTTTTCTTCGTTTCCGTTTTTGTTTATGGTCTCAGGAACATTCTGGATAGCACGCACATGGGGTAAGGGGAGGCAAGAGCCCAGAGACCAGTCCTGCACATGTAACCCAGAACCATCAGGAGCCTTCTGCTCAATTAGTATTACCAAGATGCGATGGATGAGAACAGAAGGTTGGTGCAGAGATGAGGATACCTGCCATCAAAGAAGGTCAGCTTTGTGAAGAGTTCTGGTGCTCATGCCTGGAGGTACCAGATGTATTTGAGGCATTGGATACAGGGTGACACCTGGCTGGATGGCAGTTCTATGGAAGAGGTTTCAGGAGTCTTGGTAGATCACAGACACAATATGAGATTGCAATGTGATGCAGCCACACAAAAGGCAAGTGCAGCTTTGGGATGCATCAATAGAAGCATTAGGTGCAAGACACAGGAGGTTGTAGAACCTCTTTACTAGGCACGGGTTAGGCCTCACCTGAAGCACTGTGCACAGTTTTGGGCTCCACATTTTAAAATGGATGTGGAGAAGTCAAAGAGAGTCCAGAGGCAGGCAACAAAGATACGTGCCTTGGAAGACAAGTCATTTGGGGAGAGGATGAAGGAGCTAGACATGTTCAGCTTGTAGAAAAGGCACTTAAGAAGGGACATGATAGCAATCTTCAAATACTTGAAGGGCTGCCTTAAAAAAGAAGGAAAATATCCTCTCTCTCACTGCTGAGAGGAGGACATGGGCCAAAAGCTTGAACTTGCAGCAAAGTAAGGTTAGATTGGATATCTAGAAAAACATTTTCATGGTTGGAATAGTGAGGCATAGAATAGACTTTCTAGGGAAATTGTGGACTCTCCATCACTAGAGGTGTTCAAGAAGAGGTTGGACAGCCACTAGTCAGGGCTGATCCAGGGCATAGCTCTGCTTATGTTCTATTATGGGGATTTCCCATGCTTCTAGGGTTTGCTGATTTACCCCACCATCCCCCTCTTTCTGCTACACGTCAAGGTGTTTTTAAGCCTCCCTCAAAGACAGTGGATATTGGCCACAGCCAAGACTGAGGACTTTGACTGAGGTCTGCCAATGCTCCTGATGGGACCAAAACTGGACGTTCTTTGCTAGATAAAACTGGAGGTTCTTGCCCCTCTGCTCAGGGTCAGACAAATTGCCATATTTAGGGTCATATTGGTATAAAGGAATTTTACCCCCTGATCAGACTGGTATAGGTGGTTGGGGTTTTGCCTTCTATAGCAGGGACATGGCCCTCTACATAGAATCTCTTGAGCATATACTGACACCATTTCACAGAAGCAGGACATCGGCTGCCATGGTCCCCCTGCTTTACCTGTGGCAGGTTAGGGTGTTAGGTCTGTGTTGTGTCAGGGCTGACATTAGACTTACGTAGAGTTTAGTTTATGGATTGTACAGGATGGTTTGGATAGGGATGTCCTGCTCAATCAGGGGGCTGGACCAGATGACCTCTGGAGATCCTTTCTGATGGCTAGAAAATGATATTTAGGGGGTTGTTTTTAGGAACTGGATTGTAGGGAAAATAAATATGTATTAGAATAATGGTCCAGGGGAATGGCAAAGGTTAATTGGTTTATAAAAGCCTGGTTGTGACAAAAGTTTCCTTCAAGGCCTACTGTGTATGGAACAAGCAGACACAGTGTTTGAGGCCGACACACAAGGGGACATACAACGGCCGGGAAATTGAAGACATGTACCACAATGTTCCATAACATGAGATAAGGGACTCTTCTGCATTGGCCAGGTGATGGTAACCAGCTGCAGAGCCCCAGGGTTTGGCAGACAGACCAAATTAAGACACTGGTAAATGACCAAATTAAGATGAATGCATGTGATGGGTTTGTTGGAACAAAAGGATATACTAACAGGGCAGAACGTGGACAGTATGATGACCACAGGGAAACCAACCAATGGTGCCTGGAAATGAAGAGTCAGAGGAGGAAAAGGATTAAAAAGGAGAGATTTCAGAGCAGCAAAGGGTCCTCAAAGGGAAAACCCAGGTCCACCATGGACAGAGGGCACAACACCAGCTCATCTTTCCCACTTTACTGGGGGAGGGGTGGGCCTCAGCTCTCAACCTCCAGGCTGCTGACATCTGACATTCAAGAAAGAACCACAGGTTGAAGCTTGTGTACTGGCCAGATGTACCTTCCCTCTGTGACAGCCCTAGGACTTGTAGATATAGTCTTGGGGAAGTTATTTGGCTTGCCTTGCCTGCATTATTCCTACTTCTTATCACTATGTATCAATACAATTTATCTATTATCAAATGGAGAAGTCATGGTCAGTCTGAGGGTTCGGGTCTGCCTGGAACAAGGTATCTGAGTCAAAAATCCAGTGCCAACACTTTCTACCCCTACTTCTATGATTCTATGAAGAGCTGATATATTTAAATAGTTGCTGATCATCTGCTAATATTGTGTCTAGGAAAGGAATCGACTTATTTTTGATAATATAGCTAAATTTTGTTAAATAAATGAAATATTCCAACTTCCTTTTGGTGGAAAAATATTGACTTTTTAAAGAGTGGAGGTCTGGATGCTGGTGCTCAGGCCAGGTGCCAGATGATTGGAAGATAGCCAATGTGGTCCCCATCTTTAAGAAAGGGAGGACCCGGGCAACTATAGGCCCATCAGTCTTACCTCAGTCCTGAGGAAACTCTTTGAGAAGATCATCAAGGAGCACATCTGTGATGGGCCAGCATCAGGGGTGATGCTGAGGGGCAAGCAGCACAGTTTCATTAGGGGCAGGTCCTGTCAGACCAACCTGATTGCTTTTTATGATCAGGTCACAAAAGCATTGGATGCAGGTGTTGCCATGGATGTAGTCTTTCTAGACTTCAGCAAGGCCTTTGATAGTGTCTCTCACCCCATCCTTGTTAAAAAACTAGGTGACTGTGGCATCAATGCCTACACAGTCAGATGGATTGCGAATTGGCTGAAGGGTCATACTCAGAGGGTGGTGGTGGACGGGTCATATTCGACCTGGTGGGAAGTGGGCAGCAGAGTACCCCAGGGCTCGGTCCTTGGGCCCGCACTGTTCAGTTTCTTTATCAGCGATTTGGACAATGGAGTGAAAAGCAACCTGTTCAAATTCACTGATGATACCAAAATCTGGGGTGAGGTGGGCACGCTAGTAGGGAGGGAAAGACTGCAGAAAGACCTGGATAGGTTGCAAGGGTGGGCTGACAAAAACA
>JAGPOW010003364.1:29386079-29407254 GCA_030014935.1 Caiman crocodilus | reverse complement strand
GGGTGCTGCACTTGGGCAGTAGTAACCAGCAACACACTTATAAGATGGGAAACTCCCTTCTTGAGAGCACAGAGGCAGAAAGGGATCTTGGAGTCATCACTGACTCCAAGATGAACATGGACCGACAATGTGAGGTCACGGTCAGCAGGGCTAACCAGACCTTATCATGCATCCACAGGTGCATCTCAAGTAGGGTTAAGGAGGTGATCCTCCCCCTCTACGTGACACTAGTCAGGCTGCAGCTGGAGTATTGTGTTCAGTTCTGGGCACCCCACGTCAAGAAGGATGTGGACAGCATTGAGATGGTCCAGAGGAGGGCCACCCGCATGATCTGGGGACAGCAGGGCAGACCCTACAGGACTTGAACCTGTTCATCCTTCACAAGAGAAGGCTGAGGGGGGACCTTGTGACCATTTATAAACTCACTAGGGGGGACCAGAAGGGTTTGGGGGAGACCTCGTTTCCCCCAGCACCCCCGGGATGACAAGAAATAATGGCCACAAGTTGTTGGAGAGTAGGTTCAGATTAGACATCCATAGGAACTACTTCCCAGTTAGGGTGGCTAGGATCTGGAACCAACTTCCAAGGGACGTGGTGCTGGCTCCTACTCTGGGGGTAGCTCGATGCCTACCTGGCTGGGGTCACTTGAGCCCAGTTTCTCTCCTGCCCAAGCAGGGGGTCGGACTTGAAGATCTACAAGGTCCCTTCTGACCTGACTTCTATGATTCTATGGAAACAAAGAAACAAACAAAAATCCTGCATATCGATACTAGCAACAAATAAAAATATTACCAGACCACTAGTTTTACATATGGGCTATGTAGAAGCAAAAATATGGACCATAATACAAGTTATTTAGAAGCCAAATATGGACCATAATAAAAATCTAAATGTTATCTGGGTAATTGAAAACTGCAAGAGCTACTGTTTTAAAGAGCTTTGATACTGGTAATTTCCATTAAAAAATAAACCACAGTTCTCATTATGTCAGTGGGTTGTCACACACAGCCTAATTTTATCTCTAGATCTCTCTGAGGGCTGCTATATGTTCCAATTAAAGCTGGACAGAAACCAGCTATAGAGTTGTTACACATTTTCAAGCACTTTGAACATGTGGCTGTTCCAAATATATTGTGCAATTAACTAGTTAATTGTGTAATGTATGTAATTTGTAGCCAGGGCCTAAGGTGACCAGTTTAGTTGAGATTGTGTTTGAGAGAACAGTTGACATTGATTGATTAGCTAATCTTAATAAGTCAAACTGAGTCCCAATCTTGCAAACACTTACACACATCTTTTAAGTTTCTGTGAGAAGTCCCGTTGAAATCAATGGAACCATTTCATGATATTAAGGTATACATGTAAGCTTTTGCAGAATCTGGGTCTTAAATCTGTGGCCAATACTTTTAAACACAAGTACCTGAAATAACAGAAAAGTCTATAAAAGCTGTGCGTAAGCCCAACAAGCTTGTGAAATAATTAAGATAATGTATGCTATGCATACTAACATTCTTTTTTAAATCCCAAGGGAAGACTAGAAAACATAATTTATTGTAGGGCATTTTTTTTCTTTCATCCTACAAGTTACTTTCATCATTAAATAAGAGATTTAAATGATGGCCTTTATGATGTGTGTTAATGGAGTTTGTTAGATTGGAAGAAGCTACTGGACTTGATTTTAATTGTGAATAGCATCTGGGACAAAAAGAGACAAAAAAACCTGCCCCAGAATTGAAACATTCATTCTTGTTTAGCTGAAGAGCTACATGTATTCTGGAATTTATTTCATTTTAATCAGGACGCTGTCCAATTATAAAGGACCTCTTGCCAGTTTAGAAATTTAGAATTGCTCAGGAACTCACTTCACAGCTATGGGTTCAAAGCTCCTCTGGGGAAAAACACAGACAACACACCTCCTGTTCCTCCCCCACATCCGTTTTTCAGCCATCCTACCAGTGCCACCACCTGTTCTTCCTGGAGGTGACTTTCAGAGATTATTAGTGTGGTCCTAACTGATGTGACTTAAAAGTCGAGGTATAGCAGCCACAAGGGAGTTCATTAGTGCCCCAACAATGACACCTCTAGTTAGAAAAGCTACAAAGAAGTCATTGTGTAAGGGAAGCTTCTGGATTATCGCAAAATAGAAGAGTATTTTCATCATACTTACAATATTCTTAGGCCTAAAAAACCCAATCAACATTGCAGTTGATAATAAGCAGTGTAAAGTGCAGAGGAAAAAAAAGATATGCACATCCACCTAACTTTGAGCTTATTCTCAGGAGTTTAGCTATCAGTAATGCTAAGAAATACAGTAGCTCTTAGCTAGAATATTTAATCCTACACATAGACTTATTTTTTTTAGCTCTGGAATCAAAGACGTTTCACACAGTTAAAGTGTGAATAGCAGAGCTACTCACACAAAAAGGACAGAGGATAAAGAGAAACAAAAGGTTTCCAATTCTTGACTTGTAATGCACAGAGAAAAGAGCTTACAAGTATACACCTGTGTATTCAAACTAGACCTTTAATAATCTTGGTTATATTTAAGTACCAGAGATAAGGAAGTTTTGAAGTACGAAGTCTCGGTATGCATACCTACACAACTAGAATTCATAATAATTTTCCAGTTTGTAGAATGCTTCAAAATGCAGTACGTTCTGGGGGGTTTTTTTGCTTTGCCACACAAAATTGAGGGCTTTCCTTGTAACTGAACACTACTTTGGGGGCCAGATCTTCAGCTGGTTTGATTCAGCTGCCTTTTAAAGCAGCTGAGAATCTGGCACTAAGCATTTTAAGTAATTACAAACAGGTGAGTCTGACAAAATTGATATAAAATACTGCACATTTTGGAAGGTCTTATCTACCTCAGTGTACCATTAATAGTCACAAAAGTTATACATACTCACTTATCAGCCCCTTGTGCAGATTCATAAAGAAAATGCATCTGCTTTATGTTCTGATTTACTAAACTAATCTGGTTGTTTATTTTACTGCAGATCAAGATAATTATGGCTTGCAATTAAAACACATTTGTATTTATTAAGTCTTAATATAAAACTTTCTCTTGGAAAGAAAAACAAGTGTTGTGTCAAGATGTTGGCTGCTTTTGGAACACAAACATTACCTTAATTTCAAGCAATAAGTGAACTTTAATAATGGTTCTCTAAACGAGGCTTAATTTTCTCATAAAAAGAAATATCCTTGCTATACTTTTTTATAGATTGTTTCAAAACAAAAAAACCCCTCTTGGTTTACACTGTAAAATATATTTTATGGTACCTTTAGTTCAGTTAAGGAAAATCATCTGAGTTTTATTTAATTGTATCAGCATGGATCTGGACCTGATAACAGGCACATAAAACAATGGGCATGGATTAGGACTAAAGCAGTCATCTTCTCTGTTTTGTATTCATAACATATAATTGCAAGGAACAGAGAAATGTTGACAGGAGTGTGAGGGTTGGTTATTAAGCCCAAATGCCACAAGCAGAAATAAACCAAGGCTTTGTAAGAAAAAGAAGAATCAGCCTAGACTAACTTAGACAGATTCACTACATTTTTTGGAAAACTTGCATTTGTAAGTCAGGAAACTTTCACCTTCCACAGCCAACAATTATACAGCAGATCACTCACTGACCATGGCAATATCACATGGTCATATTTTTAAACAGGCTCTCTTGAGTAATTTTTTCCAGAGTATTAGGTAGAAAGAGGCTTCCTGCACAATGCAGGGCTTCAGCTTCCTCTCCTGAAGCACCTGATACCCACCACAGTGTTAGCTGCCCACCTACCTGAGGCACAATTACACTAATAGGGCAGTGGGGTAAATGAGACCCAGTGAACATTAGCCGTTGTCTTCTCCTGGAGCCAGAACTGCCCAGGGTACCATGTAGCTCTAACCAGCCACAGACTCAGTAAGCCTAAGCAAGCAGACTCTTCAGAAAACGGCCATCAGACTCTGATATCAGGCATTCTCTCCTCTGCCTTCACCTCGACTCATCACTCATATAAACTTAACCCTATCCATCTCTCACCCAGGCGAGTAACCATTTCAGCATCCTGGGCATAGATTCAGAAAGCGGGAGGGAGAGGGGTTGGGCAGAGCTGCTGTGGTCACAGTACAGGCTCCTCACATCTCACGCCCCAGGACTGGTGCCCCATTTACCCTGTTCTCACCCTCTTTACCTTTAAATATGATTTACTATTGAAATATACCCTTAGTACTTATCCTTTTCCCCTGACAAATAACTTCAAGAAAACAAATCACAGAATCACCTGGATGTTTGTATAGCAGTCTGTTGTTCGTTCCACTTAACTATTGTAGCACTCTCCCCAGACTTTTTATAATCAAAATAGGCACTTCTCCAGAAAAAGGACTGTCCCGTAGTTGTTTGTACATTGGCTCGTATAATGGGGCCCTGTTCTCATTTGGTCTCTGTGATTTACCATAATACAAATAATAAACAATATTTATTTAAGCAGCAGTGTAGTATAGAGTGCTTTCAGGGCTCGAAGTGGGAAAACCCTTGATTTGGAAACACCCTACCCCAGGTCTGGCAAAGATCCATCAGGCATGTAAATAATGCAGTATTTATACTTGCTACTAGAAGTTGTATATTTTGTAAAAAGGTTCAGGAATTTTACATACTTGATACAACAGTTCAATGTATATAGGTGATGAATCAGCATTACTTAGTCTTTATTTTCATTAAAAGAATATTCTACTCCTGGTTCCTTCCTGCAGTGCTCTATAGCAATTGTAAGCATGCTGTAATTCACTATGCCTTTATACACCAGTGAAACTGAATTGTAATAACATATTCAATATTTGGGTTCGTGATTTTTTTAAAATATGAGATCTAGTCAACACAAAAACCTATTTTAACATAACTTAAAGTATGATTTTATACCAACTTAATTTCATCAGTGCAGTGTGGTCTCTTTTACGTTATACTAGGTTTATCAATTTACCTGCATTTGTTAACATATAGCTGTTATCACCAGTTTTAAACCAATAAAAGACAGCAACCTGCAAAAACCAAGAAAAACAAAAGTTAGACCAACCCAAAGTATATGCAGAGAAGCCCATGCTCAGTGACAACCTAATGCAGTTTCTTTGCTAATAATTTGTCAGTCTTGGAGGAGAATGAGGAACCCAGAAAATCTGGTGGGACCAGAGAAGCAGTTATTATTTATTATTATGATTATTAGTGATGCTTGCTGCTGGTCTGCCTGGGGACTAACCAGCCCTGGGACCCATTTTGCAAGGCCCTGCACCAACACAGCAGCAAACAGCAACCAATCAGTCCCTGCTTTGTCTAACCAAACCAAGGAAAATACCATATTGTGTGTCATACTTTATACCATTATAAAGTTACAAATCCAACAGGAGCCCCCAGGAGTTGAAGGCAAGAAGTACTTGATTAATTTAGGGAAGCTCCAGACCCCACTTTCTGTAAGATAGGCAGGGGAGATTCTGGCAGCTGCTCATGGCACTCTGCTACTTTTCTTCTCTTCCAACTTATCTGCCAATACCCACCCAGCTGAGACAACAGGAAGTGAGAATGAGGCATTTTACCCACATACTGCTAATCTCCTTAGTCTCATGTAGGCTGCTATACCTGGAGACCAAAGAGACAAGGGGTAGAGTGTCTCTCCTCTGTGGCCTGCTTTTGTCTCCTTCTGGGGCTCTAGGTCTTCCTGGGAGATGGACTGCAATACCAAGGAAAATAGCCTCCTGACAGCTGGGAAGCCTGGCAGGCCACCAACCCCATCTGGTCTGAGCAAGGACCTTGGGAGCACAGCTGAGTATGGGGAAAAGATGGCTTTGTAGCGAAGGACAGTCCAGCTCTGCCACAGGTGCCAATCAGGACCTCTACCACTACAAATGAGTTCAGAATGAATGAAAGTATCACCTCTACCACACCGACACAATATCACCTCTACCACACTGACTGATTTTGCTTTTTAGACCAACACAGCTACAACTTTTATCAGAAACTCTGGGCTTCTATCCCGTCTGTAAATGGGACTGGGGTGACTAGGGCAGAAGTCATAACACTGATTCCTTTCTCCTGGCCATTACTTTTAAGGTCTTTGAAGTGGGAATTACATTTTGCTATGTGCTGGCACTCAGCCTTAGCCTGTAAGGCTCCCATTTCATGTGGGCATTAATGTAAACAATTATAATAATAGCAATAAAGAGGAAGTGGGCTTCCCCAGATTGTTTTTGCTTATTACATAACTACTAATGAAAGGAAAACCACCTGGCATTATTTATATAGCACACGGCAGGTTGCTCCTGTGTGGAAACAGCATGGAGCTTCTAGCCCTAGAGATTTCTAGAGTTTATCTTCATACAAACTAATAATTAAGTCAGTTATGTTTCACTCGTTTACTTAGCCATTCACAGTCCTGCACCAAAACACTGTTATTCTAAAACAAGAGTGCCTAATTTCTCAGTTTCTTAATGCTGTCTTGTTTTCTTAAGTCTCTTGACTTAAAAATGATATGGCTATCTGGCATTTTTATTTTGAAACACCACTTATATTGCAGGTAGCAGTACCAATATATGTGGAATGTGAGAGGAAATTCTATTATTTGCCAGTAGCGCTGATGTAAGGATACTACAAATGAGTTATTCAGAATGAATGGAAAGGATTGCTTGGTGCCTTGCATTTATTATTAAACTGTAAAAGTTTGTCAATATCAGGTCAGTAAGTATTAAAGTGTGTATGATATATTTTAGTGTAATCCTGTATCACATTGTGACTTGAGATACCGGTGGAGATGATACTACATCATCATTACAAAGTATTTATTGGTATTTTAGGTTATGATTTATTGATGATGTTAAAAGATATTTTAAGCACTCCTGTATCTGATGGACAGCATCTTTGGATGAAGTCTATTAAGCCAGCTATGAGGGAATGAAGTGCTTTCTTCAGCATGACTAAATGGTGGCAGACATCAAGGAGAAGTTCTGAATATACCAGTACAGAACTATTCATTACTGTCTCATAAAATTTAGGGGAGTTCCATTCTCCACCTGATCTACACTTGCAAAAAATAGTCATGCATCTCAAGAACGGAGTCTCACAATAAAGCAGTGATTCTCAGTCAGGATGATGCAGCATCCTGCTGTGAGATCTTTTAAAGGGTGTCATGCAATGTTAGCACTATTAGGTGTTCAAACATCTACACATGATATAGAAGATAAACCCAAAGACTTCAAAAAGGAATCCATAATGTCAAAACCATTCTGACTTGTTATGGTCTTTCTGAGTTTGTTGCGACAAAAGAATCAGTCTGTTATTTTTCTTTCAGTAATCAAAAACTGAGTGAAAGGTAAGAATGGCATTTTACAATGGATGCCATGAGTTTTAAATGGTTGAGCACCACTCATCTAAAGTATTCAAAATCTACAGTTTCTTATGGATATCAATTTTTTTTATTCATATCAGAATCCTTAGCATATACTCATTTGTCTCCATTTTAGACTAGAGGTGCATCAACATATCGGGCCATATTGTATTGGCACTAATAAAAAGAAAATTGACATTATCAGCAATCGGCTTTTTTTAGCCAATGCAGTTGACAATGTCACCAATAAATACCATGTGCATTTGCGCAGCCACAGCATGCATGCAGTCAGAAATGCAACTCAGCAGCTTGGAAAGCAGCAGCCGGCCAGTAAGTCTGTGGGGGGGAAGGGGCATGGGGGAGGGAAGGGCATAGGGGGCCCTATGATTGAGGCCCCTATGGTGAAGAAGGGAGTAGGGCTGGGGCTGGCTCTACATCGCTGGGGCTGGATGAGGTGCAGGGCAGAGCTGTTTGTGGCTGGTCCAAGGAAGCATGGAGGGGTAGGGGGGAGCTCCTCACAATGCACACATCCCTAGGGGAGGCATGGGGGGAATGTGCTGCTGGGTTGCATGTTGGCAACTGGATTGGTATCTACTAATATGGCTGGTTAATAATTAGCCATTGGTATCAGCCAAAAAAGTCTTTTCAGTGCACCCCTATTTTACACTTCTTTCCATGGTGACTCTACTTTCTGGTCACTAAGCCTACACATGAACAGAGAGACTGCTCTGACACTGTAACATCAGAACAGACTCAATTAATTGAATCTGCTGGAGTGTGGTAATTACCACTCTTCAGCAGCCTCCAGCATCTCAGCAACCCCACACTTAAAAATGGTGGTGGCATTTGATGAGTTTTAGATAAAGTGCCCCCACCGTGATTTTTAAGCATGGGGATGCTGATACACAAGACACTCTAAATCCTTTAATTAGAGTGGTTCTTTGAGCCAGTCTTGTTAAGTGTCCCCCTAACATCCCCAACTCGTGGAGCACATGTATAAATGACCTAGCAGTCTAGCCAAAAAAAGACTATAAGAGGGCTCTTTTGAAGCCTGTCTGTATCAAAAGAGACTTCTTGTTGATATAAGGAGTCAAGGCTTTCACTGGGTATATTTGTGCTCTTGGTTTAAACAAGGGAGGCATAAAATGTTACCTTTTCCACTCCTGCTCCCCCCCTCCTTATGCAAGAACTTTCCTCCTTAGAAGTTTTGCTAGAGGAACAAGAAAAAAAGGCTCTGCCACACCTGTATAGCTTGTCATTTGTGGAGGAAGGAGCAGACAGCTGGACTTTGTTAAAAATATTCTGAGCTTTGTAACAAGCTTTACACCTAGATAATTTTTTTTCTTTTTTACAGCCTGTACTTTAGGTAGAGAAGAGCTGCTTTTAGTTCCCAGTTAATTATAAAAAGGAGTACTGGATCTTACACTAAGAGAAAAAGACTATTCAGTGAGAATTTTTTGTTTGGGAAGAGGACTAGAATTCTAGACCAGCAGAGTGAAAAGGAGGCATTGCTGCAGTTAGAGGAGGCATAATATATGTTACAGGCCAATTACAAACACTTACAAAATTGCTCTATTGAAGATGGTTAGAAACTTTAGCGCTTATGGTGTGTAGAAAATGGTTAGAGTAATTAGTGTTAAGATGTCTTAAATCCTTTACACTTATTTGGTAATACCTTGTTTTGATGCAACTAAGAGACATTATACAACTAGCTGCACAATGTGAAGAGTTCACAGTATGTTTGGCTATCTTATATTTTTGTGATCTCTTAAGTATAAATATATCAGGTTCTCTGATTTTCATGTTCTTTGTTCTCTAGATTATAGTTGTACTTTTGCATTTAGTGTTAAGCTTTATAAACCAAAAATTGCTCCCCCAACCTCCAGTTATGTTAAAGCTATAAGGAAACAGGCTTACGGAAATGTTCAGAAGCCAAAAGATACAGAAAAAAGCATTACTTTTCAAAGCAAAGAGTAATTAGTAGATCCCTTCTTACAATTCTATTTTCAAGGGACTTGAGCTTAAGGAAAGCACAAAAAATATTTTGAGGTCCCTGGCAGGCACTAGGACTTTTGGCTGTACCATAATGGATCATTCAGGAGAAGACTGTTAGTGCTTTTTGGTATGACTGATAGAAGATGTTGGGAAGAAGAAAAAACGTTGTTGTGGTGCAAAAAAGGGCCGATGAAGAACAGAGATCTTGCCTGAGTCTGCAAAGTACTAGTCTTTGCTGGCCATGTTTAGTATTCAATTACTGTTCTTGAAGAACCCATTTAAACAAGTGTTTCTTCAAAAATGAAACTTGATTCTGTACAAATTAGCGAGTATTAATACTGCATATTAATGATACTTCCTCTCAAAGTTTGTCACCTCATGAAAATATATTTTCACTAAACTCCCTTTGGTCCAGGTGAAATGTGCATGCCAAGCCTTTTCTTTGAGAATATTTCCACTTTTGTAAGTTCTCTTCTTGAGAAAAAAATGTTACTTTCTTTAGAGCCTAACTTTTGAAGAGAATACTTTTCTGCTAATGTATTTTGGCATATCAGTTGCTACGAACCTTTATTTTCATACAGCAGACTCTTAATTATAAACAGAAAAGTATAGCTAGGAACTGGCATTTTTCCCTAAATATTCTTCCTTAGAGTATACTTATTTGGTGACTTTGACTCTACTGGCTGGAGTTGTGATTATATTTTTATTGTTCTCTTCAGGGTTTAAAACTCTGGTTATGACAAATCATATATTAGTGTTTCAAAAGCTCACTGGTGGCATCCAGATGCATGCTTCATCCCTCATCGCTCAAGTCTATGCAACACTGGATATGGAGGGTCTTTGTAGGATGGATGTTCTCGTATTTCATGGGATAAGAGAATGCTCTGTGCATGCAACTACCTCTAGGTTTATGTAATCAGTACTTAGATAAATACTATCAAAACTGAAATTCCCCTAGGTGCATTGCATTTTGCACTGATTGTTAAAGTCAGAAGGGACCATTATGATATCAAATTTGATCCTACATATAATAGAAGTCACTGAATATCACTCTAAAATTGCTATATTTATATCAAAGCATTCATTTTATAACTGAATTTAGGAAAGACATCCTGAGTTGAGAAGTTTTGTATGTGGGAGGGCTTGCAGAAGGGAGAAATGGGACCAAAATAATGTGCTGCAGCCTTTCTGGAGATACTGTATCCATATGGGCTTAGGTTTAGTACACAAACCCTCTATCTAGGGCAGGCACAATTGGAGTTCTGTGCCTGGAGGAGTACATTTCACTTACTACATTTCAACGTGGTGATATAGTAAATGTGTTAAAGTTAGCTAATTACCAAAGTAGATTTCAGTTATACTAAATTATGGCTTTTCTTTATCATATCAGTTTTTGCCTCAGAGGACGGGTAATATACTGTAGACTATTAATAGCTTCCTTCTTATGATAATTAAAAAGAGGGTTTCTGAGGAAAAATATTATTTGGTATGTATCAGTATGAGAGGGAAACTGCAGGAAAGGATGTTGTAGTACCCTTCTAACGAATGATCGGCTTAGCTGCTGTTTGTGTCCTGCTAATGGATTCTCTTTTGGAATGGGACTCTTTACAGCCATCTTCAAACTAAATTAGACTTTACTTGCCTTTTGTTATGTTTTTCATAAAAAGAATAGGCAGGTCACAAGGGAGAAATCCATGTATCATCAGTTCTCCTATCAGTCATCAGAACTCATTAAGTTGCTCAAATAAAGAGTGTAACCCCCCCACAAAACATAGAGACTTATAGCTCTTATTTTATTCTCTGTTTGCAAAACAACTTTATATTCTGTGCAACATGGCTTTATATGCAGGGTTCATTTCAGCCTAACCTGTCAGACTGGAGCTTGAAACTGACTTTTGCATTACATTTTAAGAGAAAATGGGATTAAAAACCCAGAAACAGAACTTATTTGAATTTTGTCACTCAAATTTCTTCTACCATACTTGCTGTATGGTATTTCAGCAAGAACGTATGTCCCTTGTAGCCCTAATCACTGAGCCACCACTGTGAAAAATGTATAGACTTCATTGTGATGATCACTCTCCTGAAGAGCACTGATTCATATTGATAGGTCAAAGTGATTTGAATTGTACATTAGGTTTGAGAGATATATTTAAATTTGGTTGCAGTTTCTCCCTTTGGTACATGTCTTTCGCTTAGCATTCAAGGTGACTTTAACTATCTAAAGGGTTTTTTTGTTTGAGGAATGTTTGTTCTGTTAGAGTAAAACAAAAGCAGGTTCATTATTAGCAATAAATTGAAATTTGTTACCTTTTACTTTTACCTCTTGTTTATTATCTTAAATTTCTTTGGCAGTTGCACAATACTCAGGAAGCATTACATCCAGAATATTGTTCTGCTGAGTAGGTAGCCAGTATGTCTGTTCCAGCTAGGTGGTTTGCAATGAACTAGCTTTAAGTACCATTTTGTTTTCTAGCCATGCTGCATTGAGGGGGATATGATGAAGCCACTGGGGGTAAACTGTTTATAAATGCTCTGATAGGCCCAGCTGTTGGTTTCAAGCTATACATATCTGATGGTGGAAGAAAGAATGGAAGGAATATAGCTTTCAGATATTGGCTCTTTCAAAACAGGAAGAGCTGTAATCAGGCCTTTTGGGATCTTCTGTGCATTTGGAAAACAAGCTCAGTGGTGAGGAAACCAATCTCATTTGTCATAACCACCGGGCAAATGTCTCTGTTTGGGTTCCTCGATGACTTTTCACCTGGTGAATGAGCAGGCTATTGCAGTCATTCAGAAGATGGACAAGTCAAAAATACTGACCTCTTTTTCTAGTCAATTAGGCTGGGCTGTCTAACTGGTAGCCCATGAGCTGCATTCAGGTTGATAGAGGTCAAATTGTGGGCTCCTGGGCTCCCACTCAGATTCTATTCCCTCATTGCTTTGGCTACAGAAATAGCTGGGGTTTCCAGGATCCCCCTCCCCCTGGCTTCCACTTTCCAGGCCCAGGTGTATTGCAGCACAGCCCATAGTGTTCAAGAGTGTACAGCTTGGGGTGCCTAAGAGATGATGAGGTAGGGAAGCCCATAGCCAGGGAGTTTAGGGTGAGGCAGGGGACCCAGACACACAGTGCAGTGGAGTAGACAGGGGGAACCCAAGCAAACTTTTCAGTAGAAAGAACATATAATGTACAGCCTTGTGAGCCCCCAGCAGTGTGACCTCCCCGGTGCTTATAAGATGGACAGCCTTTCAGCAGAGGAAAATACTGAGAATTGGGTTTATAGTATCTAGTTAGTTAGTCAGCTATTTCATAGTAATAAATACTGCTTTAAACAAAAAATGACTGTCATGTAAAAAGCTCTATGAAAGATCAGGTACAGACCAACGCTTTTTACCACAACCATTCAAATGAAAAATCTTATTTTTCTATTTCTTCATAGATCTTTAATTAATTATAATAGTTTAGCAGGTTCATGGACAACCTTTCCCATTTGTAATCGCAACATTCATGCAGCACCTACAGCAACTGCTTACAACATAACAGAAGAGAAGTCTTCTAAAAGCATTTTCTGTATTTTTTTCATGCAATTTAAGAGCTGGTTACAAGGAATAGAGTCAGTCCGATGTGACCAGTCAACTGTTGCCTGTGTACAACCAGAGATACCAAATCTGTAGTTTGTCAACTACTCTGTTTTGTCAGGTACTTTCATCTAGATAGTGGCTCACCTCTTCCATTTGGTCGCTTTCAGAGGGATTGATACTCTTGGGGGCACTGTATAGTGCTGCACTGAGATAAGAGATGAGTCAATTTGGCATAATTTTACTATCCTCTTGAAACTAATCAGTAGAGGTTTGTACTGACTTTGCTTTAATTCTAATTCTTATCAAATAAATGAGGACTTAGTAGAGCCATCACACAAAATGAAACATAACTGCTGCTTATGAACATCAAATGGGAATCATTTTATAGTAACCCTGGACAGTTTAGAACAGCAACATTTGTTTTCATCCTTATGCGACTACAGTAAGTAAGGAATTTGGGTATGTTAGTCACAAAATATAAAGCACAAGTTCAGGTGTGTATAAAATCACAAAAGGCTTAATCATGCCAGCATTGCATACAAAGAATTGTTATGAAAAACCCTGCCTACTCAGGGTGAAATATAAAATTTTAAACGTAGGGCAGTTCCCTAGCACTTCATATATACATGAAAAAAATCAATACACTAAGCAGAGATGGGCTTACATTGGAATCCTAAATCTAACCAATTCTGTTGTCTGCTTTGCAACCTGATTCCTAATTGCACGGTTGGGGCCTGTACAAAAGGCTTGCAGTATCTCGGAATCAAACCACTCCAGGATTCAGGATGAGAAGTCAGATACAGGACAAGCTCCTGTCAAAATTCAAACCTAGTTTTCATGCTCTCGCTAAAGTCTGATTTATAAAACATCCTGGGTGTAATAGGAGACCATAACTCTCAATACTCTCATTAGTTTTTAGACTTGTATTAATCTTTTTAATGCTTCATTTCAACAATTTGCTAAGAGATTCTACTTTAAATAATCTTGCACTCCAAACACTCGCTATGGAAAAAGAGGGCTTGGGAGTGTTATATTTTGTGACTCTACAGTAGAAATTTTCCATCTCTAGAAATGAACACCTGTTCATGACCTAAATGAAAGGACCAAGAAAGGAATAAAAAAGGAGAGTTACCAGGACTTATATCAGGGAAAAGTACAACAGCTGATGCCTTTTGCAAGTGTTTAATGGTGGAGATGATGGCACTTCCATTTTATATATTAGATAGACAGTCTTTCAAGGCTTTAGCCTATTGGTGGAGAAGCCATGTAATCCTACCCCTGCATAAGCCTTAATAATATAGGATCTCAATTTCTGGTGCTACCTCTGGATGCAAGTGTAGTAGAAATAATACTGTTTTTAACTTGGCTTTCTTCAACTTCTGAATGTGTTTCAAGTTTTAGGTTACCAAATGACTTGATTCATTTCAAAATGTGGTAATAATCTGTAAGTGACTATAAAAATGACATAGTGAAGTTCCATATTTATTCTCACTGATGTTCAGATTAAATTTGCTCATCTTAAAAATCCAAAATGGATTTTTTTTTAAACTATAGACACCATCTGAGCTCTAAAAAACCTCAGAAAACCAAGCTATGTTCTTTCTGACTCTTACCTCAATGGTAATAAAAATCCTGCAGTCAGGGAAGAGCAGAACATTTAGTGTGTTGTGTAGGAGGCGAAACAGCTTGCTCTCTTACAGCAATGCAGGGCTAGTACATGCTTGTAAAAACCCTAGATTTTATCAGTAAACAGATCTTTTACATAGTTAGAGAGGTCTTTTTTACAGGGTCACTTTCTGTTCTAAATTAAAATATGCCTGCCCCATCAAAAGTATTGAGAAGGAAAACATCTGTGTGACCTCCATTCCAAACAGAGGCAGATAAGAATGATAAGAGAATTCTAGCAGTGGTATTGAAAGATTTTTTGTATGAAGTTGATATTCCTGAGCTTCTTTTGCCTGTGAAGGTGATCTGTGCAAATCCCGAGTCTTTGTCTACACTGAATTTGTTGCCTTTGCTCCCAATCAACTCCACTACTGATAAAGCTGCACTGATGCAACCCCTTCTGTAAGTGTGATGCAGCCATTCAGCTTAATATAGAGGTTATGTCTGACATTGACTAAAAATCACCATCATATCCAGCAAAAAAAACATTGTTTTTAGGAACTGATCAGTTCTCCAGTCATTCGTAGATCTTACCATAAAACAGATAGTAAGTGTCTGCACACGATAGGTAGAATATTTGGAAGGGGGGAAGTTTGTCAAAGATAATCTTTTAAAACTTGTATTTATCTATGTTGTTGATTATATTTTAAAACACACATGACTGGATCTGTAAACAGACACATTCATTCATAGGCCAGCTTAAACAGGATACAAGAAAAAAATCTTGGCCTCTAAAATCAAGAGACAGATCATAAAGTGATGATCATCAAGGCTCCTTGATTGGTTTGCCCCCTTAACTTTTCAACTTAATAGTCTTTTCTTAATAGGTAAAATGACACCTGACTTGGATATGACAAAGGAAAAAAGACATGAGTAGCCCTATTAACTAACTGAAAATGTAAAATGTATGATGTAAAAGCAAGTGTGTATGTGATTCCCTGTAACTTATTGGTATGACAGGGTCTGCAACAGGATCCATTCCACCTGTCCTCTTGTTTGCCGTAGGAGATTCAGATAAGGAGATGATAGACTGTGAGAGGGTACTGTTTTATCATATTTACTTTTCCAGTGCTAAGGGTTCATGTCCTCTTTCTCCTCCAGTCTGATCTGCCATAACTTGTTGTAAATATAGAAAAAGAGAAGGTGAATATTATGTGGAGAACAATGAAATACCTTCAACCCAGAATGATTATTTTGCAGGGCTCTTCCTCCCCTATACCCTGCCCTTAACAAAATCAACTTAAATCAATACTTTAGTCTAACAAAGGGACCACAAAATTCATCAACTGATCAATTATTCGCATCTGTATCTTGTTGTCCATGGAGGCCCACAATTCACTCTTCCAGCAATGTAGTTCAGCTCAAACATCAGCCTACTTATAACAGAGCTTCCATTACCTCATGCCTTCATCTGAGGAATTAAGGCAACTCAGTGAGGTACATTAATCTTCTGCTAGGTATCAGCTCCTAGAGTTCATCACACAGTCAATTAATACTCAAAGATTCACTAATTCATGATGCCATAAGGATAAGCAATATGATCTGAGGGAATTCAATTACTAATCACAGTTTGTCAATTTATGAATGCACACTGAAAGGAACAGGAACAGGTATAATTCAAAGAATCAAAAATTCATCAATTCATGAACTTTGACAGAGAGGCAGCTACTCAAATGCTGAAGTTTGCTCCTCTGCTCCAGGTTTGAAAATAGATGATTCTGGCCACTCTTTAGTTAAGATACATAACAATAATCAAAGCAAGAAGAAAATACCCTGGCTCCTGTCTCATCATACATGCCATTACTCTACTCCATGAAGCCTCTCTGCCTTGAGTCCTCTCAGTACTGCCCTGTTGCTCTGGATTTGTCTCTGTTTGTGTTTTTTGCAATGTGCCATGGCTCCCCACTTTTCCAAGGCTCCTCTCCACATCTCCCCTAGGATCTTTGTAGCCCTCCCTCTCCTTGGAGTTGTGGGTTCCCCTCGCCGGGGGACATGAGAACCCACACCTTGCATTTTCTTTTTTGCCAGAATTTCTCTAGCCCAATAGAATCCCATCATGGGAAAACATGACTCTAGGGACTTGGGATCATGGTTCTCTACCATGAAAAATCTCACCCCCATTTTGTATTCTGTCAACCAAGAAATTACCACCGTAACTATAGATTAAGAGGAGAATAATGTTTCTTTTGTAATTGTTTTCAGGAACATGTAATATAAGTTTATCAGATACAGTGTCATCTCATTACAAAGAGAGAGCCTGGAGCCACTTGGAAGCCAGTACCTAGACAAGCCAGTATCATACCAGTAAGGACTGTTGTTTAGACCATCAGATATAAAATGTCAGTATTTGTGGCTTAGCTGATGTATCACAATGCAAACTACCAGTAAAAAACTTTATTTTATTGATTTATTTCAGTGGTAGTTCTTGTCATGTCTACAAAGAAAGTAAATCAAGCAATAAAACAAAGTATTTCACGGACAAAACTGAAGTGCATTGGCAACTATGTGAACTAGGTACTTACAGCATTAGCCATAGTTCCCTATGCTACAATTTCACATGGGCTTGGTAAGCACAGCTTCACCAAGTCATTTGTCTGAAACTTATCTGCAGATACGGACTGGAGAATGACTGCTAGTGAAGAGTGACTGCTAATATTGATAAAACCCAAAATAATCTAGACTATTGAAAGAATTACAATTGATGTGTATGCTCAGGATACTCATCCAGCTTCCTTATCCAGGCCAATTTGCTTTACATTCAGGGTTACGAGGCACCTTGTTTTATGTGGGGCAATCTCATCCTCACAGTAAACGGAAAAAGCAAGCCAGCAAAACCTGCTGTCTTCCTTCAGACTTTGAGAGAGAAGAATCAGACCCTGTGCTTCATCTTCAACACCACAACCTTGCCTATTTTTCACTCTTCAGATCCAGGGCCACTTCAGACGCAGAAGCAGCATGCCTGGAGTGAAACACTGGCTTATTCAGGCTTTCCAAAGTGGTTCAGACCTTTCAAAGTACTTCGGAAAAGCTTCAGATGCTTCGGATGCTGAACGTGAAAGTTAGAAGAAGGAGGGGAACAGGGGAGAGAGGGAGAGCCATGGAGACTGACCTGTGTAGGTGGCCAGTGAAAAGGATTTCTTTCTGACTGCCTTTCCAATGCCAGTGTTTGGGGGAAGAAACCTAGAAACAGCATAAAAGCCTCTGCTTGCAGGTGTGCTGTGCCTTTTGTAAGCTTGTTCTCTCTCAGGAACTGCATGAGAAAGGTACCCTAGCAGACAGGCAGCTCAGCCTGGCTTGCTTTACTCAGTAGTTGAACTTGCCTGCTTCCTTTCTGTTGTTAGAAAATATTGGGTAGGATTTAGCTTAGCTTGGCATCTCTTAGTGCTATTTAATTAATCAATCAATTTCTTTCAATTTATATTTGCTCACTTTGCAGGGGGAGGAGTTTGCAAACTTTTCCTTGCCAGCATGATCCACCACTGTGCAGGGAGGCACACAGATTGCACACACACATGCACACACATACACACTATAAAGAAGAAAAATCAGATATTCATAGGAGAAGACAGACAGACAGCACACAATTTTTACATAACTCTCAACACTAAAGCAAACAATCAAAGACGAGTTCAGTGCGGGCACACAACAGAGGGAATAAAACGCACAACACAAAAGTAGTGACACTCCCACACAGACCATTTGCAGCACAGGAAAGATTAACATGAAGCATGCTGGAAAGGCAGGTGCCAGGTCTTCTGGCAGGAGAAGGAGACAGGGTAGGAGGAGAGCTAGAGCTGCAAGCCCCTCCCTGCCAGACATAGACGCATTCTCTTCCCGAGCAGCCATGACTTCGGTGCTGCCAGGGGAAGCAAGGAGGTGGAAGCACTGTCTGCACCTGACATCCGGGCACCTGCACCACATCCCCTCAATCCAGAAGTAGGTACCAGCAGTGGAATCACTGTCTCCTCCACCCCAAGCTCATCTCTCAGCATAAACCTCCCACTGCCAGAGGAGGAGCTGGAGCTGGAGCTGGAACTAGGGATGATGAGCTCAAGCAATTCTGAGGACTGAGGGGGAATCAGAGATTGTGGTCCATACCCCTCAAATTTCCCCTAGACCTAGGTCTCCTCCAGAAAGCAGCACCTTAGAGGAGGCTGAGGTTGTGGAGGCAACTGACTTAGCTGAGGCAGCACCTCCTGCTGTTGAGCCTCAGCCTACTGAGGAGTGGAATAAGGCAGGATCCTCACTCTCAACCCAGAAGTGGGGGAGTAGTGTAGTGTGGGAGCATTTTGAGTTGGTAGATGATCCCAGGTTTGCCATCTCCCAGCACTGCCAAAGGCACATGAGCCACGGCAAGGATATGAGACACTTTTCTACCACGGCGATGCTGATGCATCTGAGGAGGCAGCACCACCTTGCCCTTCTTCTTGCTCAGCCTGGCACCAGTGCGAGCATGCCAAAAGGGAAGTCCCCAACTGGCTCCAAAGTCCCCTTTCCCCCAAAGCGGAGACAAGCCACCCTGGACCAGTGGGGGAAAGGTGGACAGAAAGAGAGGTGTGTTCCCAAGACAAGCAAGATCACCCAGAGCATTGGGGAGATGCTTGCTCTGGAGAGCCAGCCCTTCTCCCTAGTTGAGCGACGAGGGTTCAGGTGGTTTGTAGCACTTCTGGCCTCATCTTACGAAGTGCCCACGTGCACCATCTTTAGCAGGACGGTGGTGCCCTCCCTGTATCAGGCATGCAGGAAGTACATGAGGATCTGCGCGAGGCAGGGCTACAGGTAGCCTTGCACTTCATCTCCGACATCTGAAGCAACCAGGGTGGCAATCACGCCTACCTCTCCCTCACAGGGCACTGGTGCGATCAGTTAGGCCATCCGTGGGCTCTGCTGCAAGCCGAGGTGCTGGATGAGTCCCACATGGCAAGGGAGATTGTGGGGATCATGAACTGCATGGTTCAGGGGTGGCTTGTTGGGCAGGTCAAGTTCACCTGTGGGTTCATGGTCACTGACAATGGGGCTAATATGGTGGAGGCTGTCTATGATGCCAACTTTGTTGGCATCTACCCTGTGGCACACAGGCTGCACCTCATAGTGCCTTGGAGGGGGACAGGGCTGCTGGTGATGGCACTGCCACCACTACTGCTACAAGGCAGCTGATTTCAAAATGCAGGAAGGTGATGGGCTATTTCCACCGCAGCATCAAGGGGAGCAAGATGCTGCCGGGGAAATGGGCAGAGCTGAGCATCCTGCAGCACAAAATCAGGCAGGATGTGGAAACTCAGTAGAACTCCACATACCTGATGCTCGAAAGGCTGGTGGAGCAACAGAAGGTCATCCATGAGATGGCCTTGCTTGGGGAGATAGGGATCAGTGGCCTCCTGAACAGAGCTGAGTGGGGTACCATCTCCCAGATCTTGGTGGTCCTCAAGCCCTTCCTCGATGCCACCAAGACCCTTAGTACTGGCGATGCCGTCCTCAGCCTGGTGATCCCCCTAGTGAGGGAGTTGGAGAACACAATGAAGAAGTTCCAGGGGTTCAATGTTCCTGGCTGGGGCAGGCTGCTGTCACCAGATGTGCAGGAACTGGGTAGGCGGCTAAAGGAGGGCATCAGGAGATGGATGGATCCCTTGCTGTCCAGTGTGATCCACATGATGGCGAGCATGTGCGACCCCAGGGTGAAGGAGAGCATGTGCATTGGCAGCACCAAAACCTTCGATCAGTGGACACGGGTGCTGGTCAACAAAGTCAGGGAGGCTGAAGTTCAGAGGCGAGGGGATGTGGAAGAGGGGGATACATTTTCCTGTACCAGCACCAGCGGCAGTCCCCTCCATGCCAACCATTGCCAATGTGGGCCATGGGTGTGGCTTCAATGCTAGGGTCCAAATGCACCAGACGTCAGCCTCGGGCAGGTAGTGCCAAGGTTTCAGTGGCTACCTATCTCACTGAGGATGTGAAGCCACTGGACTACGACCCCTTGGCCTAGGGGGTGTTGACACCCCACCGCGCCTGCTTGGATCCTGCTTTGGTGAAGAAGCTGCTGTTCCTAAAGGTGAACCTCCTGCTGCTGGGGGTCCCCAAGCTCCACCTGCAGATGGACTGAGTGCCACCGTCCTCACTCCATCTGCACCAATTTCCTTTTTTGGAGGTTTTGAAAAGCCAAGCAATGCCCTGCTCTCAGCTGGAGGGGGCACTAACTGCATCACCAGCCAGCAGGGGAAGAACGTGTCCCTGCTGAGCTCATTACCCTGCCAGCGTGAACTTGGAGGTATGGGTTTGGGGCCGTGGGGAAGTAGGAGGGCCCAGGTCCTGGGCATGACCACTAAAACTGCACCCTGCCAGGGTAGGGAGGCCTGATGGGACTGCTGGTGGTGTGGCAGCGCCATAGATGCCAGGACCAACAATCGCCTGGTGGAAGACAGGTAGGAGGTGCCATAACCTCCAGCTAGCACACACACGCACAAAGACCTGGCTGGGGAATGCCCAGACCTGTCATGTCTTTGACAGGCCTAACACTTGCTGGTTGCTGTGCAGTTGTGAGGCTCCTGGTGAGCTCAGCTTAGCTGCCTGGGAT
>JAGPOW010003364.1:29358930-29382482 GCA_030014935.1 Caiman crocodilus | reverse complement strand
GAAGAGTACTCTTCTTTGGAGGCTGCTCCCTTCTTCCAAAGATAGTAAGCCTCCTGCTTTGCCCTCAGGGTCCCCTGAATATCCCTATTAAGCCACGGGAGCTTCCGGGCACCTTTGCCTATTTTGCATCGGGTGGGAACGGTTGCCCCTTGGGCTCGGAGGATCGTCTCCTTAAGGAGCGCCCACCCTTTGTGAACGCCCATGTCCTCAACCCTACAGTTCCTCAGTGCCTCATCAACTAGCCTCCTGAGCTCTCTGAAATTGGCCCTTTTGAAGTCTGGGACCCTAGTCCTAGTGTGGGCCCTAAAAGTCATGTCAGAAGTGGGATTTGAACCCATGTCTCCATACAGAGACCAGAACACCCAGGAAAGGGAAGACAGAGTCTTGAGTCTGGCACCTTAGACCACTCGGCCATCCTGACATGTACGAGACTTCTTAATGGTTTGGTTTTTTTTACGGCTTGTGGTGTGGACTGGGGCAGACTAGATGTTATTATGAACTGTTCTGGATTTCGTATCTATTCCACAATTGCCTGCGATTGCTGGGGCCTGGATATGGTGACCCAGGTTGTCCCTTTCAGGTATAGTCTTGTTGGAAATGTTGCTAGGCATTACCCTATTTTCTGAGTCACTATAGAATAAACGCTGCACTAGAGGTCTTGCATTGCTGGAAGTCTGTGATATAGATGAATCTTCAGGAACTCACAGAAACTGTGATATTTTGGTACTTCTGAAAATAAGATGAAGGTATCTGAAGTACACAATTCTGAAAATGTAATCTTGCAGGTAAGTTGCAAAGCTGATGTCTGGATAACCAGAGCATACTAAGTTAAGTGTTCTGGATAACATACTGCCTACCTAGAAGTCTTTTGAAAGTTTACATGGAAAAGATTTTAATTAAATTTCAGCCATAAGCATGTTTCATATTTTGCACTGCAACTTATTTTTTTCAGTTTACTTCTGAAGTATCTGCATGTCAGGGTCATTCTTTAGTGCACCTGATATACTAATGTAAACTTGCAGAAGTGCTGTAGGGTGATTTAAATCAGACAATAATATAAAACCATTAGTATAAAAATCACCACCTACCTTTTCTTATTTTGGATTTTTCCCTGCTTTCCATTCACTTGTATTAATTATTCTTTGGTATGTAACTCTGTATTGTCAAAAGACTTTTTGGCTAGAAAAATGAGAATTGTAGGCTGCCTGCAACCTCTGATCTTGTCTATAAATCACTGCTTGGCTCTAGAGCCCCTTCTTTTTATTGCTATGTCTATGTAAGTTCTCATAAATTCAATTGCATCTTTTATTTGAATAACTATTATGTATTTACTTACTCCTTATATTTCTTCCAGAGTAGGGGCTCAGAGGATAATCCAAGCCTTTCTGATAACCCCACATAGTGGAATTATAACATCTGAATGCTGACAAGATTGTAGCATTGCTATTTTGAATTGCTATTTTGACATTCATTCATGTGGAACATTATTTTTTGTTAGAAAATTCTTAGGACAATGAGCCATATATCTTGTCCCCACGACTGTATATGGGATAAAAGCATATATGGTTATATAATAAGATAATTTGGAACAGATGTTACTGACTTAATAGTGATATGAACCTTTCATTGTTCTCTACTAGTAAAGCACTTCCTCTCATAAGTCATGAAAACAAGCTTCCTAAGGAAAAAGATGAAGCTCCTAAATTATCTTAACACCTTTCTTCCTGTTGCTGATTCAGCACTGTTGGATTATATGGGTGCATTGTTCTACTTTTTTCTGGTGACATGAAGCTTGCCCATTGAGAATAAGATTGAGACCACTAAACTCTTTCACAAAGGTCACTAACCAGTTACGGGATATGAGGATTTTTATTCAGCACTTGGAATAGGTGGAAGCTGAATTAGGACTGGAGGGAAAACAAAAATTTAGTTCTATTAAAACTTAAGGTTTTCCACATTTTCTTTCTTCCTGACACTGAAATAAAACAGAGACAGTCTGTAATTGAGAGAGACACTCCCTCTGCAGAACAGCTAATATATCAATAGTTATGGATTTCACCTGAATTTTGCAGAGCAGGGACTTCTCCGTCTCTGCCATTCTAAAAGCCCCAAGACTAGTAATTATTCAGAGGGCTCTAGAAATGACAGTAAGAAACCTTACTAGCTAAACTTTCAGAACAGGTCCATTTCTATTAAACACCTTGGTTCTGACATACTGATGCTTTCTGACTAAAAAAAATGAATATCTTGTCAAAAAATTCCTGGCCAGCTCTAGCTCTTATGCTATATACTAGGAGTACAGAGACTTCACACCCAGACAAAGAGGGGTTTCAAGAGCTTCCATAAGCATGATTTGCTCTTAAAGGAGGAGAGGCCTGCATTTTTTGTTTTGTCCTGGAAAGAGTACCTCCAGAAACTCAGCTGGAGATGAGAGGTTTCCATTCCCAAACTAGTCAGCTTTTCTCACTTGTGTGACAGGAGGCTGAGTAGAGGACCCTGTCACCACCCCTACAAAGCTCGATAGAGGGATAGAATTTAATAGCTACCATTTCCCACATCCACCTTGTTTCCCAGAAAAAGATCAGATCGGGGATTTTTTTTCATTCATGCTCTGTGGATTTGTCTGCTATAGAACAGATTTTCTGCCATTTTAAATTATTTTCTCTTTTGCTAGTAGCAATTCTCTTACTCAGATTTTATTAAACATCTTTTTTTTCGTTTCTTTTTTTCTGTTTACTAAGTCAAGAAGTATGGGTTTTTTTCCCAAATTAAACTTTTATTATTACTCAGTTCCTTGCCAGCCCTTGTAAGAAAAATAGTTTGCAACTTCCTATGTATTGGTTGGTATGAAAGGTATCTCCTCTGAAATACAAACAAAACTATTTGTTCAAAATCAGTGTGCCTGAACAAAAGTTATTTGTCCTGATGTGCATTACTCTTATGAAACCATTCTAACCAAATTCCAAAAGAGATTCTCATGCATCACAGACATGTTTGTAATTTTTTTAAGTATGTCTGCTAATAAATGACAGACCTAGGATGACATGCTCTTGGCTATTGTCTGAATATAATAAAGGATCAGATTCTGACTTTTTTAATATAAGAGAGGGGGAAGGGGTAGTGCTGTTTCCTAAAGTTTGTTTCAGTACTTCAAAAATATAAATATTGTCTGCATGCATCATTACATAACAACAGACAAAGAAATCTAGAGGGGTTGATGGTATATAAGAATAAAAACTAAAGGACAAGAGGATGAAGCAGTAAACATGCTTCCCCATCCCACACACACATACTCATTGATGTTAACCTACAATCAAGGATAATCTACTCAAGGATTACCCATATTTTGTTGCTAGGCAATGTACTTTGAACAATAAGAGCGTAGGGTACTTTGTAGACATTTGAAGTCCGTTGTGTTTGGGTGAGGAAGATCAAACCACTTTTTAAAAGAGGAGTCTTTGTTTTTCTTGCTTTGTTTTGTTCACTTGTTTATTTGGGGGGAAGGGGTTGTTTCCTAAATGTCTTGGCATGTCATTCCTGTGTGGTGGCAGTCTGAACCAAGCCTTTCCTTTAAAACTGTCAGATTTAACAAACCAAGAAACTCAGAATAGAAATCTCACTGCAGGGGGGCTTAATCTCCAATTTCAGAAAAACAAGCTTCTCCAGAAAAATACTGAAAGCTGCTGCAGATTCCATTAGGTGTACTTATATACCATTAGGTATATGGACCGAGATGCCTATGAACTAAGTAAATAGTCTCCTATACTACCGTGATTATGCAGTTGCTCACTGGGGGTGTCCAGACGAGCACGGTCATGCAATACGTGGCACTGCAAGCACTGCTCTGCCTGGTGGGATCACTGTGCCTTCAGCTCCAGGATGCCCCCAGGACCCCAGGCAAGGGCAAGGCTGCTGGGGCCAGCACTGTGCTGGCCCCAGCCTCCCCTACCCCACCTGAGGCAATTTGCTACACACCAAAGCACATATGGTACAGGTGTTCTCCAGGCACAAGAAGCAATGGCTTAAGGTGTACGCCACTACTTGTCCCCAGGGAACCAAACGCCTATGCACATCTGGACACGCTTACTAAGTAGAAAGAGATACTAAGTAAAATCTAAAGGAAACACAGGTTTAACACGTGTATTTCTTCTGCAAAAGGTTGGTCTTGCCTGGCTTTACCTGTACTGTGATATTACAAAACCCCCCTATTTTTTTTGGCTGATGTTTAATGACTGAGATCCCTCAAGGTAGAAATACTAAATTCTTTACAAAATGACAAGGCCAGACCCTTCAGCTGAAGTTAGATACTTGGCACTTCTTAGGGTATATACATGTTTTATAACTTAAGTGTTAACAATTAACATTAACAATCTTCAAAAGCTAAGGAATCAAGAGTAAACGACTATATGTCTTTTTTCTGACTAAAAAAACTGCAGAATGGATTTTGATAGAATCCGGATCTCTCTCATGGGCTAAGTACAGACATTTAGAGGCATTAAGGTAGGCACTGGATTAAGTTTAAACCAGGTGGCCATTTTGAATCAAATTTAACCTCCCCAAATGTCTGTATTTAGCCATGGAGTTTTCCACATCAACTCAGTGGGGTGGTGGAAACTCTGCTTTCCCTTCATATACATGGAGCCTACTGTAAATCTGAACAATTCCTAGAAATTAGCATAGAGCCTAAGGTGAAATACAAGAAAAATCCATACAGTGCTTCCCTTGCTTCTATAATGATTCTGGATACAATAGCTGTGACTATACACATATGACAGGGGACAAAGAGAAGCAATATGGGAAGGTTCAGAGATACTACGCCTGCTCTTATGTCTTCTGCCAATTTGGTCTGAGTTTTATTTTGTATTCACAATCTAGTGCAGAGGAAGAAGGTGGTGAGTGTGTGGCTGTGTGTGTGAGCACACACTCTCTCTTCTGATGGGGGAAGGACTAATTAACCAGCAAAATAACTAATAAACCATACACTCAAAATGGTAAAAAAACAAAAAATACAACCAAAAAACCTAAAAATGACAACAACAACAAACAACCCAGGAGCGTAAAATGCACAAAGTTTACAGACTGCGGGAAGACAAAAGATTGTTTTCCCTCTAATCTCTTATCGCAATAGTCATTAGAAAAACTACCAAAAACTTCTGAACAAAGTATAGAAGTCTTTTTTAAATCCATTACGTCCTCTGTGCAAAAATCTGAAACAAGCGTGAATTTGTTTATAAAATACTAATAAATAGGAACTACCTTTCACAGAAAATAACCCTGGACTCCATCCAAGTGCTGAGATCCAGCTGTTCAGTTCCTGATTATGCAACAATCAATGTTGGTTGTGGTCCCTTCTCCAGGGAAAACTGGGCCTCTATTCCATTACAAAAGAATCTCACTTGACCTAGGAGGAAGTTGGCTGTGCTATACGAATTCCTACTATGAGCAGCAAAGCTGGCAACAGTGGTTTTAGGAGTATAGGGGTGGCAGGTGAAATCAAACTTCTAGGGGTGATGGAATCACAGAGGGACATAGCATTGAGAAAACTCAAAGAGCTAGACATTTATTCACCTACTTCCAATGTTAAAAATCAAAACTGAAAAATTTAGTACATGTCTCTATCAATTGCATAAGTTTTCTGATAGCCACCATACTTTAAAAGAATTAGTACAAGAAAGTATGGCAAAAAGCCTATAATGAAAAGGTAAGGCTGGGGCTTAACATTTTATACCAGAGAGATAAACTCCCAAGGAACAATGGCAAAATAGTAAATACAGAAAGGCATAGGGGGAAAAAACAAAACAAAAAATGATTCCTCTAGTAAAGCATTAATTACTACTACAATCTTTTAAAAGTAGGGATGCCTTACATGCCAAAAATAAATTAAGCAGATTATCTTGCAGCCCTCCACACAGAAGAATTAGTGAGAAATTCCTCTAAGACACTTTGTTTTTTTCCCCAGGATCTAGTAGAATTAATAAGGTCAGCTTGGGCATACCCAAGATTACTTTCCTCCAGCACTCCAGTGAAATTCTTAAAACATTAAAAATAACTATATAAAAAGGCACTTCTTCCCAAAGGGTCTTTTTACAGTTTGCAAGGCTGTTCAATGCCCTCTATTTCACCCTGTGGCACTAAGCACTTATCCTGCTGGCACCAATAAAGAAAGAAGGGTCCAAATTTGCCTCTCACTTAAACTGGTGTAATTTCACACACATCATTGGAGTTGTAGTACTGTAACTAAGAAGCGTTTGGCCCAAGATACCAAGATCAAGTTGAAATCAGATTTCCTTTTACACAAAATAGCAGACTAGGTTGGATTCTTATTTTAACTTGTTCAGAATGTTCTGATTCCTTGGACAGGACTGCATGCTCTGTTCAGAAACTGAATAATTAGGGATGCTAAAGAGGTACAGTTGTGGAAAAATACCTGCAGAAAAGAAAAAGAAAATTCTTGTTTTCTGCAATGCCTTTTTACATAGCCAATCCCATCTGCACTTGCAGATGACAAGAACAAAAGCCTCACTGAATAAACTCTGGTGCCTCATCAAAAAGGGAAAACTCATTCTTATCAGATGTATTCCTAATGCTCAGGGTATTCAATTAGGCTTTGTGATTCACTTCATTTCTCCGGTGCTGCATCTGTTGTATGCTGAGCATCACATGCATCCCATAATACAGTCCAGCCATAATACAGCTGCTTTTTGTACAGATCTGATCACTCTACAAATGAGGAGAGAGCAGGATACCTCCTTTCCTTGAGTCCTCAAATCTTCTGGGTCATTTCCAGATTCACAGAAGAAGCCAGCAGCTGCCTGCTTACTCCTAGAAAGTATTACTTTTGACCTACATAAGTGATCTTTAGGAGTGTTAATGCCTTATTGTTTTGAGAGCACCTCATGGTGAAAGAAACACAATATTATAGTCTTAGTGAGACTGTAGTTTGTTTTCCTTCTGCTTTCTCCTTTAGCACTTACGGATCCCAATCAGCATTAGAGACTGCATGGCTAGGGACAGACATTACACATAAACCGGTTTAAATGATCAGAAACTGGTTTAAACCTGTAACAGAACAGATGTTCAGTGCATATAAATCAGTTTGAAAATGGCTGAAACTGGTTTGAGATAAACCTGGTTGAATGTAGTATCAGACTTAACTGATTTGGGTCAAACCGATTTATGCAATAGCTGTCCCAGACCCCTTCCTGGTTTAACTTTAAACCAGATTCCCCCAGCATCCCAGATGTTTGGCAGCCCTGGGCATGGCTCTCTGCTTCAGAGCAGAGCTGGCCCCGCCCCTCTACTCCCTGGCTGGAGCTCTGCCAGAGACTGCAGACACAACAAAGTCTGCCTGGCTTCTCCCTGCCCACCCTCTCCCCTCACCACTCCCGCTCAAGCAGGGTTCCCCCCCTCTCCCCTTTCCCACAGCATGGACCATACCCAGCATTTGGTATGCTAGCTAGTGCTGAGAGGTGTCTGTGTAAGGCAGACAGGGCAGCACCCACTTAGAGCTTTTTGGAGTTAATCAACGTGTCAGCTAGTAATGTCCCTCTGCTCCTTCCTTGGAAAAAGTTCTTTAAGAAGAGCTTGAACTAATGAAAAAAGCTTTTGTTTTCTTGATGGGATGCTAAATACTGTTTTCAACTCCCCGTTGGCTCCCTCACTGATCAGGAGCAGCAGGGGGAGGAAACCCCTCCGTTATCAGATCATCCTGCTGGAGCCTGGCCATGCCTCTGCCCTCTCAGCTCAGCACTGTAGAAAGGAAGGGAGGGCTGCTGTAATGACCACCAGCTTCTAGTCTGAGTCACTGCAGGCATAAGCCTACATTTCTTCAGTCCAGAGGGAATGTCTGTATGGTTACAAACCAGTTCAGCCAGCCAGGTGAGACTAACCTGCAAACATTGAATCAATTCCGGCTCAGGCTTTTTGAATGTGTGTCCGTAGCCCATGTGCTAAAAACTCATACAAACATATAACAAGAAATGATCTCTGGCACAAAGAGTTACTGTTTAAACAGATGAAGCAGAGTGCAGGGGAAAGTAGACACAGAGACTAAAGTGACAAAGAAGAACCTAGGTTTCTTTATTTTAGTGTCCTATCCACTGGGCCACACTGCACCATCTATCTGAATGGGTGTTATTAGACTCTTCTTTCCACCTTGTTCAAATAAGCGTACAGGCGTGAACTATTTTATTGACTGATTTGATACAGGGTATTCCAGAGTAACAGATCACTTGATCAGGCTAATTACTGCAAACAGTTCAAAACGCTATCATTAACTTGATGTGAACACCATATGAGGACTTTCAACTTGTAGGGAGAGAATGAAAGTTGTCAAGTATAGATTTCATAGACATTAGGGCTGGAAGGGACCTTAGAAGATCATCGAGTCCAGCCCCCTGCCCAAGGGGCAGGAAGTCAGCTGGAGTCATAGGATCCCAGCAAGATAAGCATCCAAATTTCTCTTCAAGGTGTTCAGTTTAGATGCTTGAACCACCTCTGATGGCAGGCTATTCCAGACCTTGAGGGACAGTAAAGAAGTTCTTCCGTATATCCAGCCTGAAATGGTCTTGCACTAGTTTATAACTGTTCAACCTCATCATCCCTTGGGGCACTCTGGTGAACAAACGTTCCTCCAGATACTGCTGGTCACCCCTGATAAACTCATAGGCAGCCATCAGATTTCCCCTGAGCCTGCACTTTTCCAGGCTAAAAAGCCCCATAGCTCTCAGTCTGTATCGTAAGATCTGTTTTCCTGACCTCTGATCGTATGCATGGCTCTCCTGTGCACTCTCTCAAGCTCCTCCACATCCTTTTTTAATTTTGGGGCCCAAAACTGGACACAGTACTCCAGCTGTGGCCTCACCAAGGCCAAGTACAAGGGGAGAATGATGTCCTGGGATTTGCTTGAGAAGCACCTATGGATGCAAGCCAGCATTTTGTTCACTTTACTAGCTGCAGCATCGCATTGAAGGCTCATGTTCATCTTCTGGTCAATGATTACCCCCAAGTCTTTTTCTTCTGTAGTGCTAGCCAGCATAGCACTGCCGAGCCTATAAGGATGCTGTAGGTATTTCCTCCCAAGGTGGAGAACCTTCCATTTTTCAGTGTTAAACACCACCAGGTTCTCGTCCGCCCATTTGCTGAGCCTGTCCAGGTCAGCCTAGATCGCCCTCCTATCTTCTGGTGTGGATGCTTTGCCCCAGAGTTTGGTGTCATCAGCGAACTTGGCCAGTCCACTTCTGACTCCAATGTTGAACAATATGGGTCCAAGGACAGAGCCTTGGAGGACCCCACTGGTCACAGGGCACCAAGATGATTGACTTCCATTTATTACTACCCTCTGGGTCCAACCATGAAGTCAATTTCCCAGCCAGCGGATCGTGGACCCAAGGTTACAGTTGGCCAGTTTTGCCAAGAGGTGATCATGCGATACCAGATTGAAGGCTTTTTTGAAGTCAAGATATATGACATCAATCTCTTCTCCCTTGTCCAGGTGATAGGTTACCTGGTTGTAAAAGGAAATGAGATTGGTCAAGCCTACCCACAACAAACCCGTGCTGGGGATCCCTCAGGATGTTGGTGTTGGCCAGTCCATTAAGGATGGCCTCTTTAATGAGCTTTTCTAAGACCTTCACCGGGATAGCAGTCAGGCTGATGGGCTTGTAGTTTGTTGGATCTGCTTTCCTCCATTTCTTGAAGGTAGGCACCATGTTGGCCTTCCTCCAGTCTTTGGGTACTTGACCAGAGCTCCAGGAATTCTCAAAGATCCATGCTGGGGGCTAGGCTATGATGCTAGCCAGCTCCTTGAGTACCCTGGGGTGAAGATTGTCAGGGCTGGCTTACTTGGAGGTATCCAGCCTCTCAAGGTGTTCCTTCACAAGGTCAGCATTGATGGAGGGCAGGGGATCAACCTTACCCAGACCTCCCTGTCCTACAGTGGGCATGGGAATCCCATGGGACAGATGAAAGACCAACGCAAAGTTTCCTGGACATCAGATGTCCCATCTGGTTTAGCAGGGGTCCAATGTTGCCCTTGCTTTTCCTCCAGCTCCCCACGTATCTGAAAAAGGACTTTTTATTGTCCTTGATGCTCAAAGCTAGTTGGAGTTCAGTTGCAGCCTTGGCTTTCCTGGTTTGCTCCCTGCATGACTGGACCACTGCAGAATATTCCTCATTGGGGGTGAATCCCGCTCTCCATCCTTTGTAGGTGTTTCCTTTTAGTCTCAAGAGGTCTGCTAGATCCCTGGAGAGATGGAGGGCTGCTGTGCCCTCTTGCTGCCTTTCCTCCAAGATGGAATGTGCATTGAGGATTGCTCCTTTGAGGAGCAAGCACTCGTCCTGAACTCCTCTTCCCCTGGGGTCATGGTCCCTTAGGGCCTCACTGACAAGCCGCCTGAGCTTGTCAAAGTCAGCTTTCCTGAAGTCAAGGACTTCTGTGTTGCTGACCGACTTGCTAGCTTTATGGCAGATGGTGAAGGTGATCAGCTCATGGTCACTGTTACCCAGCTTCCCATCAATCACTAGGTTGCCAATTAGGTCATCCCCAGTTGCCAGTACCAGGTCGAGCAGCGCTTTACCTCTCATTGGCCCGTAGACTTCTTAGGTCAGGTAGAGGTCATCCATGCACGATAGGAAACTGCAACCTCTCGGAATTTGCTGAGATTTATACTTTGAACCTACTCAGTCATGGCTGGACATTTACTCATATAACTGAGTCTTCTGGAAATTCTGTGTCCTGTGAACAACTGCAACACAGGGGTTGAAAGATGATTTGGATAAACCATACCAGCAACACACTGGCTTCCTTTAACAGGCATCTAGTGTCTCCATTCTTTTACTGTTCCAGCACTTTACCCTCTATGTACTAGCCTCTGTGAAGGCAGAAAAGTAAAAATTACTAAAACATTGTTTTGCTGCAGCTGTAGACACTGAGGTCAAAATGTATATTAGAAATCTAATAAACTTGGATATTTTCCTATGAGGTAAACACTAAGTGGAAAAAGGAGTTCTTTAGGCTTAAAAGAGTTTCTTGTGTGATAAAAGGCACAGAATTGCTTCCATCAAACACTGATCAATGGACTTTATTAAAATAAGGAAAACTATTTAAAGCTACTGCTTCTTTCTTTTGTACTACAGCATCTGCTGAGAACCTTCTCTAGCTACTATTGATAATGATATAATGATATAGGAGACAGAGCCCCCTACAACTCAGACAAGACGCTCCTGAAAAATGAAAGAGTATGATATTGCTTGTCTAGATCCCTGTTTGCAGACACTAATCTTGTTTTCTTGTGCCGTTACACGAAAGCATAATAGGGCAGCTTTGATGCAAGGGCAGCACTGGCTGCTGTGCTGTCACCAGCAGCAGCAGCACAGCCAGCCACCAGCTGTGGCTTCAGTGGTTTTTCCACACACCCCAAAGGTGTGCCTCCAGCACCCCCACTTAGCTTTGTTACTGCCTTCACCGGTAACTTCATCATATCTGTCAGCTTGGATCTTTTGCTTCTTTTCTTTTTCTGAAGAGCACCACTTAATTGACTATAACATCAGGCTTGTGCAGACATTGCACCCTTCAGCCTGCAATAAATCCAGCATGCTAAAAATAGGACAAGGGCTAAGTACAGACATTCAAAAAGCCTGAACCTGAATCAATTCAATCTTTGCAGGTTAGTCTAATCTGAGTAGATTGAACCAGCAAGCAAGTGAACAGACATTTGCTTTTGATTCCAGAAATGCAGACACATGCCGCTAGAGTGAGCCCTCAGCTGGAGAGAAGCTGAGCTGAGTGGGGTGCATGGCCAGGCCCTGGCAGGCTGATTATGATTGGGGAGGGGTTTAAACCCCAACCCTGCCCTGCGTGGTCCCCAATTAGGGTGTGCCTGGAGGGGGAAGGGAGAAGCAGCCCCTGCCAGGCATTTCCCACCCTCTCCCCTTGCCACTGGCGCGGTAGGGGGCCTGCCCAGCCCCAGTGACAGCCTGAAGTGAATGGGGAGACAGAGGAGGGTTTAATTCCTGCCTCTGCTCCTCACCCTCGGCCTAGCAGACGCCAGCTGAGAGAAGGAGGGAGAGGGGACTAAACCCCTTCCTGGCCCCCTTCACCTCAGGGGGCCATGCTGGCTGGCATCTAGCCATACCACCACCCCCACCACTGGACTAGTGAGTGGGGAGGGATTCTGATGGGGGCAACAGCCTGTCATGGTGTCCCAGGGAAGACAAGTCTCTTCCCAGTGGCAGGGCTGTGCTGCAGGCAGGATTAGGGTGGGCAGAGCTGCTGCAGCCTGTGCAGGATAAGTAACTGTGGCAAGGCTTGGAGGGGTGGCTATGGGGCCTAAGCCACATTTTGGGGTGGCATAGCCCCCCAAAACCCTCCCATCACCACCACTGCTGCTGCTCACTTTGCATAGGCTGTGGCAGCTCTGCCCATCCCACTTCTACCCACAACACAGCCCACCCCACTGGAAAGAGACTTTCACTCCCCAGGACACCATGACAGGGGCTGCTGCCCCATCAGGGTCCCTCCTTCCTCACCAGTCCAGGGACAGGGGTGTAGCCAGATGCCAGCTGGCACGGCCTTCTGAGGTGAAGGGGCAAGAGGGGGTTTATTCTCTCCCTCCCGACTCCCCCAGGTAACCTGAATCAGGGTCCACCTGGCAGGGGGAGAGCAACAGAGATGGCAGACTCTGGCTACAGTCCCTAGTGGGAAGAGGGGACAGAGGGGGAAATAAACCCCCTCCCTGCCCCCTCTGCTTCAGGGGGCCATGACAGCCTGGTGGATGGCCACACCCTCGCCACTGCAGCAGTGAGGGGGTGGAGGCCCTGATATGGGCTGCTCCTTCCCAGCCAGGCAGACTCTGGCTCAGGTTCTGTGCCAGTGGGACATGGGAGGGAGGAGAAAATTAAGTCCCTCTCCATCTCCCCATTCACTTCTTGCTTCACACTGCTGCTGGGTCTAGCCGTGTCCTCCCTACCTCCTGCCACCCCGCTGCTCAAGCAGCGAGTGAGGCGAAATGCCTGACATGGCCTGCTGTGCCCTCACCTGGAAGACCATGGCTGGAGTCCATGGCAGTAGGGCAGGGAAAGGAGGAGGGAATTAAGAGAAGAATGATACATTGTTCAGAACAATGTGAGCCAACTCTGCTTGTATCACCCTCTTGACCCGTCATTCCAAAAGTCCAGGAGGTTGGGGGGCTGTTTTCACTATTCAGTCCTTTTTGAGTTGTGTAGTGTCTGCTTCTGAAGATCATTTCACACCCTGGTTAGAGAGATTCCCTAGCAAAATGATTGGCTGTTGTACATCAGCACACGCAGCTCTTTTATTCTTCTGATACGATACAAATGGCTGACCTTTGGTCTCTTCTTAATCTACTGTCAGAATACTTTGTTTTTGAAATACTGTTCTGTTGTCAGGGCAAAATGCTATTTTTTCTGCTTCCTCACCAACTGATGCATCAAGTAAAACCTCCTTCCTTTGCTCAACAGTCTAAATTTTACAGGGAAAATATAGCTGTTTCAACGCTCTTTTCTGTACTCCAACCCAAACACTACTTTCATCTCTCACATATAGGTGCACATATGCATAATTCTAATTAAAATATATCTTTACTCTTAACAGATTTGGTCTACTCTCAGACTAATGTAGCTTCAGAAAGGAAAAGGGAGAGAGGGATGTTTTCAGAGATACCAACTTTTTAAAATCAGTATCTCCCCTAACTCTCTCTGACTTAATCAATTAAGGAAGCAATGGCGAAAGTTTTGGTGTCATCTTAAAGCAGACAAAGGTAAATTACTACTCATAAAACCATCAAGTCTTATATTTTACATTCTGTGAAGGAAAGAGAAAGTCTGCCTGACTTACTACTGTGTTGAAATAAGATATGTGTGCTATTACCATGGTATGTCTCTCTGTGGACGCCATTAGCCGGAATTGGTGCTATTGCATCACCTCCTTAACTATAATGAATGAGAGCAGAGCAGAGGTCCCGAAGTAACGAAAAGGTGATAACCATCCAAGTGTTTTCTACCAGTCAGCAGTCTAGTAAGAATGCCCTTTACCCTGGCAAAAGATTAAGAACCTGAGCAAGACTGATGTCTCTCTGCAAAGTGGTAATGGCAAGAAGGTTATGAAAGAGCAAACCAGCTATGTAGTGCAAACCAAACCAGACTTCACTCAGTGTCTATATCTCACCAACAGGTTACACGCACTTCTTTCTTTTCAGGACTGCAAATGGAACTATGTCTGTGTGAGACATACAACTGCTTAGCAGAACTGTAGCTTTCCAACCATACATCGTACAAAAAAGTGATCTCAGGCCATGGACAAGAATTAATTTCTACCAGCAAGAATTTATATGAAGTTCTTATCAACAGAAAAATAGCCCAGGAGCAAGAGTATTCAGTGTTCAACCTTCTTCGCTCATTGGGTCAGTTGGGTAGTGCCTGGTCCTACAATGAGCTGGATTTAGCCATGGAGAAGATGACAGTGGGCAGCCTGGCCCCATGGGAGAGAAGGGAGCTTGACCTGGCCTTGGGGAAGGTTGTGTGACCCAGCTTCAACCCAGCCCCCTTGAGGAAGTAGGATGTTGCCTGGTCGCAGCCTGGCCTTGCAGAGGGAAAGAAAGTGTGGGCCAGCCTCAAGGGGAGGCAGGGTTGTGGCCCTGCAGGGGAAAGGGGCTATGGCCTGGTTCTAACTGGGTATGTGGGTTTGGGGGATTTGTTCAGGGAGGGTGTCCATATTAGTAGCCACTGCTCCACCCACTGCTAAACTCCCTCACCCATGGGGAACACTGCGAGCTGTATTTGGCCTGCTGGCCACAGGTTAAGCAGCCAGAAAATGACCTGGGGAGAGCTCTCAATGCCCTGGTTTCCAGCCCTGGGGGTTTTAAATGCCTCCTGTCCCACCCAGCTGGGCAGCACTTTAAGTCCATGGAGCTGACAGTCACAGTAGAGAGGACTTTCCTGGGTGTGGTTCCCAGCCTCTCAGGCTTCAAATACTTCCTGAGAAGGGAGGAGCAAGGCAACCCCCACCCCAAGACCAGGAACCCCAGTGTAGAGAGCAGATAGGGGGCTTTACCCACTGCTCCCATCACCTTCTGGACCAGTCTGGGAGGGGAGGGGAGCAGCAGGACAAAGCCACCACCCTTTTCCCAAACCAAGTCCAGAGAGAGGGGGGTGGGGAAGGTGTTGCCCACTGCCCTTCTTCCTTCCTGGACTGAACTTGGGAAGAGGGGGTGGAGGAGATAGCAAGAGAGTATTAATTTCTGCAAGCACTATTCATTTCTGCAGGAGAGTTTCTCTCACGAGGGGGATCTTCCTGCTTCTCCTGGAGAGGGCACATTTCTCCTGGAAGAAATTGAATCAACACTTGTCTGCTTGTCATTTCTACCAGGAAAATGGTGATTATTCTTCAGGAAGAAATATAATGCCTGTACATAGCTTCAGCTATACCTTAAGATGAAAACAGAATGGCATGTCAGCATCTTGCCAAGTATTCCAACAATCTCATGATGCTGATCTTTACGTGTGCTCCAACACCACAGTTGTAGTCCTAATAAGCATTCTGTTTGTCCAGTCGGTTTACGAGAGCCCAAAAGAGCATGGTAAGTTGCCAGACTAATTTGCATCTGTGGAATGCATGCCAGTGATTGAAGAGATGGGGAGTGCAATTCATTCTTCTAAGAAGCTCTTTTTAATCTGTTAACATCTTGGATTGACTCCTGGTGTTCGCATGTATACCTGTTGCACTCATAAGAAATTTAGCAAATTGGTTAATCTAACAAAAAGCTAAGAAAGAATTTTGACAGTAGTAGAATAATATCAGCGCAATGTCTGAGAATAGGGACCAAGATTTTAATCACTCATGGTTTTGAGCACCTAAATCCCCATAAATGATTTTGCAAAATTTCCCTTAGCTTTAGAGATCTGCATGTCTTTTTGCAAGATGACACAAAATACATGTGCATCTTGATTCTGTGAGAATAAATTAATTCCAGATGAGAAACAGTGATTTGTACTGTTTCTTATATAGTATATTTACTATAGACAGTGATAAATAGCATGGGAAAACAAAAAAAGGCAATAATTTTGAATGTATATCATCAGTACCATTTTATCTTTTTGTAAAAGTGTGTTTATTATGAGATCTTACATTAAATATTTGGTAAAATTCCAGCTAGAATATTGTCCCAAGAAGAACACTATTTTAAATTCAGTTATGTGTTTAATGACTAAGCCAAGGAAAAAAATTAAGTGTCAATGGCTTTAAGGACATAGATGTCATAAAATCATTAGCATTTCAAAAAAGATGTCACCCCAGTAATAATGGTTGTTGTGAGCCAAAGTATAAATTGTTCACATTACCCAATGAAACAATTATTCTAATTCATTTGACTATAAATGAGCATCGTTAATGACAGGATAATTAACCTTAACAATGTCAGATTGTTCTCACTATCCAATTCAACTAAACTGCTGCCTAAGTCTCAGGTCATTACCATTGCAATGTGATAACTTACTTTCAATGACAGGGTCACATTTGAGCCAAGGACTACACTTTTCTGTCAGCTTATCCAGGGGACTAAGCTATTAGTACCAGTACACTCACAGCCCTCTATCTCATGGCAGTCTTTGTCTGATGATTCCTCAGTTACTTATGTCTGATCAGGAAATTGGATTCAGGTCAGTCTGGAACCTTCTGAGGGCAACAGTGCTGTGCAGCGGAGCCCATTGGCGTGGATCGTTGCTCTAGACCAGGGACTGGTAACATTGTGGGGCATAGTGCCTTCACATGCCATGCTCTGGCACCCGTGTCAGGGGTTGCCTACCCCGTACTAGATCTTAGTTTCCCAGGGCTGAAGCCCTGTCTTCATCTGGTTTGGTGTAAATAGTGGGGAAAACTATCAGTGCTTAAATAAATAATCAACTTCCATGCATAATATCAATAAGGTGATTTTTCTTTGAAGGTGAAATTTCTTCCAATTTTAAAGCAATTTGGAAGCCTACCAGTGTCTCAATCACTATCATAAAATAAATTCTAAATACCTATCAATTTTGGAGTTTGATTTTGGGTTTTTTATCATGGAAAAATCAGAGCTTCCCTTGCCCCCTTCACTCACCAGGACACAGGTCCAACTGTGGCTGTTGCCCACCTGCCTCCCACTTTGTGACACTGAGCAGCCCCAATATGCCAGTGCCATGCCCATGCCCCTCACTTGAAACCCACAGTCCCCCAGCCCTGCTGGTGCCCCTCACTCTCCACTCACAACTCCCTGGACCCTGCTAGTGCCCCTCACCACCTGCAGCCATCTGAGCCCTGCTGGTGCACCTCTCCACATTCAGCCCCCTCACTCCCCAGCCCTAACAGCTGCCAGGGCTATGGGGCCAGGGGCTCAGTTCTGCAGCCCTCTGCCCACCCACAGCAGCTCACGAGTCCCAGCTGCTGCCCATGGGAGGTGGCAGCTGCTATGGTGGAGCACAGTGCAAAGCCTAGCTCCCCCTCCACCATGGGAGGCAGGGTTGGAGCAGAGCCTGTTGTGGGGGGCAGTGGGGGATGTAGGCTGCCTGCTATAGGCTCAGTTTTCCTGACCTGCTGCTGTCTCCCCATGGCCTCCACAGCCCACTGGGTGGGACCTGGCATAGCAGGGCAGAGAAGCAGGGACCAGGTGGGGAAGCTCAGCTGCCACTGCTGCAAGCTCCATGCCACCATGGCAAGGCAGCCCCTGCCTACCCAATGAGGGGCACAACTCTGTGTTGCTACACCTGCTGCTGCCTGGTGAGCTGGGAGATCCTCACCATGGCAGCACGGGGCTTGCACCAGTGGCATCAAGCTTCCCTGCCCTGCTCTGCTCTGCCATGCCAGGTCCCGCCAGCTGGGCTGTGGATACCAACAGAGGGGAAGGGCAGCAAGGCAGGGAGCCCTGAGACCACAGTGAGGAGCCTACACCTACCTTCCCATGCATAAATCTGGGCAGGGGGCATACCTCTCCATACCTACCTGGGAGCGTGCACAGTGGCAAGGAGCCAGCCTCACCCACCCCCTCAATGAGCTGCCTGCAGCCAAGTCCCAGTCCCCACCCAGGCCCCAAGCCCCATTCAGCACCCCAGCTGGGCAGCAGCCCCAGCCCTGCTCAACTCCCCTCCTCACTACGGGGGCCTCAATTTCCCTCCTGCCATCAGACTTACCTGTGGGCAGCTGCTCTCTAAGTTGCTTGGCAGCCATGTGCCTGTGTATATGCACACAGGCACATGGCACCCCCTGCTGATCACCTTCTCCTGCTCCCCCAGCCCCTTGCAGGCTGGAACTCTGACAGCCTGCAAGGGGAAACCTACCATTTTTCTCCTTAAAATAAGAAAATTCAGGTTTTGCCATGTTTTTCCATGGGAAACAGAAAACCCATATCCCTGATGATAAGCATATTCAGAAATAGTTCTGTTTCCAGTATATTCAGAAATAGTCCTTAAAAATCCTTGATTCCACAACAAGATTGTCAGAAAATGGATTCTAATTTAATATGACACATAATTTCTTAATCTGATCTACTACAAAGAAAGACATACCTGTGAATTCTCTGCATATGAATTCCCTTATGAGCCAAATAGCTAAAAGTATTATTACTGACTCTGTGAGATACAATATAGAACTGACTTATAAAGGTGCAATAAAGAAAATAAAGTCTAAAACAGCACTGAAAATGAACCTGATGCCATTATTCTGAAGATTACCTTATGCTACTATACTGGAATCTATTACAAGCAGGATGCACTTCAACTGCATAAACATACATATTATTTTAATGCCAAAAATTCACTTCTTGCATAGTTGCCAAGTATTTGGGATCTAGCCAGATTGTAAATATGTTCAAATATTCTCTTGTATCTGTTAGCTAATCATCACATTCCCCAAAGACAGAAAGGGATCCTTATCAGCCTTACTGTTTTAGTGAGATAGTTTTCTCCAGGCTGCACACAGGATCAGTTTTACTTCCTCATGTCTAATTGACGGTGACAACACATGTCCTTAGGGAGACATTTGTACCTTTCTTTTACTCCTCCTCCCAAGTTACACTACTTATATCTGACATAGAAAATGGATTTGAAATGAGGCAGAAAACAGGCGCGGTCCTTATTGACCTCACAGCTGCCTACAACACTGTATGGCATCGAGGACTCAAATATAAACTGCACTCTATGATACCTAACCGCAAGCTATGCACTTTCATTATGAACATGATCTCCAGCAGATTATTCAAACTCACTACCAGACAATGACAAAAGCAGAGTATGAACTCTAAAGAATGGAGTCCTCCAAGAGTCAGTGCTAACACCAATACTTTTCAATGCATATACCTCAGAGTTTCTGCATCCAACATCTAAAAAATAATGTACACTGACAATGCCACCATAGTAGACCAAGGAATAGACATGACAGAACTGAAAAAGAAATGGAGCACTGGCATGGAACTCATTGCTGACTATCTCCACAAGAGGTCCTTGAAGTTGAGCATCAATAAATCAGTATCTTCACTCTTCTACCTGGACAATCTTTGAACCACAAGCATGCTGATTATCAGAGTAGGCAACCACATCCTTTCCCATGAGCATATCCCAACCTATGTAGGAGTGGCACTGAACCATTCCCCTCACGTATAAGCATCACATTCAGAAGGTTAGCAGTAAAGTTTCTGCACAGTTAGCTGCCTCAAGATGTTTAGCCAGTGCATCATGGGTTGCCAACTTCCCGGTGCTGAACCACTGCAGTGGTATATGCCCCAGCAAAATATTATACTCCTTTATGGTCCAGAAGTCATCACATAAAAAGCTTGGCAATGTACTTAACAGTGCACTGAGACTCATAACAGGTTGCACAATTTACAGATGCACAGATCTATTCTCTGTACTCTCAGGCATTAGACCAAGTAATAGAAGACACACCCTAACATCATTACTCACAGTAGAGGCAAGAAATGATGAAAAAATCATCTGCTCCATTAATTGTTAATTGAAGATCTGAACAGATGGAAGCTCAAGAGGCTTAAAAGTTGTAAACTGTTTGTACATGAAGCCCACAAACTCCTGGAAGAAATTGGGGGTGCTGAAGCAAACCTATGGGCAGCAATGGAGTGGGCCAACAGCTGGGAAAGTTCAGACCTATTCCTACAGTGTTTTCTATCAACACCAAACAAGTTCCCCCTTGGGCACAACCTTGACAGAGAAGTGTGGGTCAAGCTGAAAGACTGAGATCTGGATACAAACACTTCAAAACAACACTTCACAAGATGAACATCTTGGACAGCACCCTGTTAGGCCTGCTCAAAGTGGCCAGTATTCAATTAGGATTCGGATTCACCCAAGCTGGATGGACAGCGATTCAATTCGATGATTCAAATCACTGTCCCAATTCAATTCAGTCAATTTGGATCTGAAGACTTGGCGCCAATTTGGAGATTTGATCACAGACTAAACAGGCAGCAGTCCTTGAGGATGTGGGACACAGCTGCCTTCAGCTGGTAAGTCTGTCGTGGATGGCGGAGGGGCAGGAGCATGGAGGCGCAGATCAACGTCCCCACAGTGAGGGAAGGATTGGGACTGGGGCTGGGACAAACTATCCAGCCAGGGTAGTGGGGGGGAGGGGACTAAGGCTAGTCTCTCAGAAAGCAGCCTGGCCCAGCCCATCCCACCCCACACAGATCCAGGGGCACACACCCACTCCCATGCCCTCCTGGACCAATGGCGCACAGCAGCACACAATGGTGGGAGCCCCCCTCCTCGAGTCCTGCACCCCCCTGCCCCACCTGGGCAGCTTGTCTCAGCCCAAATCCTTCCCTCACTGTGGGGGCATTGATCTGTCTCCCAACATGCCCCTTGCCTCCCCCCTCTGCCCACTACAACAGACTTACCACCATGGTCGGGGATTACTGACTGTTTAGTCTGTGGCTGAATCTATGAATCAGTGCCAAATCTTTTCCAAATCGATTTGGAGGCTTCTGATTTGTTTTGGGGCCTTTTATGCATCTTCTGATTCTATTTGGATTTGGAGATTTGGCCCACCGAATCAGGCTGAATCTCCTCCAAATTGAATCGGCTACTGAAGCTTTGTACAGCCCTATCCCCTATGTGAATGTGGTGTCCAATGAACAGTGTGGCACTTAAATTGAAAGCTGCAGTCTTTACAAATGCCCAGACGGGGTAGATGGAATTGGCACATTGAGCAATAATACCAGACAGTGGCTCATAAATTTGGAAGTTGATCTCTGATGCCACATGAAAGAAGATGACTGCTACTCCTCCTCCCAAAAGATGAAAAGTATATTGTGCTATAAAATCTGACACTGAGAGAACATGTGGTATATCTCAACAGAACAGGTGAGCCTTCCTTGTTCCTGTGAAAAAACAGTGAAATGTATAGCACTTTCACTTATTTGGCTTAAGAAATATTGTACTATAAATGCTTTGAGAACAAGAATATCTCCAAATGTATTATACTATAAGCTTTATGTTTTTTTTACTTAAAAAGACATTTTGGCCATTTTTCAAATGCCTTGAAAATGTTACTATCTGCACATTGTGTGTGTTGAGCAGTACAGCTTTGTTTGTGAAGTCAGCATATTACAGAAACACACCTGAGGAAACTGAAGAAAGAACCTGTGCCTGGATGCTATCCATAGAGCTGTTAGGCAGTAACTGTGATGACTAGTGCTGTGCTGCTCTTACTGAATACACTTTTCAGCTGTTCTGTGGATAAAGTTGTAATGGGAGCAGAAAGTAATCTTGTAGCCATGAATAACTTATCATCCACTAAAACAATTTGCTGTTTTAAAAAATATTTAGCACTTTCCATTTTCAATTAACTCTGACAGCACTGTGTTTCTTCAACTATCCTGTAGCAGGCTGCATGCCTCAGGGCTGCAGGCAACTACAAGCAAGTAGAGAGTGCTTACAAACCTGCCTGGAAGGGCAGGGCACAGCTGATAAAGATAATTAGCTGGCCCTGTGGGAGCTAAAAGGTTCCCAGAGTTCTGAGAGAAGGAGAAGAGTAGCTGAGAGGGAGAGATCAGGCAGGTTGGCTCCTGGGTGAGCCCTGAGCACAACACCAGTGTTGCCTCTCCCAGGGTTTGCAGCAAGGACTAAAGTGGAGAGACTCTGAGTTTGCTGGAGTGAAACTGATAGAGAGGGAAGAGCATGGGGCTGGCAGCTGCAACACCAAGCCTGGCCACTCCTGGGGAAAAGACCATGGGGGTAAGATACCCCTCATTGTTTCTGCTGATCCCAGTGGGGAGTGAGTTTACCCTGGGGAAAAACAAAAACTGTTTGAATGAGCAATCTCCAAACCCACTACATACCCCCTCTAGCCTCCATCTATATATGCACTGCATTTTGCATTACCTTCCCCATTTCAAGACCAATCCATTTCTGTACAGTTGTGTAACAGTCCCCTGCTTATTGCCGTCAGGTGAAATATGTACATTACCATGAATGGCTAAATGGGCCTCCCTGAAGCACCTGCTGGATCATGCAAGCCTACAGGGTACCCCATGTTACTAAAAAAGCTTTAGCACTATGGCATTCCTGCCAAACATAGCATAACTCTTTTTTTTTAAAAAAACTGTAAGCATTTATAAGTTTTTGCTGCACAAGTATAACTAATAATCATTCACATAATAACACACTTTAGTGTATATCATCCTTGTGGGGGCTGAGAAATGCTGGCAGAATGGGGCCATTGATGGAGTGGAATTGAGGCGCTAGACACGCAGGTTGCTGGAAGCAAAAAAACCTTTACTTATAGTCCTTAGGCCGTAGGCACGTTCCTTGAAGTTACAAAACTCAAACAGGAACTCAGGCACACAGAAGCTCACACTCACACAGGGTATGGGGCATCGGATGAATCTGGAGGATAGTCGCTGTCAGTTGATCAGGCCTCCTTCGTGGCTTGGAAACGCACGTGGGATCTCTCCTCATGCGTGTCCCAGCTCTCCTCAGGTTTGGGCTGGCATCGCCCAAGCCTCTTATTCGGTCAGTGGACCAATTGCCAACTGACACGTATGCATAATTTAACGTAAGCCAATCGCAAACATGCACTCGCTGGTGCAGCTGCAAGATTTTGGCGGGCTCTGACCGTGCACCGAAACTTTTCCCGCGCTACAGGGGAAAATCCCTGCATCCGTGCTTGCAATGTGCTCAACACAAGCTGTGCTGAGGTGTCTCTTAAGTGTTTTGCACAGACATGTCCCCTTGCCGAAAGCACAGGGGTGTTCACAGCGCATTCGGACCGGTTACATCACACTCACACTGTTGTACAGGTTTCCATTGCAAATGAGTAAAAACAAGAGCAGACAATGAAGCAAGTTCGTTTTCCAAAGATCCGATCAAACAATATCCTAACAAAACACAACTACACATTAGTACATTCGTGATGAACAGTTCGATCATCAAAACTTCATTGGGCGTCATTGCATCCCGGTTCTCAGAGGTTCTCCCTCTCTCAAAATATTCTCTCTGGTCTGGTCTGCACACACCTCCTAGCGGACCCACAGAGATGATTCGTTCTTCTCAAAAAT